>JBCNJP010000027.1:111522758-111946862 GCA_039602395.1 Deinandra increscens subsp. villosa | reverse complement strand
GTGTTTTTCTTGTGTAATGGAATAATTTGTGGCTTGTGTATTAAATCATCACTTGGCGGAGTATTCTGAAGGCCTATGTGTTAGAATAGATGAAAATGAGTTGGGTTATGGGTATATTGGGTCATTGGGCCAATTTAGACATGTTTGGGCTCATTTAGAATGAGTTTAGGTGGAGTTTTATGGGCCATTAAAGTCAAATACGGGAATTTTATGTTATTTAGGGTTACCAAAGATAGATTAGCTTGTTTTCCAAGCTAATCTCCTCCTATATAAGGATGGTTTAATTAGAAGATTAGGGTTGGTTGCTCCTAAGGTGTTTGTGGTTTTTGGTAATCTCGAAATTCTCTTTGAGAATTTCGACTAAGTGTGTAAGCAACTGGTGATTAATAGTAAAGTGTTCTCTTCAATCGGTTTGTGTTCTTACTTGTTTTGTTATTGCTTTTACGTATTTTTCTTGATTTATCTTGAATCACTCTAGTGTTTGGATTCCGCACATTCACTAGAGGTTGTGATATCGTGTTTGGGTTATTTCGATCCTTACAATTGGTATCAGAGCCAAGAAACGCAAGTTTCGAGGCTCTCGTGATATCCGATTCAAGTTTTTATTAACTGACCGTTTGAGTTTGTGGTGTTTTCGTGTGTCGCAAGGTGGAAGATTATTTGTTTTGCAGGTTTCGAACTGAACAAGAAGAGATCGTGACCAACAGCTCCTGTTTTAAAGACTTTTCGGCCCTGTCAGAGACTTTTCGATCAGTCAAACTGATCGAAAAAACCCTTTTCTGCCACACTTTTCGATCGGTAAAGCCCCCTTGAGGCTTTTCGATCAGGCTATATCAGTCGAAAAGTCCCCTTTTGTGACTTTTCGATCTGCCAAACAGCTTTTCGATCAGCCAAGACAGCTTTTCGATCAGCCAAACAGCTTTTCGATCAGCCAAGACAGCTTTTCGATCAGCCAAACAGCTTTTCGATCAGCCAAGACAGCTTTTCGATCAGCCAAACAGCTTTTCGATCAGCCAAGACAGCTTTTCGATCAGCCAAACAGCTTTTCGATCAGCCAAGACAGCTTTTCGATTAGCCAAACAGCTTTTCGATCAGCCAAACAGCTTTTCGATCAGCCAAGACAGCTTTTCGATCAGCCAAACAGCTTTTCGATCAGCCAAGACAGCTTTTCGATCAGCCGAACAGCTTTTCGATCAGCCAAGACAGCTTTTCGATCAGCCAGGCAGCTTTCCTACCAGCTTTTCGATCAGCCACACTTTTCGATCAAAAAGTCCATTTTTCGACCAAAAAGTCATCTTTTCGATCAAAAAGTCCATTTTTCGATCAAAAAGTCCTCTTTTCGATCAAAAAGTCCACTTTTCGATCCAAAACTTGACTTTTCTATCCAAACTTCACCCTTTTCTATCCAACCCTTAGGCTTTCAATTTTCAATCCGTTCAAGTCTTTCTGTTCGTATTTGATCCAGAAGTTCAATCAAAGACATTCATGGCATCCTTTCTTCCAGGTAATTCTGTATCTGCCAGCAGCTCTGAGGTATGTCTTAACCCTAAATGTCAAACTATACTCAATGAATCTCAAGAATGGCAAAATAAGTTTTTCAATGAAACCCTAAATCGTGAATTTGTTGATAGAGAGTTGAGGGAATATAAGGGTAGAAGTAAAAACTTGAGTGAGAAACTTGAAGCTGCTAAAATTGACATAAAAAATCTTCAAAGGGACTTGAGTAACAAAAACACATATCTGACAGTTGCTAATGAAGAAATTGCCACATTAAAAACTGAACTTGAGCAACTTAAAGGGCAATTAGAAACATCACAAACCAAAGTTGAGCGAAATGATAAGATTGTGTCTGAAATGATGAAGGCTAGCTCACTTTTCTACAACACAGACGTTCGTATGCGTCATCTAAAAGCCAACTCTGGTTTGGGACTCGGTACTGAAATAAAAGATAAAAAATCCACTCATACAGTACCGATGCCCCTGATGCATGAAATGATCTCAGATTATGAGTGTTCCAAGACTAACTTGGATGCTAAAGCTGAGATCGAAAAGAAATTGGCAGCTTGTCCTATTAAAATTTCTGCTCCTGTTTCTAACATTACTAACACTTCTACTTCTTGTGCAGATAAAGTAAATGAAGAAGCAGGTTCAAAGGGAAAAAGTGTTTGCGTTGAGAGTCAAAAGTTTCCAGTTTTTAAAACTTATAATTTTGCTTCAAAAAGTTTTGAGTCTGAGTCAGCATTTCCCAAGTCAACTGTGTTTGATGAATCTGTTACTAGTAGTGTGTTTAACTTTGGGAAATGTGATGCTAAACCTGTGAAACCCTTAAAAACTGTTAAAATTTTAAGAAGGGATAAGGGACCACAGGTTGCTGGTCCCAAACTCACAAATGGTGGGGTGTTGGGTGGGAAACCTACAGAAAATAAGAATGATTGTCATGATCAAAATGTGCAGAAAATGCGGGACCTTAGACCTCATGATTTTGTCCCGTACCCAGAAATCAATTCTGCATATGACCAGCTTAAGCCAGTTCAGCGGGAGTACATTTTAACCACAAAGCCCCACGGTAAAACCCATTGGATCCACAAAAATTGTTCAAAACCAACTTGGATTTCCACTGGGCGTAACCAACCACAGGCTCCCGTTTACCCAAAGAAACAATCTTGCCATGTCTGTGGTAGACCAGGACACGTGGCAAGAAACTGTTTATACCGGCCTTATGAACCCTATTATCCCAAAAGGGTTCATCAGAGACCCAGTCCAAGGACCCAGAAACAAAGTGACCCAACTCCAAGGCCCGGTCCATCAAAACCCAAGGTGCAGAAACAAGCACCTCAGAGTCACAAAGTTCAGCAGAAACCCAAGGCTCCTAAGCAATGGCCAAAGACCATTTTTAAAGAAAACAAAACATCTCAGAAATCTGTCAAAACAGCTTGGAGACCAAAATTTGTTGAATCCCCAAAACCTGTTTTCAAAACTGTTTCAAAATCACCCATCCATCCAAATCCAGTTGGTTCAGCTAAATCAAATGGTTGGAGGAAGGATGACAGGTGGAATGTTTCAAAAGTTGTGAACTTGTCTTTCAAGCCTACTGGAGTGTACAAGAAACACTCCAAACAATTTCAAGAAGTAAGAGTTCAAAATTCTAATAAGAATCCACCGAGAAAACCACAGGTTTTTGGGAAAGAAAATCACAAACCCAGAGATGTCAACAAAAAGGACATTCTCAGTCCAACCAAGGCAGCCACACCCCCAATCCCTGATGTTACCAAGGGAATGTTTTTAAAAGAAATTTCTTTCACTGACTCTTCAGGTATACCCAGAACCACAATGGCCTGGGTACTTATGGCTAACTGATCTCTCACCTTGTGCAGGAACAGTCAAGGAGGACTTTCATTAACCTTGTTTGTTTGTGATAGTGATTGTTCCAGGCACTGGATAGGAGGCATCTCTCTACCACATGACATGAAGATTTCAATGGAGGGTATGTTTCCTTGTGAGAGGTAAATCTGAGAAAATCAGCAGTAAAGGTAACACTGTCTGAATTGTTTATTTCTTGGCTGATTTGATGTGAAGTATGGTTATGCATGAAACAAAACCCATTTCTGAAAAGTTTCAAAAGATAAACTTTGAAGGTTAGCTTGGCCAGTTTTTAGTACATATTAAGTATTGTGTCAGTGAGTGTTAAAAAAAAAAAAAATCAAAAAAAATGTGTGTTGTTATTAAAAATCAAAAAGCAAGGGGAAGAATAGAAACGATGAAATTGTTGACCCCTCAAAATTAAATTGTGCTTTTTAATTTTTAATCTTTTGTTTCCTTTAGAAGGTGGGAAGTGAAATATTTCCGTTCTCAAAATGACTGACACACGTAAGGCAAAAGTGAAAGACATGATCCAAGGTGATGTGCTTGGTAGGCTCAGTTCCAAAAACAAAGGTATGGGTCACAACACTTAAAGATAAAGTATGTCATTTGACGGGAAACCTAAAGTCACTACTCCAAAAGTGACTAAAACAACTCATAAATCACCTCAAATTTGGAAACTTAAATCTATGGCACCCACAACTCCAATTCCTGATTTTACAAAGGGCATGTGTTTAAAAGAAGTAACTTTCGTTGATTCATCAGGTCTACCCAGAACCACTATGGCCTAGATTCCATTGGCTAACTGATCTCTCACCTTGTGCAGGAACAGTCAAGGAGGACTTTCATTAACCTTGTTTGCTTGTTTGTGATAGTGATTGTTCTAGGCACAGGAAAGGAGGTATCTCTTCACTTCATGACATGCAGATCTTTATGGGGGGTATGTTTCCTTGTGAGAGGTAAATCTAAAAAAAATCAGCAAGGTAATGTCTGAATTGTTTGTTTCTTGGCTAATTTGATGTGAAGTCTGGTAGTGCATGAAACAAAACCCATTTCTGAATTTTTTTCAAAAGATAAACTTTGAAGGTTAGCTTGGCCGCTTTTAGTACATATTTAGTATTGTGTCAGGTTTTATTAAAAAAAAAGGTGTGTGTTGTTATTAAAAATCAAAAAGAAAGGGGAAGAATAGAAAAGATGAAATAGTACACCCCTCAAAAAACCTCAAAAAATTGTGCTTGCTAATATTTAATCTTTTATTTGTGTTTGAGAAGGCAGGGAAGTGAAATATTTCCGTTCTCAGAATGACTGACACGCGTAAGGAAAAAGTGAAAGACATGATCCAAGGTGATGTGCTCGGTAGGCTCGATTCCAAAAACAAAGGTATGGGTCACAACACTTAAAGATAAAGTATGTCATTTGACGGGAAACACACACTTAGGTTAAGTGCTTGTTCTATTTGACTGCGAAATTGTTCCCGATACACACGCCGGACTCCAAAGTGTTGAATCAAAAATCTCAAAAAGTCGGCGTCCCCTCTGTTTTGTGTGAGCAAAGATCTGGGGATGTCAAAGCCGTCAGTCAAGTCTTGCCTCTGCTTTGCGTGAGCAATGACCTGGTGTAGAATGGTTGACGTGTTAATCAGACTTTCCTCTTTTTTGCGTGAGCAAAGACCTGGTTAGTCTGTATTAACGTGCTTGCAGATCACTGTATATAATTTACACCCCAAAAGATGCCAATGTGCACAACAAAAGAGACCCTCTAGCGTCCAAAACCCTTTAGCCCTGACTTTGTGACTAGGCCTATGTGTTTGATGAAAGGTTACCACCTGACTGATAAACGCCTCTGAGTTGAAATCATACAAGTCTTTGTATATTATCCCTATCTCTTTTATGATCTGTTCTTTCTCTTCTCAACCAAGTCTCGATAAAAGATTCAAAACTCTGGATATGGGAATGTGAAAATATGTGGTAGGGAATGATTAAGCTTGATAGACTACACATATTAATTACCTAGGATTTGTGTGTGACTGTCGGATGTTCATAATTAATGCACCTAAAAGATAAATAAGTGACAAACAGCCGGGAAAATGAGGAACATGGATTTAAGAAGGACCAATATACTGGCAATCGCCTGGACGTGTTCGAGTAACAGATGCTGAAAAGGGTTCCTCAGTTCAGACAAAGACGGTTTGATCCCAAAATAAAACCTTCTCGTTTAGTAATTTGGTATGTTTGATTTTATTTTTATTTTTATTTTTTCTTTTGGGTTATCTTAAGTTTGTTTTTCTTGTTTATGTTTCAACCATGGCCAGGTTAATTTAAAGGTTTTAATAAGTTTTTATGGGTTTGTGCAAGAAGGTATCACCCCTCCAGAATCTCAGGGGGAGATAATGTGAAGAGTCCTCAGGTTCAGGGGAAGGTTTTGGTAAAATAATTCTAACCCGATAACCAGTCATCATATGCTGGTTAGTGTTTGTGTTTGTTCCATGTTGTGCATGACAGGTTAAATGAAATGTCATGGAAAAGAAAAGTCAATGAGTGCTGTTACTGTTCGTGTTGAAGAACCAGCCGGAAAAGGACTTACCCTATGCTCAGGGGAAGTTTGTTGGTTGTTCAAGTAAAGCGTCCAAAGACACCGTTCTCAGGTTTAGGGGAAGCTAATTGAAGAAAAGATGCAGAGTAGTCACAAATGCCAAGACAGAGGTTTTCAAAATTTATCCTCTGAAGTCTCATGCAAGTCAAGACAGTTACTGATGGTTTAGCAAGGACTCGTCATGTTTCAAGAAGAAGCAAGTATTTGAGAATTCTCCTCTCATTATTTGTTTGTCATTTGAAGTCCAAGCTGATGCTGATTGAGAGAAAACTCCCAGATCTCGACCGTTGCTGCCCAATGAAGATCGTTCAAGAAAAGAATCTTCACCAACCCATGTTCAAGCCAAGGAGAAGACTGAAGTCTGAAGATTGAAAGTAGAAGATATTTAATAGCACAAGCCAAGGGGAAGATTGTAAGGGAATAATTTGTGGCTTGTGTATTAAATCATCACTTGGCGGAGTATTCTGAAGGCCTATGTGTTAGAATAGATGAAAATGAGTTGGGTTATGGGTATATTGGGTCATTGGGCCAATTTAGACATGTTTGGGCTCATTTAGAATGAGTTTAGGTGGAGTTTTATGGGCCATTAAAGTCAAATACGGGAATTTTATGTTATTTAGGGTTACCAAAGATAGATTAGCTTGTTTTCCAAGCTAATCTCCTCCTATATAAGGATGGTTTAATTAGAAGATTAGGGTTGGTTGCTCCTAAGGTGTTTGTGGTTTTTGGTAATCTCGAAATTCTCTTTGAGAATTTCGACTAAGTGTGTAAGCAACTGGTGATTAATAGTAAAGTGTTCTCTTCAATCGGTTTGTGTTCTTACTTGTTTTGTTATTGCTTTTACGTATTTTTCTTGATTTATCTTGAATCACTCTAGTGTTTGGATTCCGCACATTCACTAGAGGTTGTGATATCGTGTTTGGGTTATTTCGATCCTTACATCTTGTCAAAGAAAAGTGATGTTGCATGTATACAGATTGCTTTCATCAAGCTCATCGAAAACAAATTAAAGCTGAAAGTGAAGGCCATCAGGAGTGATAATGGGTCTGAGTTTAAGAATCAAAGTATTGATAACTTCTGTGCTGAAAACGGAATTGAGCATCAATATAGTGCCCCCTACACCCCTCAGCAGAATGGGGATGCAGAACGACGCAACAGGACCCTAATTGAAGCGGCTCGTACTATGCTGTGTGATTCAAAGCTACCGACCATGTTTTGGGCAGAAGCAGTTAACACTGCGTGTTATGTCCAGAATCGGGTGCTCATCAATAAGCGGCAGCAGAAAACCCCATATGAGCTGATTTACCATGATAAGCCCAGAATTGGACACTTTCGGGCTTTTGGGTGCCTCTGCACAGTTTTAGTAAATACTGATATACCTAAATTTGCTGCTAAGTCTGATGAATGTTATTTTGTAGGTTACTCTGCCAGCTCTACTTACAGGGTGTTCAACAAAACAATCGGGATTGTAATGGAGTCCACCAATGTGGATTGGCTAGAAGAAAATCCATCAGATGGTGGAGTGGGCTTCCTCATGCTTTTGACTATAATTAATTCTTCCGCCCGTTGGGATTGGAACATGTCATAGCTGAAGAACTTTTTGAAGATACAATTTCAGGACCGTCTTTACCACACTCCATTACCAAGGCTCCAGCCAATACCTCAGAAACTGAAACCACACCAGTACAGGAGACTGCCGATCCTGTAAATGATCATGAAGCAGACATCAATCCCGGGTCAGACACTCCTCATACACAGGGAGCTGATACAGAAGGTGCAGCTGAAACAAATCATGAACCCGATCAATCAAATTTACCTCCTGAAATCCCTGTTCAAGCAGTTGCCGAAACCAGGATCCATAAATACCACCCCTTGGAAAACATCATTGGTCCGTTAGCATCCGGGGTGGTAACGAGAAGCCAATTAGGGGACATCAATCATTGTATGTACTCCTGTTTCATCTCACAAATTGAGCCCCCCAACATTACTATGGCCTTGACAGACCCTAGTTGGGTAGAGGCTATGCATGAGGAACTGAATCAATTCTCACGGCTTCAATTTTGGAGATTAGTAGAAAGACCTGCTGACGAAAAGGTCATCACTACTCGGTGGCTATATAAGAATAAGAAGGATGACAACGGCATTATTGTCAGAAATAAGGCCAGGTTGGTAGTTCAAGGACACAAGCAGATTCAAGGAGTGGATTATGATGAAGTGTATGCACCGGTTGCCCGATTAGAGGCAATAAGAGTCTTTTTAGCCTATGCATCCTACATGAACTTCACGGTCTACCAGTTGGACGTGAAAATAACCTTTTTATATGCTGATATGGATGAAGAGGTATATGTCACTCAACCTCCTGGCTTCATTGATGAGGAACACCCGTATCATGTGTACAAGCTAGACAAGGCATTGTATGGCTTACACCAGGCCCCTCGGTCGTGGTACAAGACTCTGACTGATCATCTTCTAGCACACGGGTACACAAGAGGCATAGTAGATCAGACACTTTTTAGAAAGGAGCTCGAGCATGACATAATCATGGTGCAAGTATATGTTAATGACATCTTCTTTGGTTCTACCAATGAAGACTTGTGCAAAGAGTTTGAGAAGGTAATGCGCACAAAATTTGAGATGAGTCAGATGGGCGAGATGGAGTTTTTCCTCGCTTTACAAGTGAAGCAAAGTGATAGTGGTATACTTATCCATCAGGCCAAATATGTCACAGAAATTTTGGAGAAGTACAAAATGATGGATGCAAAGCTTGTCTCCACACCTATGGCGGCCAGACCAGTACTTACCAGAGATCCAGACGGTCAACCAGTGAGCGAGCACATGTACCGGTCTATGATTGGGTCTCTAATGTACTTAACCGCCAGCCGTCCAGATATCATGCTAGCTGTGTGCCAATGTGCACGCTATCAGGCTAATCCTAAACTCTCTCATCTATATGCTGTTAAACGTATTTTTAAATATTTGAAGTGTCGGCCTCGACTAGGCCTCTGGTACCCTAAAGAGTCAGGATTTAATCTGTATGCTTTCTCTGACAGTGATTATGGCGGTAATGAGCTTGACAGGAAATCCACATCTGCCGGAGCTTAATTTTTAGGTGACAGGCTGGTATCCTGGCAAAGCAAGAAGCAGCACACGGTGTCCCAGTCGACAGCCGAAGCTGAATATGTGGCTGCATCTGCTTGCTGCTCACAGGTGGTATGTTTGCAGCATCAGCTGGGAGATTACGGTTTGAATTTCTTCGATACTCCCATTTTTTGTGATAACAATGCTGCATTGCAAATTGTGAAAAATCCTGTGCAGCACTCCAAAACCAAACACATTGATATAAAAAACGCACTTCATTCGGGATTGCTATGAACGCAAGCTCATTCACTTAGAACGGGTGGCGTCGGATGACAATGTGGCAGATATGTTCACAAAACCACTGCCAAGTGCCAATTTTGAAATGTGTTTCAAAGGCCTTCGGATGATAGCCTTTGATGAGTAATCTGGCAACTGTTTTTCATGTTTTCTATTTTTTTTTAATTTAAAAAAAATCATTAAAAAAACAAAAATAGTGTTTTTATTGTCTTTAAAAAAAATCTAAAAGCAAGGGGAAGATATAAAATAAACATATGATGTTTCATCTAAAGTGTGTGCTTTTAATTTTTTTATACTGGTTTTGGTTGACCAGGTGGGAAGTGATATAAGTTTCTAGGTGTTTGCTGACTGACACGTGTAAGGTGGAAGTGAAAAGCAGTGATTCATGGTTGATATGCTTGGTAGGTTCTGCTGTCAATCAATCAAAAGGTATGTTTTATCACAACACTTGAAGATAACGTATGATGCTTGAAAGGGAGCACACACATAGGTTAGTACAATTCCTATTTGACTGTGCATCAGGAATCCTGAGACACACGCCCGGTTCTGAGTCTTGATGTTATGCTCAAAAATCCCATTCCCTCTGCTTTGCGTAAGCAATGACCTGAGAATGTTGTACGTGAGTCAGGACTCCTCTGTTCTGCGAAAGCGGAGACCTGGAACCTTCCTGATCCACGTACGTTTAAGATCACATTGTACATATATGATAAACCAAAAAGATGCCAATGTGCACAATCAAAAGAGACCCTCAAGCGTCCAAAACCCTTAGCCTTTGTCAGTTGACTTTGTATATTATCCAACAAAACCTCCGTGATCTATTCTTTCTTTTCTCAACCCAGTCTGGAGCATGACGTCGGGCTTAAGGAAAGGTGTCGTAAAAAATGTTGTACGGAAGCCAGATGTACTTGATAGGATGTACAAACTATACCTAGGACTTATGTGTGTGACCGGGATAGTTTTTCATAATTAATAAACCTGAAAATATAAATTAATGTGATGAAACTACCTGATTAAGAGAAAGTGGCAAGAGTTTAAAAATGGACCAGTTATACCGGAAATCGCCTGAACACGTGAAGTAACTAAAACTGAAAAGAGTTCCTCAGTCACAGACTATCTGGTATGATCCCTTATAATGCCTCTTCACTCGAAACTTAATCTATTAAGATTTTTGTTTGTTTACTTATTTTTTTTATTTATTTCATCTAAATTTCTTATTTTGTGTGTTTTGTCTTATTTTATTTATTTATTTAAAGTTGCCAGATAATAAACTCTCGGGCTTGACTTCAGGGGAAGCTTTTCTAACAATATGGAAGTTGGGAGATTTTTTTTAAAAAAATATAGCTTTGCTAAGAATAATGTGTTTAAATTAAAGGTTAAGTTTCATGTGAACATCTTTGAAAGGGGAGGGGGTCTATGTGAAAATTTGAAAAATTTCAAAAAACAAAAGGGAGAAAAGGGGACCGGCGGCACCTCTTCCTCATTCCCGTCTCCCTCTCTTCCTCTCTCCAAAACCCTAACACCCAACTACCCTTGCCAATCACCACCACCACCCACTGCCGTCACCATCGAAATCCACCACCGCACTCTCCATCACCCTGCGACCCTGTCACCACCTTCCCCGTCGAAACTCACCACCGGACCTCACCCAATCATCCGCATCGCCGCCGCCGCCACTGTCACTCACAATCCACCGCCTCCGCCACCGTCTCCATCATCCGACACCTCCCCCCAGTCGGAATCCACCTCTGATCACTCTCCCGTTGTCGATTTGAGCTATGGCGCCCCGATTGAAGCGCTCGGCTCGACCCGCACCCGATCGACTTGAGTATGTGTCTTATGTTAATTTTTTCTTGTGTTTATGGGTTGGGATGGTTGAATAATCATAATTGCAGGTGGTTGAGACTGTTATTAATTGTTAAAACAAACAAATATTGCATGATTGATGATATTGTAGGTCTGGAATGGTAAAGATGATACTTTTCGATCGAGCTAGGGGCTTTTCGATCAGGCTGAGAAGCTTTTCGATCACCCCCCAGAGCTTCTCGATCGTGGGTTACCGATAAACTGTGATGTCTCGGTCGAAAACTAAGCTTTCCGATCGAAAGTCATGCTTCTCGATCGGAGTATAAGGCTTTTCGATTGAGCACACTACTTTTCGATCGGGACGTACACTTTTCGATCGGGACGTATACTTTTCGATCGGGACGTATACTTTTCGATCGAGACGTATACTTTTAGATCCATGCTCTCGGTAACCTACATCTTCTCGATCGGATGGATGCTTTTCGATCGGGAACCCTGTTCTCGATCGGAAAGGTACCAGATGATGTTCAAATGGTTTTTCAGTTATGGTTAAGCCATTATGCTGTCCATTTTCCGAGAAATCCCTAAATCTAATGAATTTCTTGTTTGCATTGGATGTTTATCTGTGTTTGTGAGTGCAGGGATTTGGAATTTATCAAAGATCACAACACGGTAGCATATTTGATGGACCCACCTGCAGAATATTTGGAGAAGTACCGGTCAATGATTGAAGGACTGAAGAAGTGCTGTTTACACTTTGCACTTACAGCAAATCCCGTTATCTGCAAACGTATATAGCAAGAATTTTGGAAGACAGCATACGTATCTGATGATGGAAAGCAGATAATGGCCAAGATACAGGCAACATAAGTGGTGTTGACTGAGGAGAATTTCAGACAAGCTCTCAGGCTTAAAGATGTTGCTGCAGATCCAATTACTCTGGATAAAGAAATGGTTTCTCAATGCATAAAAGAAATGGGTTATCACACAGTATCTCCTCCTACTATGAAGGCTCTCCTTCCACCGTATTGGAGAATGCTGGCCCATTACTTGCAGAAGTGTGTGATTGCCAAGAAGAGCTCGACAGATCAACTGAACCAAGTGCACACCCATGCTATGGTTTCACTAGTTAGAGGTGTTCGATTCAACTGGTCCAGGTTGATATTTGATGATGTGAAGGCGGTAGTGACCTAAAAAGTTTGCAGCCGTTCCAAGGTTCATCCAGTTAGCTCTGAATTCTAGATATCCAGCCTTGAGAAAGACCAATGACACTCATGATACTAAGCCTATGGGCATTAAGGTTTTCCTGATGATTAATCCAAAGAAGAAACTGACTGACAAGGTACCGTTTGGTAACAAGTTTGGTGAATTTGCTGAGATAACCAGAGAGGAGGTTCCTGTGCAAAGAAAGGCAGTTATTGATGAAGAACACAATGTGCCTGCCTCTAAGAAGCCAGTTACCGAACTCACAGATAGTTCAGATTGGGAAGATTTTGATCTAGAAGATGTGCAGATCGGTGCATTGAACTTTGAAGGTGAAGAGAATATCAATTATGATACATACCTTGATGACATTAATATTGAAGATGTTGAGACTGAGATTGCTGAGACTCCATTGATAAGAAATCGAAAAGCTACTGAGGAGCCTCCCCTCGGTACTTCTACTACCACAAAACTGACTGATGAAGTAGAGACTACTACACTACACACTGCAGAAACTCTAAGTGACCCAAGAAGAAGAAGATTAGATCCGCGTGTGCCACCGGTGACTAGTACAGGTGCTGGTCAATCATCTTCACAACCCACAGCCCAAGACAAAGGAAGCAGTAGAGACACCCGAGTTCAGGTCGGAGAAGGAACTCAGAGCTGAAATTGCTCAATTAAAGGCCCAAAACACTGCCCAAAGTGAGCTGATTGGAGATTTTGTTGACATACAGAAAATTCACACTACTGAACTGGAGAATCAGAAGAAGGTCAACAGACAGTTTTCAAATCAGCTTAAAGAATTGCATAGAATGATAAAACAACTTACTTCAGCTGGTACAAGTGAGTCAAAGAAAGATGACAAAGGAGATCCAGGAAACAAAGAAGGGAGTTCAGGTGCCAGTGGTTCATCTCAATCACCAGTATTTTACTTTGACTCAGATATCCCTGACACTTCTGGCCCAGTATTACCTGAAGCTGCTGATAAAGATACAAGAGACAGAGACTACATGACTGTGCCAGCTTCAGAATTTGATGGAGGCTGGGAGGCTCAGACGTATGCTTATCCTCCTGAAAGGTATTTGATTCAGCTGGGAGAGCATTATCATGACAAAAGAGGAATCACTAAAGAAATCAAATCCTGGATGTTTGATGCTGAGAAGAATATGTCTGTTGTTAGAAGAAAGGGTCAGTATCCTCTGGAATATTACAAAAGCTGGACCCAGTTTTATTCCTGGACAAATGTGGATCTGACAATGTTGTATAAGGCCCCGTTCACAAACCCATCACAGAATGAGCAGGCTAAGTACTTTTACAGAAAATTGGAGAATGCAGTGCTTAGCAAATTCAAAAGGTTTGAAGACTTTCCTCACAAGAAGTCATATGCCAAAAAATACAGAGGTGTGTTCAAGTGGGATGGGAAGAAAAGTGTGGATGGAAGGAACAGTGGCTCTAAGATGCAGTTCACTAATGTGTTGTATCCTCCTACAGAAAAGACGAAGACAATACCTTTGCCGATGCATCATCTTGAGGGTTGTCTACATGACTTCCAAACTTGGGCATACAGTGATTACTCAGGTGAAGCAAAGATTCTCTGTGAATCAAAGACAATGAATGTTATGGAAGTTCATGACCTGATGAGATTTCATAAGAAGGATATTCTAGTTCTGGCCAAGCATCAGATTGAGAGCAACACGGAGACAAAAGAATATGCTAAATGCTATACGCGAGCTGTTACAGAGATTGTGGCGAAAGAGTTATAGTATGATCCAGCAACAGTGCAGTTATCCAAGAAGTTTCGTATGTGAAGACTGCTGTCTAATGCTAAAGCCTAGGGGAAGATTGTAGAGACCATAATTGTTTGAGGCTTTTGCATTAGAAATCTTTTGGATTAGTTTAATTGTAATTGGGCTAATATGTAAGTGGGTTAATATGGGCTAGGTATAGTTGGTCGTAAATAGGCCATGTGGGCCGAATTCTGTTTTGCTTGGTAAACAAGATTAGGCTTTCCTATATAAGGAATAGGTAGCTACTTGTTTAGGGTTGTTGATTCTAGGGTTTCGTGTGTGTTTTTTGCGGATCAAGTGTACACCGAATTCACCTTGTGAATTCGGACTTCAAGTGTGTTGGTAATCGATTCCTATTCAAGCATTCATCATTGGTTTGTATTTTCGTTTACTCTTTTCATTAAGATTGCTATACTTTTCGTTTTATACTTGAATCCCCTCTAGTCACCGGATTCCGCACGGTGACTATAGGCATTGATATCGTGTGAGGGGTTAAATCGATCCTTAAACTTGATTGTTGGATGACTTTTATGATTGTTTCGGTTGTGGTTCAGTCTTTCTTCACACTATCGTTATGTGATTGTTCGTCGGTTCATTAATCTGTTTCATCGGGTTTATCATTTAGTTCTAAATCTTTGGCCTCATCTGAAGGGTGCTATGGGTGGATGTGACCGGTAATCTCTATTAATCAAGTTATTCTTCATTACAAGATATGTTTATGTTATCAGATTTCTCGCATTTCAAGTTATGGTATTCGATTTATGTTATCAGGATTCTAGCATTTTAAGTTATGTTTTCGGTCCATGTTATTGAATTCATGTATTTCGAACCATGATAGTCGAGTTATGTTATCGGACTCATGTACTTCGAGCCATGCTATTCGGTTCATGTTATCGAGCTCATGTATCTCAAGTCATGCTATTCGATTCATGCTATTGGGCTCATGCGTTTTGGAGTCATGTTATTTGATTCATGTTATCGGGCTCATGTAATTCGAGTCATGCTATCCGGTTTATATCACCGGGTACATGAATTTCGAGTTATGCTGTTCAGTTCATGTTATCAATACATGTATTTCGAAGCATGTTGTTCAGTTCATGTTATCGGTACATGCATTTCGAGACATGTCGTTTGGTTCACGTTATCGATACATGTATTTCGAGACGTGTTGTCCGATTTAGGTAATCGAATTCATGCACCTCGAATCCTGTAATTCAATTCATGTCATCGAACTCATACACCACGAATCATGCGGTTCATTCCAAGTCAAAGGAGTCGTGTTGTTCTGAAATGTACTATTCGGATTACGCTAGTCGTGACACCCGAGCGAGTACAAACCAGCTCATGACATCCAATGCGTGGTTTTCCGTTTAGTTCGTGGTACTCAGTTTCCTTTGGTATCATTTGCTTTAAACCCTTTTTGTGCTCATCACTTGAATTTTACGCCTGCGTATCGTTCATTCGAGTGTTGATCATTACTATATTCTTGCTAAATCAGAGACTCATACGCGCTACTACTGACGATTGTGTGTGATGCTAGATTAGCATACGATCGATATGGGTTGTGGGGTATAGGTATCGTGTATTGTGTGGTAAACCGGATGTGGGTCGCTACCCATCTAGTTCGCCAGAACTTGACGCCTTGTTTGGATAAGATGTCTGAAGCTCCACATCTTTGTTTATCATTATTATTATCGATTTTAGTGTTGGTTTATTCTATGTGAATCTATATGAATTTACGTGAATCTATGTGATTGATTTGGGATATTTTGAAGAAATCCATGTTGCATCCATTACTCACCTGAGTCTCCTAAACCCCCTGTCTCGCCTCTAAAGTAGTGGAGACTATGGTCCTTTACCTTTGGTTAGTCTCTTGATTGATTATGGTTATGGTGTATTCCTCAGATTTATCACTATGTTGATTACCCTATGTTGTTATATCAAGCTTGGTTGTCTGATACCGGTGGTGTAGAATAGGATGTTCTCCGAAGACAAAAAGTACTCACTAAAGGTATTAAAGATGTGGTGGGTTAGATGCGGTACACCCTATATATAAGCATCAGTAATCCCTTTAGAGTGCTTTGGGAGTCAGACCAAGAGTGGTGTGTGTGTGTGTGGGTTATGTCTCTGATCATCGGTTATATCACAGTCTATTCGCCTCAGTCACCATTCTAAACCTAACCCTTGCGGTCGGGTAAAGATTTTGGTCTAATTGATTCAGTAATCGAGAATATATTTCTATCCTCGGTGAAATCTCTTATGTCGACTCTATGATTGGTTTCAAATGTCAAATGTGTTGGTTTGGTAAAACTCTTTTAACATTCTCCAAATTGTTAAAGTCTCTTCTAATTTCGGAACGAAATTCCCTAAAGTAGGGGAGAATGTAACATATGCAAAATACCCGATTGAGAAACCCGACCCATTTTGAACTTTCGTGATTTACCGATTTGCAAGTTATTACGAACCGGAAGAATTTTCGGGTATTAATACCCTAATTAATTGATCTAAATGATTTACAATCTATTTTCGAAACTGAATACTTAATTTCAATCAAGTGGAATCAAATTGGATGTCTCAAATTGAAAATAAAGCAATTTTGGGTTTTTACGCGATTTCGGTACGCGATCTGTCGTTTCCAGGAATCTCGTATTTTGTCACAGTATATCAATTTCAACATTTTTATGAGTCTAATAATCAATTATCATGTCACGAGTCATCACACACTTGATCGAGTCGCGAATCGTTGGTGAATTGCCCAAAACCGATACATACGCCAAAACCGACCAAAGTTGCATGTTTTGACCTAATTTGTGCATACGTTTGAGTTACATGATATATTTGTTATCATTTTGAGTGGATTTAATGTTGTGGACATGATGGGACCCTTAATTGAGTGATTTGGGAAGAAACGGGACTCGAAAACATCAAAAAACGACAAATCTAGAGCACGGAACGAAGCAATAAGCCAAGGAGCCGTCCAGGAGGCTCTAGGCGTATCGCCTAGAGCTCCAAGGACTCCTATGCGATACGATAGGAAGACTATTTCCAGCAAAACCCTAACAGCCCACTATTTAAACATATTAAGTCCCCATTCAGCCCCCATTCAACCCCCAATCACTCTCTAAAACCCTAAAACGGCTGTAAACCTTCAAGTTGAAGATCTTGGAAGTTTCAAGGTCAAAGTTTCTTGCTTTCTTGCTTAGGATCATCTATAAATCATCCCTTTCGGTAAGTGATCTTCCAACTATGTTTTTGCAACTTGAATATTCTCTTCTACCCCCATCAAAATCTGAACTTTATATGACTTTTGTCATGGATCCATGTTGTATGTGATAGATATAGGGTTTATATGAGTAAAGGTTTCACCTTTTTGCATGATTTTGCCATTTCACTTGAATCCATGATGAGACCTCTATAGATCTAGGTTTTTCAAGCAACTTGATGTATGGATCTTCATGAAAGTTGTGACTTTGATTATGGATCTAAGATTAGAACATGATGAATCATTGATATGATATAGATCTAGGGTGTTTTTTGATAAAGATTGGATTTTTATGTGTCAAAATGACTAGATCTATGAAAAGCATGTCATTTAGGGTTAGATCTAAGGATTTCCTCACCAAGATTTCATTTTTATGTTTCAAATGGAATTGATCTACCTCATGAATGTTGTTTAGGACCATATCCATGTGTTATGAGCATCAAGGTTGGGTTTTATGTGTTAAAATGACTAGATCTCAAGATATGTGTCATCTAGGGCTAGAATTTGCGTGTCTTAATCATCAAGATGACATTTTTACATCATAAAAGGTTTAGATCTAAAATATTCTTGATATGAAATGTTAGATCTATATGTAAGATCATCAAATTATGTAATTTTATGTGTTGATGAAGTTAGATTCATCCATGCATGCTAATTGGTTTGTTTTATGCCTAAAAGTTGACTATCATGCTAGATTTGACTAATTCATGGTAGGTTTGACTACGTCCATGCTAGATTCATATGAATACATATAATCCATGGTAAATTATGTTAGATATGGTCTTGTATGTTAAAATTAGTTTTACCTTGATTAATTACCATGTTGACTTACGTTTGACCATGTTGACTTATGTTTGACCATGCATGACCATGTTTGACAATGTTGACTTATGCTTGACCATGTTGACTTATGCTTGACCATGTTTGACCTTTCATATTAGTAGTCAAATTAAGACTCTTTGACCTTACCTTTAGCCTATGATTGGACCCTTACCATACGTATCATCTCACCGAATCACCATCGAGTCGTCGAGTCGGTCGTGTCGTGAATTAAACTATTTATACATTTAATTAAATATTTATTTATTCTTCCTCTATCTCGCTAGTCTTGAAGTTTATCATCGGGCCTTACCTCTATTCGTGGTGTCTTTTTCCTCAAATTGTGTCTCCACATCAGGTGAGTATTCAAAGCCCTCTTTCATTTCAATGTTTTGGGGTGTAAAATGTATCGTATTCAAAACCCTTACTCGATATTCTTTACTCGGAAACTACATGCAAACTCTATGTAGTTAATTGTGATTTGGTATGTGAACTTATGTGCTCTATGTGTTATGATTGTGAATGACCTCTAGAACGACCTTGTGTAATAGATCTATTGGCTTGACAAGCCCACTTGGCCTGCCTTGGCTTGGGTGCCTTGTGATTGGAAACTTGAGGTCAGGGTTGGCTCATACTGCTTATTTACTCTATCTCATTCACTGGTTTGCCTTACTCGATTGCTTTTAACTCATTGACTCGCATGTTTTTAATCTATGTAGTACACTAAACCTATGTTTACTCACCAACTATTCGTAGTTGACCTTTATTTTATGCATGTTGCAGGATTGCTGTTAGTTGATGACTTCTTGCAGATGACACCATAGGATCGCATGCGGACTTAGTGTGACCAAATTAATTAAGTCTAATTGTTCATTTTTATTGTATATAAGTCATGTATTGTAATAAATCTCGAATTATCTTTGAAATGGGTTGATTAAGAATATCGCAACATTAATTAGTGTTCTGTGCATTTGGAAAATCATCATGCCCCGATGTATTCCGCCGTTGGTTGGGGTGTGACAACAAAAAAACGGATGGATGCGCCTGTGCAAGGTGAAGGTACATTTTAATTAAAAACTAAAAGATATGTATTAAACCAATATTAGTACACATACACATTATGTTTTGTCATATAGTCGATAAATTATAAGTGAATTGAATTGTTGGTATTGCAGATACCGGGGATGGTTTGAAAGATATTAAAAAGGGTGCGTCTGAGCACACAATGAAATTAAGAGGGAGAAATAAAAAAGACGAAGCGTATGATCCGGAAAAGATCATAATTGAGAATGTTATTAAAGGTAAATTGATTACACATAATTTTTGATCATGTCAAGTTTATCAGTATTAATTTTTTTATTACACAATGTTATTTATGTCATGTAAAAAACAAGTCACAATAATTATATTGAATACGCAGTCAACTAAAAAACAAGTGAACATGTGTAATTAAAATATATGGTATATATATATATGTATATATATTTGGTGTATTATTTATAATGCAATAATATTAATGTTAAGTATTTTTTTAACATGTATACAACATAAATGTATTATTTTTAATTTTTTTCTTGTTGGTCATTACAAACACAAAATAATGGTAAAAAAGCATGATAACAGTATTGTTACACAAGTGTAATAATGATCAATGTAATACAATTTCAATATTAAGTCAGTCACATTTTTTATATTAACATATTGGATGGTTTAAAGATTTTAAATCAGAAAAAAGTGTCGGGGTTCAAAAGAAAGAAGACGTGTGCAACAAACCAAGGAAAGGAGCTAAACCAAAGTAAGCATCTCAACCAAAGAAAGAAGTTCAGAAAGGTGTTGTTAAAAAGGGTGATGAATGGCCAGGATTGAGGACGAGATCAGCACCAACACAGTTATGTAAGGCGGTTGCAAAACTATCAAAGAAGCAATGTGAACCGGTTAGAGAGATGGGATTAGGGAGAATGTTGAAGTTCAGAATGAATAGAATACCATCAGAGCTTGGACACTTTGTAGTTGACAGATTCAACCTCGAAAGTATGGAAATCAATTTGGGTAAGATTAAGTTGTTGATAGATAAACATAAGATTGAAACATTGTTTGGGCTGAAAGATGAAGGTACTATTTTGGAGGTGACATCACGGAAGAAATTAAACACAATTGCTAAAGCATGGAAATCACGATAGGGAAAATCATACGTGTCACTTACCGAAGTTATAAGCAAGATGTGGGAGGATGCTGATGATCCTGGTATATTATTCAAAATAGACTTCATAGCATTGTTTTCAAGCGTGATGGCCGGGTCTGGAAGCAACGAGTATATGAAACTCGATTTTGTGCCATCCATTAAAGATGGAATGAATCTGAATAATATAAATTAGAATAAATATGTAATGGATGCACTTGAAAGATGCAAGAAAAATGGGTGAGGGGTACGTGTTTTATACACTATTTCCTTTAGTTAATTCCTTTGTTTACAGGTCCGGTTGTTAATAACAGGAACGCTTTACAAAAATTTAATAATAATAAATGTTATAAACACATGTGTAGCTGGTATATGTGGATAATATAACGTGCCCAGGCATAAACGCTGAACGAAGCATGAGCCCTCTCAAGTTTTGGACAGCAGAAATGTTGGAGTTAAGGGAGGATTATGAAATTGAAAACGGTGGGTTCGGAGTTGGACGGTTGAGAGATACATATGTTGACAATGAAGGAGATGGGAGCGATTTGGAAATATCGAAAGGAGGGGAGGTGAATGTAATAAAGCACAAAGAGGTCACAAAAAAAGCAATTTGAAGGTAAAATTTCAAACGTAGTACTTCCGGGTAGTGTAATGGATGGTTATATATTTGCAGTCCTTTTTTATGAAATTATGATTAGTGCACATATGTAACAAAAAACATACAAGTAACAAACACGTCTGCACACTTGTTTATATAAATTTTTTGGAAAGTGTCATAATGATTTTATGTTATGTTGAATGTATAATTGAATTATGCAAATGTTATATTAATACATTTGATATAAATGATTTGTGCACATGTGTAATAATACAATTATATAAAAGTGCACATGTGTAATAATACAACTGTATAAAAGTGCACATGTGTAATAATGCATATTGTGCACAAATTAAATTATATAATTATGGTGATGATAACACAAATTTTGCATGCATCATGATCATATTGATGGTTTAGCAGAGTTGTTTGTGTCAATGAAACAACAAAAAAAGTTAATAGGAGAAGCTTTACTGGACGCATGGTCGTTATTTCCAAACAACAACGAGCTGATGGTGTACATAGTGTTGGATTAAGTGTCTAAGTCCATAACTATAATTGATAGCACATAGTCCTTTTGGGTTGCCCTCAAGACTCGATAAAAGTAGAATTAAAAAATAAGGAAAAAAGAAAATAGTTTATTAATTATTATGGTTTAATAATTAAATGAAACTATTTAGGAGGCTAGTTAACGGGTTGGTTAATAGAAGGATTGAATAACAATTAATCAATAGTTGATTAATTGGAAATATTCTATCCCACATGAAGAATTTCAGAATTCCCATTATGCACAAGGGAATTTCAAAATTTTGGTTCCATCCCACATTGGTGGAATAAATAAAGTAAGGAAGATTTCGAAGGCTATAAATAAGGGCCTTAGTGATTCATTCCAATTTGCTCATAAGGCTTGAGTATACGCCTCCTTCTTTCTCCGTCCTTGTGGAAGAACTTCTTATAGTTCATCCTACCCTTTAGTTAATATTCTTTTACGAGTCATTGGGTGTGATCCCATCAGAGGCACCATATTTGTGGTGCTTGCTTCCCAGAGTTCGAGAGGGATTAATCTAGTTGTTTACTATAACAACTAAAAGGTATGTAACCCTATCATTCTTAGTATTTTGATTATTTACTAGGGTTCATATTATGTTCATAGTTATAGGTATAATAGTGAAAACATAGATCTTGTTTTAGGTTGCATGCACTCTTAATTGTTTTAAGTTTGCTTGTAGTGCCTGAAACCCATCAGTGGTATCAGAGTGTTAGGTTTGTTTTCAATTGAATTAGCTATAATTGATGAATTATTCTTGTTAGGAGGCTTAAGTTCGATCTTAGGTATTAGGTCTTTTGAAACCATAATCTTACCCCCTAAGTTTCGAATGCCTTTATGATAAGGTTTAATTTAATTGTTTAGATTAATTATCCTATTATGATTCATTAGATATAAATAATTAAAAGTTAATTAATTGATATATAATATTGGTTTTACTTTTTTTAAATAATAAACCTAGTTTTTTGAAAAAGTTTAAAAATATACCTTATACTGTATGTAAGATTAAAAGCTTAATTATTACTATATGTATAAGAGCAAAGTCAGTCAAATCAATAGTAGGCCTCATTCACGAAGCTAGTCTATAAGGGGGGTATAAGGAAACTGCCTATAAAATGGTAGTTGAATGGGTGTCCATTCTCACCCACCGCTTCCTTGATTAGTGGAGAGTCGTTAGCTGAACGGGTTTAATAGGACTAAATTAATTCCCATTAAAAGTATAATGAAGATAAAAATAACTAAACCTTTTATATATATTCCTTGTTACTTTAAGAAAAAAATTGTGAATTTGTATGCTAACCCATGAAGTTGCACATTACACTTTATAAGTCATTAGTGGAGCGTGTGTGGTTAACCAGCACACTAATAGGGACTAATAAAGAGTTATAATGGGTATCTCACAAATTGAGATGATAAAATGACATTGAGATTACCAAGCACATTTGCATGGTTATTCACATCTTGTTCCTCGGTATCCCATTCACAAATGGAAGAGCATAATCCGAGATTAAACATGCCATTGGATAGTTTCAATGAATCTCAAAAGAAAAAACCTACCTTTATGAAATTTGCAATTAAATTACGGCATCCCTTTTCTAAGTTGTGAATTTTTATAGTTGGTTCATACTTGGTTATTATTATCTAACTTAAACTACTTTTCCTTAAAGCAATGCCTGCTACTAACGATGCTTCTGGTTCCTCCTACCCAACCTAAAAGAACTTCTCCTTGTTGGGCATCTACTCAAAGGTGACATTGGATGGCACCAACTACAATGACTGGATACGCAACATCAAAATGACCTTTCTTTACGAAGACAAGGAGTATGTCCTTGAGATGGAGCTCGCAGAAATTGACGAAGAAAAGGCCACTGCTGAAGAATTAGCCACCTACAAGCAACACGAAAAAGATGCAATAAGAGTTTCTTGCATCATGGTTGCCACCATGACTCCTGAAACTGCAAAGATTTTATGAGGATTACTAGCCGTACGAGATGAACAAGGACCTTATGGAAAAGTACCATAATCAAGCTCGTCAAGAAAAGTAAGAGATAGTGAAGTCCCTCATATCAAGCAAGATGAAGGAAGGAGAGTCTGTTAGCGCCCACGTGCAAAGAATGCAATGTTACGTGGATCGCCTTCTGAGGCTGAATGTGCACTTTGATGAGGAGTTGGCTATTGACATAGTCTTGAACTCCTTACCAAGTTGTTATGATCAGTTCATCTTGACCTATCATTTAAACAACAGTGAGACCACATTGGCTTAATTGCACAACCTCCTGAGAACAGCTGAAACAGGAATGAAGGGAAAGACTACTGCCCCTGCTCCTGCTAATACTCCTGTTCTAGCCATTAGTCAAGGAGAGGGGAAGAAGAGGAAAGTTCCTCCCAAGAAAAACTGGAAGGGAAAGTTTCAAGTAAAATCCAGTTCTGATGTTAACACCGTCTCTGATCCTAAAGAGGCCACTTTCTTCTATTGCAACGAAAAGGGGCATTGGAAACGAAGCTGCCCAAAGTATCTGCAAGATCTTAAGGATGGCAAAGTGAAGCCATCTTCCGCAAGTACATACACTATTTCATCTAAAAACTCATCATCTTCTAATTCTTGGGTCCTTGATACAGGATGTGGATTCCACATTTGCTCTGTTTTGCAAGGACTAAGAAAAAGTGAGGACGTGGAGCATGGTAGAATGAACTTGATCATGGGGAATAGGCGATCTTCACCTGTCACCAAGATTGGAGTTTATAGTCTAGTGCATAGTAATGGTGTTAGTTTGGATTTATTGAATTGTTGATACTCGTCAGAAATGACACGAAACATTATCTCTTTTCATGCATTGTTCAAACAAGGTTTTAGATATTCTTTCAATGATGACAATGGTTCTATTTCTGCTTATAAAAATGGAGTTTTTTATTTTGAAGCTTTACCTTGTAATGGTGTGTATGAAACTGTGATGTGTGTAGACAATTTAGGTAATAGTGTATTTCAAATTGATTCGTCTAATGGTATAGAAAAAGCATGTTAGTGGCATTTCCGTCTTGGATACATTAACAAGAAATTCATGGATCAACTCCAAAAGGACATGGTGTTGGAATCATTTGACCTAAGACCAGATGATACATGCGAATCTTGTCTTTTGGGTAAGATGACAAAATCACCTTTCACTGGATCTTGTGAAAGAGGTGAAGGTTTGTTGGATCTCATACACACAGACGTGTGTGGGCCCTTCAGATCATCCACAAAGGATGCTAATTGATTCTATGTGACTTTTACTGATGATTATAGCAGATATGGTTATATCTACTTAATCAAGCATAAGTCAGAAACCTTTGAAAAATTCAAAGTTTAAGCAAGAAGTCAAGAATCAATTAGGCAGGAAGATAAAGATGCTCAGATCGGATAGAGGCGGAGAGTATCTTAGTATCGAATTCCACGACCATCTCAAGGAATATGGAATAGTTTCACAATTGACACCTCCTAGGACACCACAATTTAATGGTGTGGCTAAGAGACGCAATCGAACTTTGTTAGACATGGTTCGTTCCATGATGAATCGAGCTTCACTTCTAATCTCATTCTGGGGGTATGCCTTAGAGACTGCCGCCCACATTCTTAATCTTGTCCCAACGAAGAAGGTTGCCAAAATACGTCATGAAATGTGGACGAGAAAGGTTCCCTTGTTAGCACATATAAAGGTTTGGGGTTGTGAAGCTTTCATTTAGACGAGAAACTCATGATAATCCTGAACCTCGTAGTGAGCGATGTATTTCATCGGCTATCCACAAGTGTCCTTTGGATATTTGTCCTACAGACCTAGTAAAAACGTCGTTTTTGTAGCACGAAGAGGAGTCTTTCGCGAGAGAGAACTCATATGCAAAGAGGAAAGTGGGAGCACAGTTGACCTTGAAGAGATTCAAGAGTCAGTCGATGAAGGAACCTTTGAAACCACTAGGGTTCAACCAGAGGAAGAGATTACAGTTGAACCGGTTGACACTTCATTACCTCTTAGGCGTTCTAGTAGATTTAGCATGCGACGTGAGTTCTATGGTTTCTATATAACTACAGATGGGGACACATTTATCAATGATAATACACTGATGAATTTGGATGAGCCAGCTAACTACAAGGAAGCCATGGCAGGCCCTGAGGCTGAAGAATGGAAAGAGGAAATGAACAGCGAGATCAAGTCCATGTACGACAATCAAGTTTGGAATTTGATTGATCAACAACCTGGTCGGAAGACGGTTGGTTGTAAATGGATCTTCAAGAAGAAGACCGATATGCATGGTAATGTAAGCACATTCACAGCACGAATGGTGGCGAAGGGATTTACTCAAACCTCAGGGGTTGACTATGATGAGACCTTCTCACCAGTGGCTGAGATAAAATCTATTAGGATAATGCTAGCCATAGCTGCGTTTCATGACTATGAAATCTGGCAGATGGATGTCAAAACCGCTTTCCTAAACGGGAAGTTGGCTGGGATGTTAACATGAGTCAGCCAGAAGGTTTTGCGGATGAAAAGTTCCCCAATAGAGTGTGCAAGCTTGAAAAATCCATCTATGGATTAAAACCAGCGTCTCGTAGATGGAATCTTTGCTTTGATGAGAAAATTAAAGAGTGTGACTTCTATAGAAGTGAGGACGAGTCATGTGTATATGTCAAAGATAGTGGGAGCATAGTCACCTTCCTGGTATTGTATGTTGATGACATATTTCTTATAGGAAATGACATTCCAACCTTGCAAGATGTTAAGTCTTGGCTTGGAATGTGTTTCGCTATAAAGGATCTAGGAGAGGCTGCCTATATTTTGGGAATAAGAATTTCAAGGGATAGGAGTAAAAGGCTAATTGGACTGAATCAGAGTACGTACTTGGATAAAGTAATGAAACGATTATGTATGGAGAACTCCAAGAAAGGAGAATTGCCCATCCAGAGTAATACCAAATTGAGTAAGACTCAGAGCCCGAGTATAGATGAAGAGATAACAGAAATGAGTAGAGTTCCATATGCTTCCGCCGTTGGATCTATGATGTATGCTATGACATGTACTCGTCCTGATGTATCTTTTGCTTTGAGCATGGTCAAACGTTATCAAGGAAATCCAAGTAAAGCTCATTGGGTAGCGGTTAAAAATATTCTCAAGTATCTACGAAGGACTAAGGACTGGGTCCTAGTACTTGGTGGATGTGATACATTGAGAGTGACTTGGTATAGTGACGCCAGCTTTCAAACAGGTAGAGATAATGACGTGTGCTGAAGTGTCTATAAAAAATCGGTCAAGTCAAAAAGGGAAAATCCCAAGTGACTAAACACACACGTAGGGCAGTGTACCCATCGTATGCAGGATAGTATCGGTAAATACCCGGATGTCAAATCCAAGGACGCAATGCAGGCTCTCGATATGCGAACTTTGCTAATATTTAACCTAAAATATTCTGGTTTTGAGAAAAACAAGAAAACAGATAAACAAGTAACTAAAATAGCTAAAGAACAAAGTAACAGAATCTAAAGGTGACTAAAATACGGGAAAAAGGGTGTTGCCTGGCAAGGAATCCTCTGGGCTGACTATTGTCTGATAAACTGACTACCTCATGTGACACTACCCTCTAAAGATAAAAACCGCGATAACTTAGACTATAGACACATCTTCGCTATCTAGGCAATTCTAAACTGAAGTCCGGATAATCAATTGATACTTAATGCTAAGTGGTCAGATCGCTTCGGTCAAAGCAGATTAGACACGTATGAAACAGAAAACCACTCAAGAGGTCTCTCAATATGGATTCTACAACACACTAGAATACTAAAATGGGATCAATGAAACCTAAGCAATGTCTAACACGTACAAGCGGGTCAAAACCTTAAGTTCTCAAGTATTCTAACCAACCGACAAAGTCAAACAACCACCTAGTGTGCTAAACGAATCGGTCAATTCAATCCAACACAAATATTATGCAAAATCAGCCCTAAATTATAACTACAAGATCATGTAGAAGTTCTCCTATCATGCATTTGATCAAAACTCATAAAAGTCAAACCAAATAATAACCAAATCACTAATTAGGTCAAAGTCATTTGAGCCTAAGCAATTTAATCACATCAAGCAATCATTACAGAAGCTAAACATGCTAATATGATCATTTCATAGATCCAATTCAGATTCAATAGCAATAAGATCATGTCACATGAAGAAAGTCAAAGTAAAAAGTCAAATCAAGCCCAAATTCATCCAATACCAAGCAACACTATAGATCTAGCCTCCAATCATGTTTAGAACTAATAAAAACATCATCTTTGAACCATACATGATCTGAAAAATCAACAAAAAGAGAAAGAAATCAAGCCTTGGTGAAGAACACCCAAAAATGGAAGAAAATCTTCAATCTTCAATCCAAATCCAAGCTATCTCTAATCCTTAAGCTTGAAATCCATCTTCTACAGTAGATCTAGGGTTTTTTCGAGTGGGTATGGGGTGTTCTCCTCCTTAATGACGGCCAAATTGTGTTTAAATAGAGGTAAAATAGGGTTTACTGTCTGTTCGTCGATGCGGGCTGCATCAGATTAGACTGGAGGTGATGCGGCCCGCATTGGCCCTTTGACTGCATAGTTTGACCAGACATGGTGCGGGCTGCATCAGGTGATAAGGATATCAATGCGCCCCGCATTGACCCGGATCAGGAAAACTTCAATATTTTCAATCTTCAACCACCGAGCACCGTAACGGGTCCAAATGCTCCAAAAACACCCAAATCCAATCACCGACACAGCAGAACCTTAAATTCAACAAATTCACCAATTACTCATCAAATCCAATTAAAACAAATAAAATCAAACACAAAATCGTGGGATTTCTCAAATCACAATCATGCACATGATGCAACGCATCAAATATCCCCACACTTGAACCTTTTTCGTCCCGAAAAAGTCCGCAATGAGATGATAACCGGAAAATTGACCTTTTAATTTTTTCTAAACTAGATACTCATGCGCTAAAAGCGATTACCGGTATTTCGGTCCGAATAAACCCAACCGCCGAAAACCAAAGCCCCTGAACATGCTTTATTCAGATTAATTTCCAATTATGGGTCCCACACTATCAGATTCGCGACTCGGCCTAATCTCATCTCAAAGCATGAATCAGCCCGGGCCAAACCAGTTCAAGTTTTTCCCACCATAATTGAATACACTATTTATGATTCGGAGATTTTGGAAATAGAATGGATGGAATGATGGCGAGCTTGAATTGAATTTATTTATTTGATCCTAGAACTAGGGCGAGTCTCCACCTGACATTACATCTCCTGAGTCCCTATCCCGAGAGGTAGTAAGGAGGCTTTGACCCTCGCACACAAAACCACATCACCCCAATAGATCATCTCCGGAGTCGCTATCCCTAGAGGTAGAACGTAGGATCAGCGAATTTTGTACACTTTATTCGATTTTTTTTTCTTTTTTTTTCTTTTTTTCCTTCTTTTTTTTTTTTTTTTTTTTGCATAATTACAACATTCAACACAAGCTCAAGATGGATGGATGGATGGGGCGCCACTAATTCTCGGATTTATTTTCATAAAAAGATCATAGTGTGTCGGGTAATCCTCAAATCATAAACATTTTAAACAAAAGTGGTACCTATCAGCCTATTCAACAGTTTTGGCTTTGCTACTACACTAAAGGAGGGAACCCACAATATTTATTTATTAAGGTTTATTTAAGTAGCGAAATCAGGATTTTTAAGCTTTTAGAAATCAGCTGGGCCTACCAGCACATCACTAAATAGGCGCTTTTAACTTTATTTAATTATTATTTATTTACAAAAAGTATCAAAACTCCGGTTTTACCTATTATTTCTCATTTTGTTGCAGACAAATTCAAGGACATTTTTAAAATTTTTTGAAATTTAAGCCCAAATTAAACAATTTCATGTTTTCTTCAACCGTTTCCCTCCCCACACTTGAATAGTACATCGTCCCGAATGTACGTGAATGACATAAATAAGAACAAGGGTGAAGGAAACTGAAAACTCCCCTGATCGAAGATATGCAGCTCTCGACGAATGCCAGAACTGCCTGAATGAGTTGCGAGGGGCCAAACATCTCTGAAATGGCAGGAACCACAGATCTCGACCACAGGTGCCAGAAATGTGTTCCGATGATGCTCCAAAATGTAAAAATGTAGAAAACAGCTCTCGACGAATGCCAGAACTGCCTCCGCATATCACGGATCTGATCAAGGTTGTTGGTCTGCTGGTGGTCCTGGGAATGGAGCGGCTCGTATGCGGCGATCTCTGCTGGAACTGGCTCGCCATCGACTAGGAACGGCATATCCTGCACATTTCTCAACAACACAAGTGAGCACAATGAAAATCATGAGAAAAGTGGAAATCGGGTTTCATACGGGCAATTGCTGAAATATTTTGCAAAGTAATGAAATTTGGTCAAATACAAACGGCGGGAATGGAGATTGAGTACCCAACAACTTGCATTTGACCAAAACCACCAACGCCCGAAGAAACCCTCAACGAACCGCCCAATTGTCGTTTATGAAGTCGACGGTTCGCGTGAAACGGTCAAAGATGTTTAGAAAACAAGTGTGTGGACGTTTGTTTAAAAATTATGAAGTGACGTTCCGCAAACTCGAAATCTAAACATGCCCTAAAAAATACCACCCTACGGACCGTTGGAATGGAGATTGAGTACCAACGACCCGCATTACGGTAAGATTTTCAGAAAAAATCGGGCATGACCCGTTTCTTTATCGGACTAAACCAACACTCGTTTTGAGTGTTCCGATCAATCACAACAGTCAAGCACAAGCAGAAATGCATTATCGGGCGATCATCAATGAGAGAGAGAAACAACTAAACCTTCATTACCAAAACTAAACAAGAAAGACACAAAAGAAAACAACTTAAAGAAAACTAAGAAAAATAAACGAAACAAGCAAATAAAACCTAAACGAGCAAAATAAACGCATGGAATTAAAACAAGGAAGCCCTAAATAATTAAACATATTTTTCTGATTTTTCTGAATTTTTCTGATGATTTTTTTTATACAAATAAAAATAAAGATATATTTACAAACAGAAAACGACAACTGAAAGACTAAAACCTAAAACACGAAATTACCTAAGATGCTTAACTCTAAAAGCGCAAATGCACTAAACTAAACCTCAATGCACTAATATGAGACCTAAATGCAATCCATTAACCTAAATTAAACTAAAGAACAAGTAACAATTAGGCGGACACAACGTGGTAAGAAATCAACAATTAGAGGCAAAAAAATAAACTCTAATCAAGCATTAAACAAGATCATCTAAAACAATAACAAAACCTACATTACTTAAAAAAAAAAAGAGAATGAACAAAAATAACTTTCTAAATGTAAACTGTTGACCCAAACAACTAAACTAAACCGAATGCTTAAAATGAACTAAAACGAGAAGGAACAAGAACTGAAAAGCAGAACTTAAAGCCCTAAAATATTAAACAAAAAGTAGCAAAGTAACTTAAACTCAAAAACTAAGTAGAACATAAACCCTAAGTTATCTAAAATTAATTGGCCTAAAGATTCTAAAGTAGGATATGTTGCCAAAATGAGAATACTTAGATGTAATTCATTGTCCTAAAAATCCAAAACCAAAAGTAAGCCTAAGCTAACAGAAGCCAACTTTAGACAAGTAATCCTTTTTATCCCAAAGCAAACACAATCAGAGGAATAAAACAATTAAGCCTACAAAGAACCAAAATCAAGATTATAACCACAGTAAAGCACAATTGGAATGAGGAATTTCTAAAAAGAAAAGTGATATGTTTAAAGCAAGAACATAGCCAAAAATCTTGAACAATATCATCAACTAATCCAAACAGAAATCAATGGAATCTAAACATTATAGAACATGTAATCAGAATTGTAACCCATGATTTCTAAAAAAAATCAGCTTCATACCTTGAAGTTCACGAGAAAGAAAGTGAACAAAAAAAGTTTTCAGTTTAGCAGGTGGTAGTGCTGAAGGATGGAGAGGATGGGAGGAGATGGATAGTGGAGGCTGGTTGTGCGACAGCAGGGGGCTGGGGCGACGGGAATGAGGGGAGAGGATGGAGAAGAAGAGTTGTGGTGGTGGAAGGGTGGCTGTGGAAGAATCGCAGAGATGGGGGAAGGGAAAGAAAATAGCAGGTGGGGGATAAAAAATTAGGGCTAGAATGAGGATTTGGGGGAAAATAAAGAGGATTTCACGATTTTGAACCGATGCGGGCCGCATCAGTGTTCGGGTTTTTGCATTGCGGCCCGCATTGCAGTCTGCACAGACCCATTTTCTTTAAAAATCCTAATTTTTACCCGCAACCGATTCTCTCGATTCCGAACATCATCAAACAGTAAAAACACAAATCCGGGACTGTTTAGGACTTACCAACCATGTCACAAACCTGTTTTGCCTCAATCTTACCCGAATCAAGTCCAAAATTCCAAAAATACCCCAATTTTGCAATGTCTTCAACTTGGCATACAAAACGATGCAATCCTCACCCGTTTGTAGCTAAGAAAGGGCGTCCTAAAATGAATGGTACATTGGTGTCCTCGATCATATCCAGAATGACAAAATCCACAGGAAACACAAATTTATCGATCTTCACCAAAACATTCTCTATCATCCCGCGTGGAAACTTAACAGATCTATCGGCAAACTGAATACGCATGCGAGTTGGCTTTGGGTCACCTAGGTCTAGCTGTTTAAATAGGGAGTATGGCATCAAATTGATGCTAGCACCTAGGTCGGCAAGAGCATTCCTAACAGACAAACTACCTAACGTACAAGGGATAGTGAAACTCCCTGGATCACTCAGTTTCGGCGGCAGTTTGTTCTGAATGACCAATGAACACTCCTCACTGAGTGTAACCTGTGGAACATTTGGAATTTTCTTCTTGCTACTCAGCATGTCTTTCAGAAATTTCATGTACTTCGGCATGTGCTTGAGTGCCTCAACCAATGGAATGTTGATATGCAGCTGCTTTAACATCTCAATGAATTTCCTATGCTGCTCTACTTCGACTTGCATTAGTCTCTCCGGATATGGAATGCGAGGGATATAGGGCGGAGGAATGTACTTCTTCGCTACTGGTTCCACGGGACGTGCTGTACTTGCTGGGCTTACCTCGTGTGCACCCGCCCAGGAACCTCTACCTCAATCTCCTCATCTATCTCATCATCACTATCCTCATCAACTGGCTCAGCAGTGATTGCCGGTTTTGGAACTGGACTGGTTTTGCCACTCATTGAAAAGATTGCACTCACATTTTGTTTTGGGTTTATTTCAGTGTTACTCGGTAAACCTCCGTGTTGACGCTCTGACATAGATTTGGCAAGCTGGCCAACCTGTCTCTCCAAATTCTGCATATGAGTGCCCATGTTTCCCATTTCTTTCACAACAGTAAAGATATCCTGCTCGTTATTTAGATAAACGCAAATCATTCTGCTGGGCAACTTTCTCAATATCCAGGGCTGATTTCTGACTCTGTTGCATCATCTGAGCCATCATTTCAGTAAGATTCTTAATACCCGTATCCTCAGACTGAATCGGGATCTGCCTAGTGCTCTCAGGGTTAGGGTTGTAGAAACCCTGCTGTCTCTGTGGCGGTCGTGGCTGAAACCCCGGTGGGTTCGAACTGCTCGGCTCCTGCCTCCACCCCGAATTCTGGTTTGGTCTCCAAGCCTGATTGTAGCTATACTGGTTGGGCGGTGGGCGGGCCTGGCTAGCCATAAAATCGACCTGCTCAGGTAGCTCGGTGCTACCAACAATGGGACAACTCGTGATATCATGAGGACCAGCACATAACTGACAAAATTTAACATGCTGCTGAGTCTCATGTGGCTGGCTCATCTGCTTCTGACTCGTTTGCATCCCTTTCATCATCTGCGAGAGCGCCTCGACCTGCGCTGAGAGAGCTGTAACGGGGTCTACCTGATGAACCCCTCTCTTCTGGGGCTGTCTACTCGTACGCATGGTAGACCACTGGTATCCGTTCAACGCAAGCTCCTCGAGTAAATCACGCGCCTCCTCTGGCGTTTTGTTGCTCAGAGATCCACCGGCTGAACTGTCAACAGTCGGGCGTGTGAGGGCGTTCAGACCGCCATAGAAAATCTGCACCTGCTGATGCAACTCGATACCATCGGATGGACATTTCCTCAACAACTCCTTAAATCTCTCCCATGCCTCATACAAACTCTCGGTGTCCTCCTGCACGAATGAATAAATCTTATTTCGGAACATTGCGGCTTTGGACGGCGGAAAATACTTGGAAACGAATTTCTGAGTCAAAGTGTCCCAAGTAGTAATAGAACCAGGCGGGAGGGACTGAAGCCACGCCTTCGCTGCGTCGCGAAGGGAAAATGGGAAGAGTCTCAACTTAACGGCCTCCGATGTGACTCCATTGAGTTTGAACGTGTCGCAAACCTCAAGAAAAATTGAAATATTAGCCATCGAGTCATCGTTCGGAAACCCATCGAACTGAACGGAGTTCATGATCATGGAAATGGTCTGAGGCTGGATCTGGAAGTTGTTAGCTTCCACGGGTGGTCGTATGACACTGGGCTGCGCCCCCGCGATGTCGGGACGAGCGTAGTCGGCGAGCGTGCGTCTCGGCGGAAGGGCCATCGGAACAGGAACAACTAATGCCTCCAAACGTCGAAGTCTATGAAAACCCTCTCAGGTTCGGACAACGGTGAAAAGGGACTCCTCCGACGACGAATGCGCATAAACAGACGAAAAACGAAAAAGAAAACAGAAACAGAACATAAAGAAACTAGACTAAGCTAATAAACTAACTAACACGTAGGTAAACACAGAAATAAGCAAACATACTAGAAACATGCAAATAAACAAGTAACAAAAGCAAGTAAATGGCTAAACTACTAGCTCCGAACTTTCTCGAAAAATGCGCGTCCCCGGCAACGGCGCCAAAAATTTGACGTGTGCTGAAGTGTCTATCAAAAATCGGTCAAGTCAAAAAGGGAAAATCCCAAGTGACTAAACACACACGTAGGGCAGTGTACCCATCGTATGCAGGATAGTATCGGTAAATACCCGGATGTCAAATCCAAGGACGCAATGCAGGCTCTCGATATGCGAACTTTGCTAATATTTAACCTAAAATATTCTGGTTTTGAGAAAAACAAGAAAATAGATAAACAAGTAACTAAAATAGCTAAAGAACAAAGTAACAGAATCTAAGGTGACTAAAATACGGGAAAAAGGGTGTTGCCTGGCAAGGAATCCTCTGGGCTGACTATTGTCTGATAAACTGACTACCTCATGTGACACTACCCTCTAAAGATAAAAACCGCGATAACTTAGACCATAGACACATCTTCGCTATCTAGGCAATTATAAACTGAAGTCCGGATAATCAATTGATACTTAATGCTAAGTGGTCAGATCGCTTCGGTCAAAGCAGATTAGACACGTATGAAACAGAAAACCACTCAAGAGGTCTCTCAATATGGATTCTACAACACACTAGAATACTAAAATGGGATCAATGAAACCTAAGCAATGTCTAACACGTACAAGCGGGTCAAAACCTTAAGTTCTCAAGTATTCTAACCAACCGACAAAGTCAAACAACCACCTAGTGTGCTAAACGAATCGGTCAATTCAATCCAACACAAATATTATGCAAAATCAGCCCTAAATTATAACTACAAGATCATGTAGAAGTTCTCCTATCATGCATTTGATCAAAACTCATAAAAGTCAAACCAAATAATAACCAAATCACTAATTAGGTCAAAGTTCTTTGAGCCTAAGCAATTTAATCACATCAAGCAATCATTACAGAAGCTAAACATGCTAATATGATCATTTCATAGATCCAATTCAGATTCAATAGCAATAAGATCATGTCACATGAAGAAAGTCAAAGTAAAAAGTCAAATCAAGCCCAAATTCATCCAATACCAAGTAACACTATAGATCTTGCCTCCAATCATGTTTAGAACTAATAAAAACATCATCTTTGAACCATACATGATCTGAAAAATCAACAAAAAGAGAAAGAAATCAAGCCTTGGTGAAGAACACCCAAAAATGGAAGAAAATCTTCAATCTTCAATCCAAATCCAAGCTATCTCCAATCCTTAAGCTTGAAATCCATCTTCTACAGTAGATCTAGGGTTTTTTCGAGTGGGTATGGGGTGTTCTCCTCCTTAATGACGGCCAAATTGTGTTTAAATAGAGGTAAAATATGGTTTACTGTCTGTTCGTCGATGCGGGCTGCATCAGATTAGACTGGAGGTGATGCGGCCCGCATTGGCCCTTTGACTGCATAGTTTGACCAGACATGGTGCGGGCTGCATCAGGTGATAAGGATATCAATGCGCCCCGCATTGACCCGGATCAGGAAAACTTCAATATTTTCAATCTTCAACCACCGATCACCGTAACGGGTCCAAATGCTCCAAAAACACCCAAATCCAATCACCGACACAGCAGAACCTTAAATTCAACAAATTCACCAATTAATCATCAAATCCAATTAAAACAAATAAAATCAAACACAAAATCGTGGGATTTCTCAAATCACAATCATGCACATGATGCAACGCATCAGATAACTTACGTTCTAAAACTGGCTGGATCTTTACCTTAAATGGAGGAGCAGTTACAAAAGTTCTAAGCAAGAGACAGTGGCTGATTCTACTTGTGAATCAGAGTACATAGCGGCCAGCGAAGCATCAAAGGAGGCTGTTGGGTCCCGTGAGGGGCTCTTTAACAATGTTGGCACAATTTGATTTAAACAAGATAAATAAGTTACCGAAAGTAAATCAAATTGGAAGACATCAATTTATAAAAGGGTTTTTCTGTATATCTTAAATGTAAATAATGATTTGCACGAGTTTATAGTATAACTATGTATCAACAGAAATAACTTTTCTATGGGAGTGATGTTGTAATTGCTTTGAGAAGGTATTGAATTGTATGCTTGATGTCTTGCTTTGTTAGGTGAAGTCAGCTTGCTATTTATAGGAAGATGTAGCAAGTTGCATTTGGATAAGGTAGTTGAGGACGGTTGATGTTGGAGTGTGTCAGAGTATATAGAGATAAATTTGAAGATATTCAATTTATCTCTTTTTCAATTGTCTTCAACTGCTTTCGTGATTAATGCCAAGTTGGCATTCATTTTGCTTGTTCTTCACACAAAGGTAGAATTTGTTCTTCTCGTAATCTTTATCCTTTGATAGTCCAGAACTCCTTCAGGAATTTTCTTTAAAGACTATTGATGCTTCCCATTAGAAGCCTTTTACAGAAATGAGGATTTTTGTAGATTTAAGTCTGTACGTAACTACTTCGGAATTTCCGTAGTAGTTCTGTATGAGCACAAAATCATGCAGAAATCTGTAATTCATACAGACTTTCATATCCTTTCTCTTTTAAGGATATATCTTATATTTTCTTCTAATACTTGACTGTTTTTGTGTTACATTTACATTGTGTTCTAACAATCTCCCTTAAGTATTTGAAGAAAATACACAAAAAGAGAAAGTAAAATATGCATAGATCATTTCCGTTGATCTTTATACAAAATACGAAAGAAGTCTTGTCTATCATAATTTAAAATTTACAAGTATTTTCTGATTTTTTCCCTACAGTGAGTGAGTTAATTTCAAAGTTGTACTTTGTAGTACATTCTTGCAGTAGGGTTTTGAAGACAGTTCTTTCTTTTATCAGGGCATCAATTTCTGCTTTGATGAATTCCTTGGTGCTGCTATTGTTAGTCTTGCATTTCTCTAGAATGAATAGGAAGAATTCTAAGGCCAGATTTGTATACTTCTGTTTTTCTTTTAGCCTGAAGAACCTTGTTTCTTCAGAGAGATCTCTGAAGCATATACCAGAGATTGGGCTGAGAAATGCTGTATCGGATCCTCTCCATGAGACTTCAGGAGGGATAGTCTCATTTGGCTTTATTAAAAATAGTAGAGGGATGTTGGATTCTTTTGCTATTTCGACATCCACCTGTGCTTGTCTTCTGAACATCCATTTACTAGCTTCAATTCCTTGGTATAATGCAGTGCTTACCCTTTCTGTTATTGAGGGTTGACTTGAGAAGTACCTTATAAATGACACCAAATGTATTGGGTTAAATTGTTGTAGGTCTTTATCAGTGAATTCCTTGATGCTTTTATCATTTGTCTTCACTCTGTAACAGTTGAAGTGATCTACCCATAGGTGTTTTTTTATAGGTTGGGCCTTGATCTTTATGAACTTAGTAATTATGGGCATTGTGTAGTTTGGATCTTCCTCAACTGATATTCCAGTGCTCCTGTCAAAAGCTTTTCTTGATAGAGGGCTCATTGAGGGTTTGTCCTCTTCTCTTTTGAGTAGTTTCTCTTGCAGTTCTCTGACTTCTTCGCAGATGACTTTTTGCATATTCTGCTTTTCAGTGTAATCATATTTAAATGCTGATCCAGATATGAAAGATCCATCTAATGAGGATGATTGTATTTGAATCTGTTTAGCTGGGGTTTTATTTGTTTTTCCGGTGGAGAGGGGTTGAGAAGTATTTGTTGTCTAGGCAGACTTTGTTGGTTGCTTAAGGGAAGAAGGAGGTGGAGGAGGAGGCATACCTTCATAAGTTTTAGATGAAGGTTTGCATTTCTTTGAGTTATTTCTCTTGAGTTGATCTGTTTCATATTCTTCTTCACTTGGATCATTGTCTTGAAGTCTTGTCTTCTTCATTGGAGGTTGAATAGGGATTGAGGTTAGCTTTCTTTTTCCATCTGTTCCTTTTACCTTTTGTTTCCATTCTCTTTCTATTTATCTCAACTGATATTCTTGAAAAGAGTGCTTGATCTCCAGATTTGCTGAAGTCAGTTAATTTCTTGTCAGTATGCTTCTGACTGATTTTATTGCTTCTTGTGCCTTCTTTCCTTCATTTCTGCCCATATCTTCAAGAGTCTTTTTCTTGTTTATTAATTATGCAGAGAATATTTTAATAATTTGTTCATCATCGCTTGTGTCTACAGATTGCAGCTTTTGAAGACTTTTGTTGATGTCTTCCGAAATCTTATTGGCCTCTTCACTTAGTTCTTCTTTCCAGGTTTTCAACTCATCTGCTAGAGTGTTTAGTTGATTGGTGTTCTAAGCTGTGTTTCTTTCTACCTTTATGAGTGTTTCTAAGTTTGAGCACTTGAGTTTTCCTAGTTCATGAAGGTCAATTTTCTGATCCCTTTTGAAATTGAATATTTTCTCTCTGATTGTTTGAGATAATTTTAAGAGATCAGATTTGAGTAGGATATTGGGTGAGTTTGGAGTTGGATCAAGAGATGATCTTTCTCCTTCTAACATACCAGTGGACAACACATGTCCAACAATTTTACTAACAGATTCTCTGTTGAGAGTTTCTTTAGTGCCTAGAATACCAGAAATATCTGATATTCCTTGGTCTTACACATTCATTGTCTTTATCATGAATGATTCAGACTCATCTATTGTTTGATTATTCTTTTCAGAATCCTCATATGTCGAATCCTCAGGTAACTAATCCATGTGGGTTCTTTCCAAGCTTCCTTGACTCATTGAGTCTCCACTTGTTGGTGCTTGCTGATGACTCTCAGAGTCATCAAACAGGATGGGCTTGGTGGCTATTTCAGGAATGTGGATCTGAGGAGGTGAATTTGGTGGGCTAAAGTTGAAGTCTTTATAGGCTGAGGTGGTGGAGTTGGATGTGGGAGAGTTAGATGAATTTCTGTTTAGCTTGACTGATTCAGAAAAGTGGGATATTTATGGGCTGTGTTTTGGGGTTGGTTGTTCAGGTTCAGATGAGTTCTGTTTCTGTAGTTCTATTCCTTCTTTGTATTTCATCAGAACTGGGGAACCATCTGGTATATTTAAAATTAATGAAATAGGTATAGAGGATAGAGTGTATTGTACCTAATTCAATCTTTTTCATAATTTTCAGAGTGGTTGACCTATGCTTAGCTCCTGTCATAGCTAACGAACCTTCGTGACACTTCTTGAAGATGAGTAGAGAAAGAAACCTTATAAATGGAATGTGGGCAGTTTCTTTCTTTTTCCTTATGTTTATCTTCAATTCTTTTTACTAGATTCATCCACAGCATAGCTCCATAATCTATTCTTTTATTCAGGATTAGAGCGACCATCATGGAGTATACTGATTCACTAGCTTGATCTGATGAACCGACTTTAGCAGTTAGGCTGTAGATGAGTGTGTGCATAATCAATTTCTACTTTCTCTCTAGCTGATTGATGTTTATTCCTGAGATTGTGGTAAAGCTTGTTCCTTTGTTCAAGGTATTGATGGTTTTGAGGATTTCTGTTTTAGTTGGGGGTTGAGCAGGGTCTTCTGGTGCTTTGAGGTCAGTAACTTGTCTGAAATCTTCTTCTGAAAATTGTAGAGTTGTTGTGGATCGATCTTCGTTTTCAATGAGTGCTTCAGTCCATACCTTTTTAGTCACAGTTTCAGTTTTTACTCTTATTGTTGACCAGACATTCATACAAGTCTCTTTGGTGATTTCTTCATCTTCAGTGATAGCTGTCATGAGAGGCGAGTACCTTAATGCTTCTATGTAGATTTGTACATCGTTTGAGTAAGCTGGTGGGTTTAGATTTTAACGCATATTGTTTTGCTCTATGTTGAATGTTCTGAACAGGGAGATCTGTGAGGATGAAGCCATTTTCATTGTTCGATGAAATGCTTTGCTTGGTGAGGATTGTGATTTTAGGAACGATGTTTGATTTTGAGAATGAGTGAGGATTTTATGGCATGAGAGAGATTTTAGGGTTTTAACGGCTCTTTTTCACCGGTTGGATTGACTGGGTGGTGAAACGGAGGTCTGTTGGATCATTGATTTTCCTCGTAATTGAAAAAGTTACCGTTTCTATTTATTGGGAGCTTTTGACGTCTTCATTGTCGGTTGGGATTTCTTGATGAAGAATTGTTTTGATCCTAATTTTCAGGGTGAGATCAAATGTGTTTTCCTTCCAACAACTACATTATTTTTCGTTCCTTATTCATCTCAAGAAACCTTTCAGTGGTTCTTTTTCATCCCCTCTCCCTCCCTTTTTTTTTTATTTTGTGTGTGTGTGTGAAAGTACGTCAAAGATTTTTCATTTCCTCTTTTTGTTTCATTATAGCATTCTAGCTTCTGTACAGAACTACTTCGGAATTTCCGGAGTTGTTCTGTATGACCAGTTTCTTAGTGAAAAGCAAAAGAAACACTGAATCACTAGTAGTGATGTTTTTAGCTTAACACAACTTTGAGCTTTTCTTACAGCAATCCCAAAAGATCTAGTTTTAACAAATTTTCCAACAATTTTTCCAAAGAGATACCTAGTACAAAACTTATTTAAACATTAAGTTTAAGTGAGTACATGTAGTTTTACAGGTACAAGGTTGGATAATTCTGGTGGGTACATGAGGGTGTGCTCTGGCTTCAAGTTGGAGAGGAATGTTGTTATGAGAGATGGGTCTCAGGCCTTCACCTTGTTCCTCTATTATCTCATTTGGAAGTCCAGTGATGTGAAGACCAAGATACCATTGAGAAGGTACAAGTTGGGTAGGATATTTGTGAGGAATTGCTTCCCATTGCTTAGCCTGGCAAATCATTGTTGTCACAAAACGAGGATATAGAATAACTCTCTATTCTACATGAAGAAAGCATTTATTTTTCATGTTCTGCAAAAGATAGTGAGAGAAGTTCATATACAGTCCGTGAATTAGAGCATGCATGACCATTTGAGTGTCATGGTTAGCAAGATGATGATTATTGACCCGAGAAGAGAAGCAGAGTTGAATTTGAGAGAAGAAGAATTGCCAGATGAGGGAAAGGTGGAATTTGTTGGACTGTTCTTCGAAAATTTTTCCATCATACCCAATGTTAATAAATGTTTCAATGACTTGGGCCCTGTTGAAGTGAATGGCTTCATTTTTTTCATTCATACTGAGAACAGAGAGAATGGAGTCTTAAGTGATTTCAAAGGTGAGGTGATTCTCTCGAGTTTTATAGGGCTTCCAGGTAGGTTGGGTTCCGATCTTGCATTGACCCAGAATTCCCTTAGAAATTCGTATTTGAAGGGAGTGTTTTGGGTAAGTGAAAACCCAATAGCATAAGTTTGCAAGAACCTCATCATTCTGGTAAAGTTTTGTAGAGTCCATAATTTGTGAGGCTTTTGCATTAGAAATACTTTGGGGCTAGTTTAATTGCAATTGGGCTAATGTGTAAGTGGGTTAATATCGGCTAGGTGTAGTTGGTCGTAAATAGGCCATGTGGGCCGAATTTTGTAGCTTGTTGATCAAGCATTGGCTTTTCTATATAAAGATAGCTAGTCTAGATGTTTAAGGTTGCTTCTCCTGGTGTTCTTGTGTGTTTTGTGCGATCAAAGGTGTACCGAAATTCCCTTTCGAATTTCGGCTTTCAAGGTGACTAGCAATCGAATTATTGAAGTGATTTCAATCGGTTTGTGTGTTATTTATTGCTTTTCTAATTGTTCGACATTGTTTATATTGATTATTCTTGAATCCTCACTAATCACCGGATTCCTCATGGTATTTAGTCGACTTGATATCGCGTGAGGAGAGATTTCGATCCTTACAATTGGTATCAAAGCTAAGAAACGCAAGTTTCGAGGCTCTCGCGATATCAGATTCAAGCTTTAGGTGACTAACGATTTGAGTTTCTTGGTGATTTTCAGCCTTTAGCACGGTTCAGAAGTCCTTTTTGCAGGTTTCAAGTCGAGACAGAAACGCTCGTGACCCTTTGCTCGCGAATCAGTGATTTTTCAAGGCATTTGAAGACTTTGCAATCGGCCTGTCTGATCGAAAAAAGCCATCTTGTCACATTCCTGTGATCGAGAAAGACCCCTTGTGTCTTTTCGATCAGTTGATCTCAGTCGAAAAGTCCCTCTCTTGAGACTTTTCGATCAGACTCCCTCAATCGAGAAGTCCCCTTCTATGACTTCTCGATATGCTATTACGATCAGAAAGTCCCCATTGTGACTTTTCGATCAGCCGTCCCCAATCGAGAAGTCCCCTTTGTGACTTCTCGATCTGCCATCTCGATCAAAAAGTCCCCCTGTGACTTTTCGATCAGCTCCTCGATTCAATCGGAAAGTCCCCACTGAGACTTTTTGATCCACTTCTGCCTTTCGATCGAGAAGTGCACTTTTCGACCAAGCCCTTCACTGATCAAAAAGTACTTTTCGATCAGCCTTGTTCGACCGAAAACCCCTTTTCGCCCACCTTTTCTTGATCGAAAACCCTTGTTTTGTCTCTCAATTGATTACAATGGCCTTTGATATGTCAAGTCTGTCAAGTGCAACTCTCGAGATGGATGAAAAGATCGGAACCAATGCCAGACCACCTCGTCTGCTGTCAGGAAAAGACTTTATAAGCTGGAAGTACCGGTTTGTAAACTACGTAAACTATCATCATCCCAAGATCATGCGATCTGTTAAGGTGGGCGACTATGTTCCAAAGACAGCTCCTGCAGTTGGTCAGGAGGCTCAACCCAAGAAAAAGTCCGACTGGTTAAAGAAGATTGGGAAAAGGTAGAACGTGATCGAAAGGCCTTGGTTGCGCTGACCATGGTCCTATCCCCTGAGGTGGCCGAAGCCTTCAAAGAATACAAATCTATCAAGACACTCTGGGATGCTCTTGTTGCTACCTATGAAGGAAATGACGACATGAAAGAATCCAAAAGGGAAAATCTCAGGGAGCAATTCAATGAATTCAATTATGTAGCTGGTGAAAACATTGAAACTCAGCTTCAGCGTTTCAAAGATGGTGACCGGAATGAAAGATGCTGGGGTCACATACACACAGGTAGAGGTAAACAAGAAGCTGGTGGACTCACTTCCACCAAATTGGGATAGCACAATTGAGTTAATTGAGAAGACAGTCGAAATGAACACATCACCGCTGAGTGAGCTCATGTCAACCATTAGAGCTTACGAAGAGAAGAAGCAGAAGAGAGCCAGAAAGTTGGGCAATGGAGCATTTATGAACCAAGTTAATCAAGCCTTCATCTCACAACCAACTGCTGCTCCTAACAACACACATTCTAATCCGATGGGATTTATTGCTAAAGCCACTGGGTCAAGCACATCTGGAACACCAAACCTCGTTTCTTTAGATGATAATGCTCTAACAAAAGATCCTAGTTTTGCTCTTGGTGTAGGTATTATGAGTTGCTATCAGGCAATCATTGCAGGTTCTCTTCTACCCACTGACTTAACTCTAGATGATGTTAATTAAGTCAACCCAGAAGACCTGGAGCATATGGACATCTCATATTTGATGGGAATGTCAGCTTTGAGAGCTAGGCAATTTATGGCAAAGACAGGGAAGAAGGAAGGGAATGAAGGAAAAGGGATCAAGCTCAGTTTCAACAAGGCTAACCTGCGGTGCTACAACTGTAATGAGTACGGGCATTATGCAAGAGAGTGCACCAAGCCAAAGGTTGAAAGAAATGTCAAAGCTGAGGACAGAAGTGAAGGCATGAAGAAGGTGACAGGGAAGAATGACAGGGAAGAATGACAGGGCACTGGTGGTTCAGCACACACCAGGATACGATTGGACCTCACAAGTGGAAGAGTTGAGTCTGGCACTTGATCATGTGGCCCTCCTTGCAGAAGAAGAAGCACAGAAAGATGTTGCTGAAGTCTTCCACCATGCATTCATGGAAAATATCACTCCAGGGCCTCAAGCCAACAACAATGAGGTATGTTCAAATTCAAAATGCTTATCTGTGTTTAATGAATATAGAGACTGGGAATGTAAGTTCACCAATGAAACTTTAAATCATGAGTCAACTTCTAGAGAGTTTCGGGAATGCAAAAATCAGAGTAGAATATTTAGAGAAAAATAGAAGCAGCTAAGTTAGACATAAAAAATCTTCAAAGTCAAGTTAGTGATAAAAGCACTTATCTTAAAATTGCTAACGCAAAAGTTGAATCATTAACAAAGGAGGTAGAGGAACTTAAAGCCAAATTAGGATCATCACAAAATAAAATTAAACGTAATGATAAAATTATGTCTGAAATGATGAAGGCTAGTTCTCTCTTTTACAATACGGATGACCGAATGCGGCATCTCAAAGCCAACTCTGGTGTAGGTCATGGTACTGAGGTAAAGGACGAAACATCCACACACACAGTACCAATGTCATTAATGCATGAAATGATTTCTGATCCTGAAATCTCAAAGACCACATTAGAAGTTCAGGCTGACATTGATAGAAAACTCGCTGCTTGTCCAATTAAGATATATGCTCCTGTTTCTAATACTACTAACAATTCTACTTGTTGTGCAGATAAAGGTAATAATGAAGCAGGGGTAGTGGATAGCAAGGAGTCCTCTAAGAGTTCCAGTTCTACTGATTTTCACAAAAAAATTAATTTTGAAAAACTTGAATCTACTGTTAAGTCTGAGTCAACAACTTCAATGTCTGTTTTGTTTGGAAAGACTTCTGAATGTGGTGTGTTTAATGTTGGTAAATGTGATGCAAAACCTATGAAACCCTTGAGGACTATTAGAATTTTAAGAAGGGGCAAGGGACCACAGGTTGCTGGTCCCAAACCTGCATGTGATGATTTAAGTGGTGTGAAAGTTTATGAAAATAAGATTGATAACCCTGTCAAAAATGTGCAGAAAGTACGGGACACCAAACCCTATGACTTTGTCCGGTACCCAGAAGTTAATTTTGCATACGACCAATTCAAGCCGATACAACGGGAGTATATTTTGACCACAAAACCACACGGTAAGGCCCTTTGGATCCACAAAAATTGTTCAAAACCAACCTGGATATCCACTGGGCATAACTAACAAAAGGCTCCCGTGTATCCAAAGAAACAGTCTTGCCATGTGTGCGGTAGACCAGGACACGTGGCAAGAAACTGCTTGCATCGCCCTTATGAACCTTATTATCCTAAGAAGGTCCAGCAGAAGACTGTCCCATTGGGCTAAACACATGTTGGCCCAAAACAAAAGTCTGAACATTCAAACTTCAAGTTGAAGAAGTCAGTATCACAACTTCCACAGGCACATATGCATGCTAGACCAACACAAAGGACTGCACCTTCAAACCGAAAGGTGCAGCAGGAAGTACCCCAACGTTCAAGGGTACTTAAAGTGATTCAAAAGCCCAAATCACCTAAACAAGAATCAAAACCTGTGAAAAGTAAAGTGAGTCAAAATGCTAAAAAATCTCCAAAGCATTCTAAAATTTTGTCTAAGCCTACTTGGGTCCCAAAAAATCCCGAACCTTCGAAATCTGTCTCTCACCCAAAGCAGGATACTTTTCCAAAATCTCATATCCTTCCAAAACTAGTAGGTATTTCAAAATCAACCAATTGGTGGGATGATGATAGGTGGAATGTTTCAAAAGTTGTGAATCTGTCTTTCAAGCCTAATGGAGTGTACAAGAAACACTCTAAACAATTTCAAGAAATAAGAGTTCAAAATCCTAATAAGAATCCACCAAGAGAATCACAGGTGTTTGGGAAAGAAAATCACCAACCCAGAGATGTCAACAAAAAAGACATTCTCAGTCCAAACAAGGACAGACCAACTTCACCCAGACCAGTTAAGACCTGGGTACCCAAATCTAACTGATCTCCTTTAAATGCAGGAACAACCAAGGAGGGCTGTTAACAACCTTTGGTATGTTGACAGTGGTTGTTCCATGCATATGACGGGCGACATTTCCCTACTACAAGACTTAGAAAAATTTGATGGAGGATATGTATCGTTCACCGGAGGAGTAGGAGGTTTTATCAGTAAAAAATGGAACAGTAAAAATGGATGTCTCAGCTTCCATGACGTCAATTATGTCGAGCAATTGAAACACAACCTATTAAGTGTTTCACAGATATGTGATAGGGATTATCCAGTTCTCTTCAACAACAAAGAATGTCTCATTCTCAAACCTAGATACTCCATCCCTGATGATTAGGTGTTGATGAGAACACCAAGATATAGTAATTCATATGTTCTTAATATGCAGAAACCCCCCACAACTGAGGTGGCATGTCTCCTCTCTAAAACTGCTGAGAACCATGCTCAGTTGTGGCACAGACGTTTGGGGCACATGAATCTGAAGAACTTGAATCGTCTTGCATGAGGAGGACTTGTTAAAGACCTCCCGATTAAAGAATTCATGCTCAGGGGAAAATGTGTGGCATGTGCTAAGGGGAAGCAACACAAACGCCCACACAAGCTGAAGATGGTTAGCAGAATCTCTTCCGTACTGGAGCTGCTTCACATGGACCTCTTTGGTCTAGTTAGTATGTTAAGCCTTAACCGATGTGCATTTTGTTTAGTTATTACTGATAATTTTTCTCGTTTCACATGGGTGTTCTTTTTGCCCAAGAAAAGTGATGTTGCAGGTATACTGATTGCATTCATCAAACTTATTGAAAACAAGTTGAATCTGAAGGTGAAGTCCACAGGAGTGATAATGGGACGGAGTTCAAGAATCAGGTCATTAAAGAACTCTGTGCTGAGAAAGGAATTGAACATCAATATAGTGCTCCGTACACTCCTCAGCAGAATGGCGTAGCAGAACGGCGCAACAGGACGTTAATCGAAGCTGCTCGTACTATGTTGTGTGATTCTAAGCTACCTACTATGTTTTGGGCAGAGGCAGTTAACACTGCTTGTTACGTCCAGAACAGGGTGCTCATCAATAAGCGGCAACAGAAGACCCCTTATGAATTAATCTATCGTGACAAGCCTAGAATTGGGCATCTTCGGGCTTTTGGGTGTCTTTGCACTGTTTTTGTAAATACTGATTTACCAAAGTTTGCTGCTAAATCTGATGAATGTTATTTTGTAGGTTACTCTGCCAGCTCAGCCTACAGGGTGTTCAACAAAACAACCGTGATTGTGATGGAGTCCACCAATGTGGACTGGCTTGAAGAAAATCCATCAGATGGTGGAGTGGGTCCTGCTCAAGCTTTTCACTACAATCAATTCTTCCTTCCGTTAGGTTTGGAACCAGTCATAGCTCAAGAACTCCTTGATGACGCAATCTCAGGACCATCAATAACTCACTCCATTACTAAAGCTCCGGTCACTGCCCCTGAAGCAGATACTACACCAGTACAGGAAACTGCTGATACTGAGGGTGACAATGAGGCAGACAACAACCCTGACACAGACACTGTTCAAACCCAGGCAGCTGATGCAGAAAGAGAAGCTGAAACAAATGCAGAACCAGACCAAAAAAATCTACCTCCTGTAATCCCTGTTCAAGCCGTTGGAGAAACAAGGATCCATAAATATCACCCTTTGGACAACGTCATAGGTCCATTAGCTTCTGGGGTGATAACAAGAAGCCAGTAAGGGGACATCAATCATTGCATGTACTCCTGTTTCATCTCTCAAATTGAGCCGCCTAACATAACTATGGCTTTAACAGATCCTAGTTGGGTAGAAGCCATGCATGAAGAACTGAATCAATTCTCAAGGCTTCAAGTGTGGAGATTAGTAGAAAGGCCTTCTAACAAAAAAGTCATCACAACTCGTTGGCTTTACAAGAATAAAAAGGATGACAATGGCATTATTGTCAGAAACAAGGCCAGGTTGGTGGTTCAAGGGCATAAACAAATCCAAGGAGTGGATTATGATGAAGTGTACACACCCGTTTCTCAGTTGGAAGCAATAAGAGTCTTTTTGGCCTACGCATCCTACATGAACTTCACTGTAACACCCCAACCGACGGCGGAATTTACGTCGGGGCGCTAAGATTGTCCAGATGCTCACAATAATATTAAAGTTATTATATTTAATCATGCCAATTTTCATAAAACAACCAACAGAGTCAAACATAACATCCAGTAAAACATAAAGTTCATACAACTCATAATGGTTCTAGTTTTATTTAAAAGGTCTACTAAGTCCCATGCATAATCCTATGGCATCGATAACAATCATCAAACAACAACACCTGCAAGCATGTAGAAAATAAGGTCAACTATAAGAGTTGGTGATTCATGCGTCATGTGTAAATATCTCAATCATGATCAACATGTAAAAGTGATGTGCACCAAACCTAGACAAATAAGGGAGCAATCACCCGGCGCCACACGCGAGGCAGGCCCGATGGGTTTTCAGCCAATAGATCTATCATTGTTGTCACGGCTCGATGGTTAATGGTACACATGCGATTAGAGACTAGCGACTAGCGATTAGAGAATACAACAAACAAATCACAAGTATCACATAATTAGAGAATCACACATAGAGCACATAGAATCGTATGTTTGATTTTTGTAATAAAGCGATTAGAGATTTAAATATCGATACATGTTGCACCCCAAAATATTAAAATAAAAGAGGGGCTATGATCACTCACCTGATGGTGAAGCAAACGAGTGGGAAACTGAGATAGTGGCGCGAAAGCAAACCCGGAGATCACCTTAACGATCGAACGTGGTAGTGGAACACCGACAAACCAAAAATGAATAAATAAGTAAATAATTAGGTAAAGCGAGCGACTCGAAGCGACATGATAGACATGATCGGATTCGCAACATGGTGATTTATTTGAGTGATAATGTGGAGGTTTAAATAACTAAATGGGTCAAACCCAAATCTGGGTCAAATAATTGGGAAACAATTATCTATTTATCTTAAAAGTTTTACGACGTCTCAAATATTGCTTATTTTCTATAAAATCATTCAAACCATATTAAGACCCCAAAAATTAATTAGGGGCTGATCTAAACACATAGATGGGGCATATAAAATTTCAAGTCTTGATTCACACGTTAACCCGACAATTTACCCAAAATGAATTATTTCTGATCACAAAATTTCTAGTTAATTCAATCCCAAATCATAAATCAACTAAAGTTTATCTTTTAGCAAGCATACCTACCTTAATATAATATTCATGATAATCTAGGGTCTTATAACCTAGACTTAAGTATTTCACATCATCCAAACAAACGTGGAGCTATAGATCTAACATATATACATTTATTTTTCAAGAAAACTCATCAAAATGCATATTTTCTAAACAAAACCCTATATCTAAAGGTAAGATAATGTTTTTACTAGATCTAATCCTAGATCTATATTCAAGTCCAAGCTTTCTTTACTTATAAACAAGATCTAAGTAGAAGTGGTCAAGAAACCCTAAGATCTATGAAGATCTATGAAGAAAGATTTGAAAACGCTGGAGCGTGTGGATCGGTTCAGTTCGACATCAATTACGTGAATGATAACAAGAACAACGGTGTAAATAAACGACTCAATCTCTCATTAACGAATATCACAGTTACAAGAGATTCAGAGTACAAAACACACTAGTTCTCACACACAAGCTCTCTCAAAAACTAGTAAATTACAAGACAAACAACCTATTTATAAGCTGCCAAAACACGACCTCCGAACCTGGTGTTCGGCCAGAGTTCGGAGCCACCGAACCTTGGGTTCGGCCAAGGTTCGGCCAACACAAAACTAGGTTGAAACTTTTATCTTCAAAACTCTATCTGATCCAGCCCGTTGCCACATATCATGTACCAACAAACTCCCCCTTGGCAACAGCTGGACCGTTTGTCATCAGCCTTGAACATCAGCAGCAGCCCCATCTCTTTTCCGAATCAATTCATGATTATTTCCTGCATAAATGTTGAAGGCAAAACAGATCCTTATCACCCTCTGAAACTTCAATGCCTGTTCCATGTAATCAGGATGATACAGAATCGGATTGTCGTACAGCACTTCAATATCAGCCTTGGACAAATTAATCAGCCACATCGGATCATATATCCGAACAACTCTGTTCTCATTCTCCAGAACAATCATAGCTTCTCCAGTTCTCTCATTATAATACCACCAACGCAGATCCTTGATAAAATCAAGTTCCATTGGCATGAGTGGAATCTTCTTCATCACAACTGGTTTCTTCTTGAATACCAAAATAATCAGTTTCTTACCAGTTCTTTCATGAATTCTTGTACGAGATCGACGCCTTTTGGGTTTCTGAGGATTCAAAAATTGAAACCCTTCTCTGCATTCTCTTTCTACTAACTTCTTGAAGTGAAAACCCAAATCATCATTCTCATAGTTGCAGAATGGCTTTCTAGACAGCTCTCGAATATCCCACACTGGAAGACTACTGAAATCTCTGGCACACTTAAAGTACTGAATTCCATTTTGGCGTTTAATTCCATAGCACCTTAACCTTGAAGAATACATCCAACTGATAATATCACCTGAGACTTGACCCTTGAATTTGAAATACGGCCTTTGAATAACTGGCTTTGCAGGAGGAACATAGTTGGCATGGAACTTTTTCATGTATTCATCCATAACCCAACGTTGCTTCTGTTCTTTAAACTCCTTAACCGTTGGATCTTCAGGTTTTTCTGATTCTTTCTTTTTCAGTCTTTCTTTAGCTTCAGTAACTTTCTCTTTAGGAAATACTTCAAAATCATCACCAGACTGATTGTTGTTGACATTTGAATACATATCAGGGTATTCTTCTTCAGTAATGTCTTCAACTTCAATTTCTTCTTCAAAAATCCCTTCAATATCTTCATCAGACTCTGGATCAGATGATTCATACTTCTTTGGTTCAGCTTCAGAAACTTTTCTCATCTCTTCATCATTCAAATCAAATACCGCTTGAAGCTGTTCAGCTGTTAATTCACCAGCAATCTCTCCTTCTTCTAAATTCTCAATAATATGCTGGAATTCACTCAGACTAGTACCAGCTTGATTGGATGGGATTGAAGAAATCGGCATCGCTTCTCTGGAATCTTTCTCCCCCTGGGATGTAGAAGTCCCAGCACCCGAACTAACATTACCAGTTGGGCCTGATCCTCCACCAACATTCCCTTGATCATCTTGATCGGGATCATCATTCAAATAATCCATAAATTCTTCACGACATCCAGATCCATCACCAATCTCCCCCTGAGCTTTAAATTTCTCCAGTAAGAATTTTATTTGCTCACCCATGGAAACAAGCATGGCATTCTGAGTCTCACTTGCTAAACTCAAACGTTGAATTTGTTGATCTTTAATCAAATCTTGTGCCTTCAATTCTTCATTACTGGTCTGTAACTCACCAACTCTAGCCTTTAAGCTATCAATCTGTTGTTGCTGATCATTAAGAGCACTTTGAAGAATACTGGCCTGAGAGAATGACACTGAGCCTTGCTCAAAGTTGAAATTAATATCAGGAGATGCATTTGTAGCAGTGGCTGTAGAGAACACTGGAGTTGTGGGTGTGGAACCCATAGACTGATGCATAAACTGCGCACCAGCACTTGCTGAAGGTGTTGTGCTAACAGTTGTTGATCTGTTGGCATTCATCAACTCTTGCAAGAAATCAGACTGAACATCAGACACTGAAGTCTAAACAGTTGTTGTAACATCCGGCAAAGACATTGTAGGAACCTCAGAAGAAGAAGATACACCCGAACGAGGTTGCAAAATGTACTTCTGAGACTTCCTCTTCTTACTTTTACCACCGGCTGAAATTGACTTCACTCTTCTTTTGGAACCAGCAACTGGTTGCTTTCCTTTGCCATGTACAAGATCAGCAGAAGGATCATAATCTTTATCAGATTCAGATGAGGCTACTGAAGCATATACCCGACCCTGATATCGGTCGTTGCTCTTGTTCTCACTGAGACGGTATGCTAGATGAGCATCACTACCCTTCTTCAATTTCACATACTTTGAATTGATCAAGACACGTACAAACGGATCGTTTGTATCAGATATGTCTTCAGAATCAGCCCCCACATTCAGAAAACCATCATCATCTTCAGATTCATCAGATTCATCAATTAAAGTATTCAACAGCAAATGCGGGATTACGGTTTGAAGTTTCTTACTACACCAATTTACATAGATAATTCGGCTGCGATTTGCATAACCAAAAACCCCGTTCATCACTCTAAAACCAAACACATTGAAATCCGTTATCATTTCATCCGAGATTGCTTTGAAAAACACTTGATTGATTTGCAAAAGATTCACACTGATTTTCAAAAAGCGGATCTTTTTACAAAAGCTTTTGATAAAACCCGTTTCCGTTATCTTTTGCAAATCAACGGCATTCAAAAGTTACCAAGTTGAGTAACTTCGGTTGATCATTTTTCTTTGTTATTTTTCTTTTGTTTGTTTCTTTCCTTGTTATAAAAATCCAAAAATAGCGTCTTTGTATTTTTTAGGGGGAGAAAATCAGAAAAGATAAAAAAAAAGAGAGAAAAATGCAAAAAGATAAAAAAAATGGAAAAATGAAAACTGAGAAATTGATCCGACCAAGCGAGAAATGATAATACATCGGCATGTGTTATCAACCACGGATAAAGTAAAATTAAAGGCTGTAGGTTCTTGTTTGGTTAGTTAAATGCGTAAGGGAAAATCGGATATATGCAAGTATGATATAAACATAAAAAAATTGCTTGATTATTTGTGAGACACATCATGATGATTACTGTGTAATCTTGGCATTAAAAATGAAAAATCAAAAACAGAATAAGAGATGTTCTGGTGTACGCATGTTTTCATTTTACAAAGATTTAAACTTGTTTAATTTTCTTTATTTTGTCAAACGATCGGACTTTCTCTGCGTATCGAAAGATCGACCTGATTGTTGTTCGTTTGACGTTCTGCTTTATTTTCTTTGGTGTTTCGTATAACTCATCGGACTTTCTCTGCGTGTGCGGGAGCACCGACCTGATTGTTGTTGGGTTATACAATTTCTGCTTTATTTTACATTTCTTATTTTCCTAAACAATCGGACTTTCTCTGCGTGCCTACCAGCCGACCTGATTGTTGTTTGTTTAGGTTTCTGCGTTATTTTTGCATGAAACACCATGAACGATAAATCTCTGTGAAAATTAAATTCTGTGAAAAATACAAAAATAGTAAGAATAAGCCAGATTACCGGTATTTCTGACTGTGTGGGTTTTCACATTATCAATGCTTGCTAAATATATCTTAACATATCAGAAAGCTATAAAAACTGATCTACCCAAGCTGAAATAAATTGAAAAATTGTATTTACTGCCAACTAGACTTGCATGCTGATTAAAAATGAAATTGAAGTGTGTCTGATACATGTGGACCGATATGATCTCGCGTCTGGATCTTTCTCACAAAAATATTTAAGTTATATCAGTTTTAGTTATTTCATTTTAGTTCTGTTTGGTTTGTTTCTTTGAATATCTGAAAAATCACAAAAAGATTTTAGGTGTGTTTTAGCATAATCTTAGAAAAATTCAAAAAAAAAAAAAAATTCGGTGTGTTTGAAAGTTTATAAAAATCAAAAAGATTTTGATTCTGTTTTATTTTCGATCAACCGTTGGTGAAAGATTACCAATTATGATGGGAACAACCAAAAGGACTTGATTTCAGAAATCTCATCATAAAATTGGACAAGTTTGTGACAAATTGTTAAAATTTTAAAACTTTGGAGTTCAATTTGAAGATTCATCAAAATTAGGGTTTAATTTGAAAATTCTTGGAAATGACCTAACTTGGAGTTCGGAGGTCCGAAGGCTGAAGTTCGGGGGGTCCGAGGTAGGAGTTCGGACATTGTTCGGTGAGATCTCTGGCCCGAACGAGAGGTTCGGAGGGAGTTCGGAGGTCCGAACGTGGAGACCTATAAATACTCCGATTCTGAAGTTCGGAGGTCATAAAATTCTGTTTACTCCGAACGCGTACCGAACGGCTGCCAAAATTTTCAATTTTCAAAATCGTGTTTGTTTGAGCGATTTGAGATCAGATTAAGGTAGAATACGTGTTTCCGAGTGTTGGGGTGTAATTTCTTTTGGTTTTCGATCACAAAATTCTGTAATTTTTGTTTAAAATCATTCCAACTGTTAATCGTGACTCAGATCTGAAATTAATCACTGTAAACAGGTGTTTAAATGAGAAAAGTTAACGTCTTTGTGTTTGTCACTAAAAACCGACCATGGGTGTCTGTTTGTTTGATTTGATTTGGCCGGAATCGATAATTCCCAAATTCAAAATCGTCGGAGACGTTCGAGCTCCGAACCCGGGGTTCGGAGGCTCCGAACTAGTGGTTCGGAGCAGGCTCGGACAGAGTTCGGCCAAATGAAATTTTTGTGTCAAAAAGTTGTTGTTTTATGCAAATGATAATGATTTGACGAATTTGGTGATTATATCTGTTAATAATATGACATTTAATGAACATTTCATGTTATGTGTTTTCAGATATGGCTGTGAATTTGAAAGTCGGTGATAAACACAATGTGTGTGCACATCTTGGTGTTGGTATATCAAAGCTTGATCAATTCGGAGGCAATGGAATTTTTGATTTCCTGAGACGTTCAAGGATTCATTATGCTATAATAGCAACTTGTGATGTATATCGGGATATTATCTTGGAATTCTGGAGCAATGCACGAACGATTACTGATGATCCAATCAGAATTTCAGCAACAGTTCAAGCTCAGACAGTAGAATTTACTGAAGCTGATATTAGAAGGGTTTTACAATTGGAGTCTGATACTATCAATGCACCGTTAACATTTCCGCATGAAGATAATGTAGCGTTTTTGAAGCGGATTTGGTATTCTGATGATCCAAGTAAAGAATGGGTCTAGAAGTCATCACTGAGCGTACCTTACAAATATTTGGTGCATGTGTTGCTGGTGTGTCTGGGACATAGGATTTCTGGATTTGATGAAGTTCCTCAGATAACTATCTCTTTGCTGAATGCCTTGGTAATGAATCGTCCTTACAACATTTCTGGGATGATTTTTCATTACATGAGAGACAATCTTACTCAGAGGCAGAAGAAAGCAGCCATTTATCCAAGATTCATTCAGATGATCTTGAATGATTTGTATCTGAATTTGGTGAAGAATGAGAACCAGAAGATGGTTTTGAAACATATGACGGAAGCTAGTGTTGGTGCTTTAGCATCTTATCAGAAGATGGCACCTGAATTGAAGCCAAAATTTAAACGCCTGATTGGTCATTTGGCAAATCCTGCTTATGTTGCACCAGCAAAGGGTGCTCCTCGTCATAGCCAAGACAGTGATTCAGAAGAGTTAGATTATAGTTGGATTGTGGAACGAAACCAAAACCCACAACAAGGCAGAGTGAAAAGACCAAAGAGACAAGCCTCGGTAGTCTCAGAACCAGCAGTATCTCAACCGACTGTGTCTCAGCCAGTCGTTTCTGAACCGGTGGTCTCAACACAAGAAGTTCCTGTAACTGTCAGTGTGACTGAGACATCTGCTGTGAATACTTTAATTGATGAATCTGATGAATCTGAAGATGATTATGGTTTTCTGAATGTGGGGGCTGATTCTGAAGACATATCTGATACAAACGATCCGTTTGTACGTGTCTTGATCAATTCAAAGTATGTGAAATTGAAGAAGGGTAGTGATGCTCATCTAGCATACCGTCTCAGTGAGAACAAGAGCAACGACCGATATCAGGGTCGGGTATATGCTACAGTAGCCTCATCTGAATCTGATAAAGATTATGATCCTTCTGCTGATCTTGTACATGGCAAAGGAAAGCAACCAGTTGCTGGTTCCAAAAGAAGAGTGAAGTCAATTTCAGCCGGTGGTAAAAGTAAGAAGAGGAAGTCTCAGAAGTACATTTTGCAACCTCTTTCGGGTGTATCTTCTTCTTCTGAGGTTCCTACAATGTCTTTGCCGGATGTTACAACAACTGTTCAGACTTCAGTGTCTGATGTTCAGTCTGATTTCTTGCAAGAGTTGATGAATGCCAACAGATCAACAACTGTTAGCACAACACCTTCAGCAAGTGCTGGTGCGCAGTTTATGCATCAGTCTATGGGTTCCACACCCACAACTCCAGTGTTCTCTACAGCCACTGCTACAAATGCATCTCCTGATATTAATTTCAACTTTGAGCAAGGCTCAGTGTCATTCTCTCAGGCCAGTATTCTTCAAAGTGCTCTTAATGATCAGCAACAACAGATTGATAGCTTAAAGGCTAGAGTTGGTGAGTTACAGACCAGTAATGAAGAATTGAAGGCACAAGATTTGATTAAAGATCAACAAATTCAACGTTTGAGTTTAGCAAGTGAGACTCAGAATGCCATGCTTGTTTCCATGGGTGAGCAAATAAAATTCTTACTGGAGAAATTTAAAGCTCAGGGGGAGATTGGTGATGGATCTGGATGTCGTGAAGAATTTATGGATTATTTGAATGATGATCCCGATCAAGATGATCAAGGGAATGTTGGTGGAGGATCAGGCCCAACTGGTAATGTTAGTTCGGGTGCTGGGACTTCTACATCCCAGGGGGAGAAAGATTCCAGAGAAGCGATGCCGATTTCTTCAATCCCATCCAATCAAGCTGGTACTAGTCTGAGTGAATTCCAGCATATTATTGAGAATTTAGAAGAAGGAGAGATTGCTGGTGAATTAACAGCTGAACAGCTTCAAGCGGTATTTGATTTGAATGATGAAGAGATGAGAAAAGTTTCTGAAGCTGAACCAAAGAAGTATGAATCATCTGATCCAGAGTCTGATGAAGATATTGAAGGGATTTTTGAAGAAGAAATTGAAGTTGAAGACATTACTGAAGAAGAATACCCTGATATGTATTCAAATGTCAACAACAATCAGTCTGGTGATGATTTTGAAGTATTTCCTAAAGAGAAAGTTACTGAAGCTGAAGAAAGACTGAAAAAGAAAGAATCAGAAAAACCTGAAGATCCAACGGTTAAGGAGTTTAAAGAACAGAAGCAACGTTGGGTTATGGATGAATACATGAAAAAGTTCCATGCCAACTATGTTCCTCCTGCAAAGCCAATTATTCAAAGGCCGTATTTCAAATTCAAGGGTCAAGTCTCAGGTGATATTATCAGTTGGATGTATTCTTCAAGGTTAAGGTGCTATGGAATTAAACGCCAAAATGGAATTCAGTACTTTAAGTGTGCCAGAGATTTCAGTAGTCTTCCAGTGTGGGATATTCGAGAGCTGTCTAGAAAGCCATTCTGCAACTATGAGAATGATGATTTGGGTTTTCACTTCAAGAAGTTAGTAGAAAGAGAATGCAGAGAAGGGTTTCAATTTTTGAATCCTCAGAAACCCAAAAGGCGTCGATCTCGTACAAGAATCCATGAAAGAACTGGTAAGAAACTGATTATTTTGGTATTCAAGAAGAAACCAGTTGTGATGAAGAAGATTCCACTCATGCCAATGGAACTTGATTTTATCAAGGATCTGCGTTGGTGGTATTATAATGAGAGAACTGGAGAAGCTATGATTGTGCTGGAGAATGAGAACAGAGTTGTTCGGATATATGATCCGATGTGGCTGATTAATTTGTCCAAGGCTGATATTGAAGTGCTGTACGACAATCCGATTCTGTATCATCCTGATTACATGGAACAGGCATTGAAGTTTCAGAGGGTGATAAGGATCTGTTTTGCCTTCAACATTTATGCAGGAAATAATCATGAATTGATTCGGAAAAGAGATGGGGCTGCTGCTGATGTTCAAGGCTGATGACAAACGGTCCAGCTGTTGCCAAGGGGGAGTTTGTTGGTACATGATATGTGGCAACGGGCTGGATCAGATAGAGTTTTGAAGATAAAAGTTTCAACCTAGTTTTGTGTTGGCCGAACCTTGGCCGAACCCAAGGTTCGGTGGCTCCGAACTCTGGCCGAACACCAGGTTCGGAGGTCGTGTTTTGGCAGCTTATAAATAGGTTGTTTGTCTTGTAATTTACTAGTTTTTGAGAGAGCTTGTGTGTGAGAACTAGTGTGTTTTGTACTCTGAATCTCTTGTAACTGTGATATTCGTTAATGAGAGATTGAGTCGTTTATTTACACCGTTGTTCTTGTTATCATTCACGTAATTGATGTCGAACTGAACCGATCCACACGCTCCAGCGTTTTCAAGTGGTATCAGAGCTATCTGGTTAAGTTTAGTTCGATTTGATTCAATTCGTGTGTCACAAAGCTCGTTTTTCATCTTCGTTTCTCAAAAATCTCGTCTAAAACACCATTCTTTACGTTCAAATTGCTGTGTTTTTGCTCGTTTTTGTTTAGTTGAATAGTCTCAGCTCGAGAGGTGTCGAATTCAGTGAGTTTTTCCGAAATTTTTTGGTTTTTCGCGTTCGGCCGAACTCCACGTTCGGTGTAACCGCTCCGAACTCCAGGTTCGGAGTACGCTCGGTATAACTGCTCCGAACACCAGGTTCGGAGTACGTTCGGAGGATCTCGGTGAAAGTTCGGAGATCGTTCGGTGAGCATTCGGACTAGATTTCTCGCTCGGTAAGAGTTCGGACTAGGATCGGAGGGTCTTCGGAGTTATCGTGGTTCGGTGAGAGATCGGAGGTAGTTCGGTGTTGTTCGGACTGTATTTCTGAGTTCGGACCTAGTTCGGAGGAAGCTCGGAGGGTATAGTAGGTTCGGACCGAGTTCGGACAAATCAGAATTTTTCAATTTCAATTATGTCGGACTATAACGCGTTTGCGGCTATTCAAACGCAGATGCAAACTTTACTCAATTATGACAATGAAATTGGAACAACTCAGAAAGTTCCAAAGTTGCTTAAATTTGAAGATTATGCAAACTGGAAGAAACGATTTGAGGCATATATCGGAACAACGGATCCAGATCTATGGATTGCTATGGATACACCATATGTGTATCCTGTTGGCGTTAATAATGTTCCTATTATGCAGCGAAATTTGGATCTCACACAGAAAGCTGATTTTGTTCGTGAACAGAAAGCGTACGGTTTAATCACTAAAGCTTTGCCAAAGGAATTATTACATCAATTCAAAAGTTGCAAACACTCTCATGAGTTATGGACAACTCTGAAAGAGAGGTGTGAGGGCAATGAACAGTATAAGAAAAGCAAAAAGAAGGTGCTTAATAAAGAATTCGACAACTTCAAACATTTTGATGGTGAGGGCGTTCCTGAGCTAATTTCGAGATATTGTCATTTACTGTCTGAAATGGATAATGTCCAAATTAAGAAAGATGACGAAGAGCTGAAGGAAAAATTGTTGGAAGGTTTGCCATCAAAATGGGAGTCGTATGTTTTGATGATCATGAATGACAAAGACTATGCTGATTTGACTTTTGTGAAGCTTTTGGGTAAACTGCAAGCTCGTGATTTAGAAATGAAGAAAGTTAACACTACACCAGCAGCAGTTCAGAATCCAGATGTCTATTATGGGTCAAATGCAGCAACTATTTCTGGGAAATCAGCTAAGATAACCAGTTCCGCACCTGCTACAGCATTTGTGGCTGGAAATTTACCAGGATATGTTTCAAGTTCGGGAACTGGGTCAGGTTCACAAAGTACTGATTACAATTATAGTCCTGGAATTAGTAGTACGTCAATTCCAGCAGGTAATCTGGTGAACACGGGAAAGATGGCTATGTCGGTATCTACCACTGAAGATTACATGGCTCTTGTTTCTGCATTAGTGTCATCGTATTATGGTTTGATAACTGGAAATGTCAGTAATGCTGAGTTGACTGAAGAAGACTATGATCAGGTGGATCCTGATGATTTGGAGTTAATGGACATAAACTGGCAGTTTGCTATGTTGGCGAGACGAGTGAAAAGGTTTTTGAAGAAAACTGGACGAAAGGATTTGAATTCTGGTGGCAGGATTGGATTTGATAAATCCAAAGTCAGATGCTACAATTGTTCCAATTTTGGTCATTTTGCTCGTGAATGTCCGCAGCCAAAGAAGCAAGAATATCAGAAATTTACTCCAAAATCAAATGTTTCTGGATCTAACACTTCATCGAATTCAGGGAGTACTTCTAGTTCCAAATCTGAATCCACAAAAGCTCTTGTTTCTCAAGTTGATAAAACATATAATTGGGGAAATCAATTTGCTGATTCTTCTGCTTTAATTGTTACTCATGTGCAGGATGAAGAAACTCTGACTGAATCAACTGACAATGAAGAAGAAATACATGATGAGAAAACTGAGGAAACTTTTGATGGAATGACTGATGGTGATGAAGTTTTGCATTTTAGGAGTGATCATAAGTCTGTGAATGAAGAAAAATTTGCATTTATGGCTGATGTGTCTGAAAAGATCGAATCTGATGCAATTCTTTTGTTAGAAAAGCAAATTAAACTTCTGACTGATGAGAAGGAGGCATTGATTCGAGAATGTGATGCAGCAAAAGCCGAAGCAATTGATGCAGCAAATGATTTTGAAAATCTTTATCAGAAGAGTCTTCCGCTGAAAGAGAGATATGAAAATGCACAACAGAATGCTCTTGAAATCGCTGATAAGATGCTTGCATTGCAGAGGGATATGCAGAAAATTACTGATGAAAATTCAAGTCTGAAACAGGAAATAGGTTCATTGAAAAGGAGCAATCTTACTGAAACTGTTGCTTTGATGGCCGATTCTTCAAAGGTAATTTCATATCCTTCAATGTGTAAATCATGTGATGATTTTGCTACTGCTAAGAGCGTGCTCTTAGATGAGAAGACAAGATTAAATGATCTTCTAGCAGTAGCAAAAGCTGATAAAAACATTTACAAGGAAAGATGGGAGGGGACAACCCAGGAATTACTGTCAGTACATGAGCAATTGCGTTTGCAAAAATTTGATTTTTTGAATCAGTCTGAATTGCTTGTGTCTGTTCAGAAGGATTTAGCTGCTAGTAACAAACTTGTCGCTGATTTGAAAATCGAGGTTTTTGAGTTAAAATAAAAATTAGATTCTGTTCAAATTTCATCTTCTTTCACAAACTTCTCGTTGCAGACTGGAATCTGACCAAGTCTTTTGACAACTCAAGAAAGTATCGGGCATATGACAGAGAGTTCCAAACCTTAACCGAAAACTTTGATGTATCAGTTCGCACGAACATCAGAATATACCACCTTTCCATGAAGATCAAAAATCACTATCAACCCTGAATTGATTGCTTTTGAATATTCACTTTTTCAACTATGAAACTTTGAAAGTTTTTAGGGTCCCCGATTTCCCCCTAAACAAGTGACATATTCAAATCTTCAATTTCTTATGATTCCAACCCCGCATTCTTGTAGTGGAATGATAAACTCAAGTGGCCCGCAACGGAATCTTTAATCTCATTTAATCTTCAGTTTGTGTAGAATGATAATCTCCGACAAACGTTCCAAATAATCATAACCATGTTTCAGAATCTCTGTCCATCATCAGAAACACGCGTTCTTGAATCTCTGTCCATCATCAAGAACAATGACTACTCACAAACACATTTCTTGAAATTCGATCACTAACTCGTAACAAGTATCGGAATCTGGATTTTCTTCAAACATAACACCCCACAGCTACCAAATCAAGGGTAAACTCGATAACTGACCCGTTTCTGTAAAATTCCCACCTAACGGGAGTTTGGGGGCAGCGCCCCTGAGAAGCGGGGTCCAAGGGGCGGCAGCCCCTGGCGGGGTCCAAGGGACAGAGCCCCTGGCTGGGATCGAGCTGCCAGGTCAGCGCGAAAAAAATTTTCGTTAAACAAAATTGCTTCATTAAAAATTCATCCGATCCTTGTCCGAACCTCCGCCGAACCTCCTCCGAATCTCCTCCGAACCTCCTCCGAACCTAGCTTTCGGAGGTCCGAACTCTGTCTGAACCCGGAGTTCGGAGCGGTTATTTTTCAGATCAGTTCTTCGGCCGAACCTCGTCCGAACTTCGACTGGAAATTTTCAAAATCGCAACATATTCAAAATTTGATCGAATTTCGACATCCAGATGCTTATGTTAGGTAAAAACATGACTCAGAAAGACTCGATTGATCAAAAATCAATCAGAAACACTTCCAATCACCCCTAACCGAAGGTTTAACGTCTCAAAATGAAGAAAAACAATAGATTTCCACCATAGAAAGAGCCAACAGCTCTGATACCAACTAAAAAACCGTTTAACGGATCGTTTCTATGGATGAGACGGAAGTTTTGTCATTGATTCGTGTCGAATGATTACAAGACCGAAGGAGTATACAAACGTTTAAGCACTGGGGGAGGTCGGACAGAACCTCCCCTCTCAACCACACAGACACTGGACAAAAACTTACAATGAAATACAAAGACTTCACTATTTATACTATTTCGTTCTGGGCCGAACCTGGGACCTCCGAACCTGGTCCGAACTCCCTCCGAACCTGGAGTTCGGCCAAGGTTTGGAGCCACCGAACCTTGAGTTCGGCCGGGGTTCGGACCCCAGACTTTGTCCACTCTCAAATCAGTCTGTTCGTCAATTCGAACAGTAACGGCCACACAAGGTTCATGCACTAACAAGATTAGGAAAAGGTGAGTTTTAATCATAAAAACCAAGTCTTTGGGTCACAAATCCTAGATCTAACAAGTATGATGATCCCACATGTTTAAACATGCATAAAAATGGTATCTTTAATTAACCATGACAAGCACCAAGTAGGCCAATCAAGATCTAGTCAAGAAAAACCAAGAAGGTTTATAAAAATTGTTGAAAAACTAATATAAAATCAAGTCTTTTTATGTAAAATCACTAGATCTATGATCTAGGATCTAGATCTAGGTTTAAAAGATGATAAAGGAAGGATCTTGACTAGGTCTTGAAGAGAAAAGAAGAGGGTAGAAGTTAGAATGAAGAAAACTCACCAAAATCCACAAAAACGACTTGATTCGACACTAATTTTCTTCAAACTTGAGCCCCAAATCCTTCAAGACCTTGATCTTTAGACTCTCCAGCCGTTTTAGGATTTTTAGGATGCTTAGAATGAGAGAAATGACGGCTGGAACGAGTTTAGGGCCTTAAATAGTCGAAATTAGGGCAAAAACGATCAGGTCGATAGTTGGTCGGTGGGCGGTACGCGCCACTCCCCCTAGAACCCGTCGCGATACGCGGCGCCCATTAGGGGTGACCGCGTATCGTTTTGCTTCCCGATTTCGCGTCTTGACTCCGTTTTGACCCCCGTTTTCACCCAAATTCATCATTTTAAGTCCTCTATCATGACAACCACATTTAATCCACTCAATTTGATATATTATATGACCCATAAAGATTATCATTTGATAAATTAACACACGAAATATATTTTTGGTCGGTTTTATCGTTTTTATCGATTTTAAGCAAATCACCAACGTTTTGCGATCCGATCAAGTGTGTGATGACTCATAACATAGTGAATGGTCATATGACTCATAAAAATGCTAAAATTGATATACGAGCTCAAAAATGTGATCTCTCGGTTAAAATCGAAATCGCGCGGGATTTACCGATCTTTCATCGTTTTCGTTCTAGACCTTGAATTCACACCAATCTTCACTTGTATTCACTTGTGTGCTTAACTAGTATCACACCCAAGTGTCATACATGTTTAGATTGATCAAATTCCCGGTTAGAACATAATTAGCGACATGTCCGCGTAAAATCCAAAATAAGGGCAAATCAACTCAATAAACAAAATAATAAACCAAATCACATCAAGTGAGGTATAAAACACCATAGAAAGCATAACTCTTCATTTATTATCGATCACGGGGCTGATTACATGGATTCGGGTTGGAACTGACAAATCGGAAAACCCGAAATGTTACATTCACGGTCTACCAATTGGACGTGAAAACTGCTTTTCTGTATGCTGATATGAATGAAGAAGTGTATGTTACTCAACCTCCAGGGTTCATCGATGAAGAACACCCTTATCATGTGTACAAGCTAGACAAAGCTTTATATGGCTTACACCAGGCCCCTCGGTCGTGGTATAAAATTTTAACAGATCACCTGCTAGCTCATGGGTACACAAGAGGAATCGTAGACCAAACATTATTCAGAATGGAGGTTGAGAATGACATAATCATGGTACAAGTCCATGTGGACGACATCATCTCTGGGTCCGCAAATGAAGACTTGTGTAAAGAGTTTGAGAAGGTGATGCGAACGAAATTTGAGAAGAGTCAGATGGGCGAGATGGAATTTTTTCTCGCATTGCAAGTGAAGTAGAGTGACAGCGGAATAGGCCAAATATGTCACAGAGATTCTGGAGAAATACAGCATGATGGATTCGAAGCCTGTCTCCACACCCATGGCGGCCAGGCATGCACTTACCAGAGATCCAGATGGTCCACTGGTGAGCGAGCACATGTACCGGTCTATGATCGGGTCACTGATGTATTTGACTGCCAGCCGCCCAAATATCATGCTCGCGGTGTGCCAATGCGCACGTTACCAGGCTAATCCTAAACTCTCTCATCTTTCTGCTGTTAAACGTATTTTTAAATATTTGAAGGGTCGGCCACGGCTGGGCCTCTGGTACCCTAAAGAGTCAGGATTTAATCTGTATGCTTTCACTGACAGTGATTATGGTGGTAATGAGCTTGACAGGAAATCCACATCTGCCGGAGCCCAATTCTTAGGTGACAGGCTCGTAGCATGGCAGAGCAAGAAGAAGCACACGGTGTCCCAATCGACAGCTGAAGCAGAATACATGGCTGCATCTGCGTGCTGCTCACAGGTGGTATGGTTGCAGCATCAGCTGGGAGATTACGGTTTGAATTTCTTTGATACTCCCATTTTCTGTGATAACAATGCTGCATTACAAATTGTTAAAAATCCTGTGCAGCACTCAAAAACCAAACACATTGACATAAAAACGCACTTTGTTAGGGATTTCTATGAACGAAGGCTCATTCATTTAGAACGGGTGGAGTCGGATGACAATGTGGCGGATATGTTCACAAAACCCCTTCCCAGTGCTAATTTTGAAATGTGTCTCAAAGGCCTCTGGATGATAGCCTTTGATGAGTAATCTGGCAACTGTTTTCATGTTCTTGTTTACTGTTAAAGGAAAAAAAAAGTTATAAAATAGTTTTTTTTTTGTTTTGAAAAAAATCTAAAAGCAAGGGGAAGATATAAAACTCAAACATCTGATGTTTCCTCTAAAATGTGCTTTTAAATTTTTTACTGGTTTTGGTTGACCAGGTTAGGAAGTGATATAATTTTCCAGGTATTTGCTGACTGACACGTGTAAGGTGGATGTGAAAAGCTATGCTTCATGGCCGATATGCTAGGTAGGCTCTGCTGTTAATCAATCAAAAGGTACGGTTTATCACAACACTTGAAGATAACGTATGATGCTTGATAGGAAGCACACACTTATGTTAGTACATTTTCTATTTGACTGTGTACCAGGAATCCTGAGACACACGACCGGTTCTGAGTTTTAATGTCATGCTCAAAAAATCCCATTCCCTCTGCTTTGTGTAAGCAATGACCTGGGAATGTTGTACGTAAGTCAGAACTCCTCTGTTCTGCGAAAACAGAGACCTGGAATCTCCCTAATCCACGTACATTTAAGATCACTTTGTATATATACTTCAAACCCAAAAGATGCCAAAGTGCACAACTAAAAGAGACCCTCAAGTGTCCAAAACCCTCAACCTTTGTCACTGATGAGAGCATTATTAAAAATGTTTCAAAAATTCAGTTGACTATGTATATTATCCAACAAAAACCTCCGTGATCTATTCTTTCTTTTCTCAACCCAGTCTGGAGCATGATGTTAGGCTTAAGGAAAGGTGTCGTGAAAAACGTTGTACGGAAACCAGGTGGACTTGATAGAATGTACAAATTATACCTAGGACTTATGTGTGTGACCTAGATAGATTTTCATAAATAATAAGCCTTAAAATATAAATTATGTGATGAAACTGCCTGAGTAAGCGAAAGCGGCATGAGTTTAAAGATGGACCAAAATACCTGCAATCTGTAACACCCCAAAAGTTAAGGTAATAAATGTATATGTGTTTATATATTTATAGGTGTGTGTTTATGTTATAAACATGTTAAATTGTTAAGTAATGTGTAATTGAAGTTATAACGATAAACTATGAGTTTATCAGGTTAAAATAGTAATAAAATACGTGTTTGCATGTTATATAAATGTTATATATAAGTTATATTAGTGATACATGTATACACATGATGATATAGGTGAAATACGTAGTTGCGAAGATATTTGATAGAAAGAAATATAGGAGAAATCGGAATAACAGTTAGATAAATAATTAAGTTTATCTTATCGTTTTGCGCGTCCCGAGGCTTAGATGTTTATAAGAAAAAGTATTAGGATATTTAGGAACCTTAGATGCATGTTTTATATAAGTTCGAGGGTTAAAGATGGCATTTGGGAAAGTTCTAGGCTTGTTTGAAAAGCAAAAGAGGAGCTCATGACAAGTGTCATTTTTTTTGTTGATTTGGTGTCATATTCAATTGCCATGTGTCATCTTCACCACCCTTAGGTGTCAAAATTGATGCTTAGTCATCATGCCATGTGTAAGCCTCAGGTTAGGAGTAGTTGGCTATAAATAGGCCATAAATCCATCCATTTTTCCTTGCTAATTCACCTAAAACCAACCTAAAACCTCTAAGAAACCTCAAGAACACCAAGAACACTCTAGCTTGCATTTTTGAAGATTCAAAGGGAGTTAGGAGTCCATCTTATGGAATAGATAAACTTAAGGTATGTTTAACATAAGCCTTCAATTAGTTTCATGATTCATAACACTTAGATATGCCTTTTAAGAATAATGCAAGATTAAGGTTCTTGAACATGTTTTGTTGAGATTGGGAGTTCTAGAGGGAATCATGGGTTGAAATTTTGTATGAAGCATTAGAATAATATGTTTTAAGAAAGCCTTAAGTTAGTTCATGTTTAAAGAAGGGTTGGTAAGGTTTCACCATGTTGGTTTATCAAGAACAAGTAAACCAAGAACAAGAAAATAAACATTGGTGTTTTGATCATAGTAATTCCGCCTCCTGGTCATGATAACACCTATACGGTCGGTCATAATCATCACCAAACTAAAACACAATATGGGTGATATCTCATAGTAATCCCGCTTCCTGGTCGTGATAACGCCTATACGGTCGGTCTTGAGAATCACTCATCAAGGACTTAAAGGCTTGGGCAAGGGTAATGATATTCAACAAGAGAACATAATTATATATATGTACTAAGTATATATAAGTTAAAACATGGGTTTTGATAAAGTATTGAATGTACCGAGTTACTCGGATATCTAGAAGTTGGTGCGGACTGGAAGGGTGGCACCTGTACACTGGGGTTTCTGGCATAGTGACGTTGTCGCATAAATCCCAATTGGGACATGGCATACGCTTCACTGGGCGATCCCGGAGTGAGCGTTTACTTATAGGAATGCACATCTTCATAAGTATCACTAAAAGAATACTTTTTCCCATAAGGGGCAAAACGGTTATTTAGACAAATGGATGTTAAACCAACAAGGGATTGGGTTTAGGATAAAGGGGTTAGCCTTAATGACCGTTTGTAACCTCTAGGATATCTTGCTAGGGAGATCACGTTAAAGCAAGTTAGTTTCATGAAGGAATAAAGCAAGAAAGTACTTCACAACCTAAGGTGAGTCCTAAGAGCCCTCTTTTAAATTCTTTAAATGATTTAAACCGTTTTGGGCTGATATATACATAACGCTTTGTGAAAATACTCTCAATTGTTATAATTGCTTGTTATATGTATTGATTGTATGGTGATGATTAGAGGAAAGATAGATTGCCATTTTGATGTTTCTAGTAGAATAGATTAGGGATGGTAATCGAGAAAAGATTGGTGAGTAAGGGGCTTCTGAAACAAGAAGTTAAATAGTGTTGTCCCAATGGTGTCAAAACCAAACGTCAAAGCTAAGCGGCGTCAAATCCAGAAAGCGTCAAAGCTATATAGTGTCAAAACTAAAGGGACCATTGCTACACAATGTGTTCGTAAGGAAAATAGAAACACTATTTCCCTAAGATAGCACTTAACATTAGGATACGGTCTTAATGTGAGATAAGGATGACAAAGCAACAGAAGGTTAGTCTATTCACGAGATTAGGGTATGTGAATATATGTGCTATATGCTTTGTGTTTGATTGTATAATTGCAGACATGTGTTTGACAGACCTAAGTGCCTTCGAAAGGTAAAGTTTTCCAAAAACGTAGAACTCACCAGCGTAAGCTGACTTGTTAAGTTATGTATATCAGATGGGGCTGGACCATCAGATCGAAAAGGGAAGGCTGAGATGTGAGCAGGAACTAGGGGGCATACACTATCAAGACAATGTCAAGCTATCAAGAGAAGACATTTATGAAGACTGGCTTGGAGATATTTTTCTCTTTTGTATTAGTCTCTCTTACTATGTAATGCTTGTCATATGTATAAAAGTTTTTATTTCCGCTGCTTTAGTTATCTCTGTTGTACCTTGTGTTCATGAGTAAATCTGATGCGTGACCGCTCCTAGGGCCAAGTCTGGGAGTGGGCGTCACAAGTTGGTATCAGAGCCTTGGTTTAAGAGATTTAGATACTATTGCAGTATCTAGTCTTAAACTAGGACTCTAGGAAAGCCAAGTAAGATGAGACAAATGCCAGTATTGATAGTTATGCCCATAGGTAGAACGTGCATTAGGAACATAATGGACGGGACTTAGGATATATGGGTATGGAAAATACCCAATTGCAATTAGCTACTGCAATTTGGTATTAACTATATAAGTATATCCTAAGCACTGGTAATTATATGGCGAAATGCGAGATAGTTTATTTGATGCTAGGATACGTTATCAATGAAAGTAGGAACTTAGGATGTGGACACAAAGGATGCATGTGAATAGATGTAGCTAAGTTTTGAAGACATTATATATAAATAAATGTATTGACGTCTGCGCTTATCTGTTTATCATGTATTCAAAACTTGGAAACTCTACATTACATAAATCCTAAAATGTCACTCATCTTAATGTAGGAAATGGCTAGAGGAAGTCATGGAAATGACAACGACGGTAGAATAGTTAGGAGAACCACGCGAGCGAATCCCGAGCCTGAAGCTAACACCAAAGCTAATATGTTCACTAGCGAACAAGTAGCGGCTATTGTCGGGCAAGCAATAACCCAAATCCAAAGAGGCGTTGGTGGAGCCAACGGGGCTGGAGGTGGAGGAAACAACAACGGGAATAGGAACGACTCAGGGGATATGGAGGAAGGACAAGGAGGTCGAAGATGTTCTTTCAAGACATTCTGTGGTTGCAAACCCCCTTCGTATGATGGCAAGAAGGACACAATAGCTACCTTCGAATGGATTCATGAGATGGAAACAGTTATTGAGACCAGTGGGTGTAGAGAAGATCAAGCAGTGAAGTACGCCGCGATGAAGTGGGACGACTTGAAAAAGTTAGTCCTCGATGATTTCTGCCCTAGGGGAGAGCTGGATCAGTTGGAGAAGGACTTCTTGTTGCTCGAAGCTGGAAACATGACGCATCGGGAATATACGTCTAAGTTCAATGCTATGGCAAGATTGTTGCCTGCGTTAGTCACTCCTGAAGCTCAAAGGGTGAAACGATACGTCCAAGGCCTCCCTGGCCGAGTTTGGGAATTCACTAAGGCTATTGAGCCTAGAACGTTCAAGGCAACAGTGAATCTAAGCTCCAATCTCTATAGTGAGATGTTCGGAGCAGGAGGTAGACCAGAGGAGTCTAAGAGAAAGTGGATGGATACGGCTGAAAGTTCGAAGAAGAATGACGGGGGTCACCGTAAAAAGCAAAAGAATGGATCAAAGGGCAGCAAGCCCTTGTGTAACAAGTGTAATAAGAATCACTATGGAGAGTGTAGGACAGTGACAACTGGCTGCTATAAGTGCGGGAAGGAAGGTCACTTTTCTAATCGTTGTCCTGATCCAAGGAAGTGTTTCGAGTGTGGAAGCCCCGATTATATCAGGACAAACTGCCCCAAGTTGGTGAAGAATTCAGAACCACCAAAGGCGAAAGACGCTCCAAAGGCGAAGGGTAGAGCTTATACCCTAACTACCACCGAAGCCAAGATAACATCTGATGTAGTTTCAGGTACGTTTATCGTTAATAATGTGCCTGCTTTTGTGTTATTTGACTCTGGTACTAGTAGGAGTTTTGTTTCGCATAAATTCTGTGAGCTTTTTGATAGACCAACTGTTAGGGCTAATAGACCATTCGAGGTCGAGATTGCCTCAGGGAAAAGTATTAGGATTACCGAGGTAGTAGATAACTGCTTAATAGAGTTAGAAGGGTACAAACTACCTATTAAGTTATTCCCTATGGCGTTAGGAGGTTTCGATGTTGTGTTAGGAATGGATTGGCTTGCAGAGAACGATGTGCAGATTATCTGTAACCAGAAGAAGGTTCAACTTCGAGCGCCAACTGGGAAAACCATATCCATTTATGGAGATTGTGATAGCTTAGCAGTTAAGATCATTTCAATGATCAAGGCGCAGAAGTTCATAAGTCAAGGGTGCAAGGCGTACCTTGCTTATGCTATCGATTTGAGGGTGAAGGCTAAGGAGCTAAAAGATGTGCCGGTAGTATGCCAATTTCCAGACGTGTTTCCAGAGGAACTACCCGGCATCCCTCCCGATCGAGAGGTAGAGTTTAGGATCGACTTAGTGCCAGGATCCCAACCCATAGCAAAGACACCTTATAGGTTAGCTCCATCAGAGATGAAAGAGTTGATGTCACAATTGGAAGACTTGCTTGACAAAGGGTTTATTAGACCAAGCATCTCACCTTGGGGTGCTCCAGTGCTTTTTGTCAAAAAGAAGGATGGAAGTATGAGAATGTGCATCGACTATAGGGATCTAAATAAGCTGACTATTAAGAATAGATATCCTTTGCCTAGGATCAACGATTTATTCGACCAGCTACAAGGAGCGAGTTGGTTCTTTAAGATAGATCTAAGGTCGGGTTATCATTAGCTCAAGATTAGAGACGAAGATATTAAGAAGACAGCTTTTCGCACGCGTTATGGTCATTATGAATTTCTGGTTATGTCATTTGGGTTGACTAATGCCCCTGCAGCTTTCATGGACCTCATGAATAGAGTATGTCGACCCATGTTGGACCGATTCGTGATCGTGTTCATAGATGACATTTTAATTTATTCCAGGAAAGAACAGGATCACGCGATGCATTTAAAGGAGGTGCTAGAGACCTTAAGGAAGGAAAAGCTATATGCCAAGTTTTTGAAATGTGCGTTTTGGTTTAAGGAAGTCCAATTCCTCGGTCATGTGATAAACACGGATGGCATTCTTATAGATCCAACAAAGATTGAGACGGTAATGAGTGGGAAGCCACCTAAGACGCCTTTAGAGATTCGTAGTTTCTTAGGTCTTGCCGGCTATTATCGTAGGTTTATTCAAGACTTTGCAAGGATTGTGACGCCACTGACTAAGTTAACCAAGAAGGACACTAAGTTCTTATGGGGACCTAGTCAGCAGAGTGCGTTTGAGGAGTTAAAAGCCAGATTGACTCAGGCACCGGTATTATCCATACCGGATGGGTCTGATGATTTGGTAGTGTACTCTAGTGCTTCTTATCAAGGCTTAGGTTGTGTTTTGATGCAGCGGGGAAAAGTCATTGCCTACGCCTCAAGGAAACTAAAACCTCATGAGACAAACTATCCAACTCACGACTTAGAGTTGGTGGCCGTTGTGTTTCCTCTCAAGATATGGAGGCATTATTTGTACGGGGTAAAGTGTACCCTCTACACTGATCATAAGAGTTTAAGGTACTTCTTCGAGCAAAAGGATCTTAATATGAGGCACCGTAGATGGTTAGAGTTGATCAAGGATTACGACTGGTGAGAATATGTATCACCCAGGTAAGGCCAACATAGTGGTCGATGCTTTGAGTAGAAAGGAGGATCATCCTCCAATCAGGGTCAAGTCATATAATTTAGTTGTTACTCCTGATTTTCCGGTCCAACTTCGAAGAGATCAGTATGAGGCATTGAAGGACGAGAACGTCAAGAAGGAAAGGATGGTAGGACAAGTTGGAAGCTTAGTAGAAAACGAGTTTGGAGTTAAGACTAGGTACGATCGAATGTGGGTACCGCTTTTAGGTGATATTCGCGGTAAGATCTTAGATGAAGCTCATAAGTCACGCTATTGAATTCATCCTGGTGCAACCAAGATGTACAAAGACTTAAAACGGGACTATTGGTGGCTGGGTATGAAGTTTAATGTCATGCAATATGTGAATAGGTGTTTGACTTGTGCAAAGGTTAAAACTGAGCATCAGAAGCCTTATGGAAAGCTTCAACCTTTGAAGATTCCCGAATGGAAGTGGGAACATATCACGATGGACTTCATAACCAAGCTACCCAAAACAGCTAAAGGTTATGACACCATCTGGGTGATAGTGGACATGCTAACAAAGAGTGCTCGTTTCTTACCTATAAAAGAAACACATTCTTCTGAAGAGTTAGCTACGTTGTTCACAAAAGAGATTATTACTCAACACGGAGTGCCCGTAACTATCGTTTCTGATAGGGATACGCGGTTCACTTCGCGGTTTTGGAAGAAATTCCATCAGCAAATGGGGTCAAGATTGCATATTAGCACGGCATATCATCCTCAGACGGATGGACAAAGTGAGAGGACGATACAAACTTTGGGTGATATCTCATAGTAATCCCGCCTCCCGGTCGTGATAACGCCTATACGGTCGGTCATGAGAATCACTCATCAAGGACATAAAGGCTTGGGCACGGGTAATGATATTCAACAAAAGAACATAATTATATATATGTACTAAGTATATATAAGTTAAAACATGGGTTTTGTTAAAGTATTGAATGTACAGAGTTACTCGGATATCTAGAAGTTGGTGCGGACTGGAAGGGTGGCACCTGTACACTGGCATTTCTGGCATAGTGACGTTGTCGCATAAATCCCAACTGGGACATGGCATAAGCTTCACTGGGCGATCCCGGAGTGAGCGTTTACTTATAGGAATGCACCTCTTCATAAGTATCACTAAAAGAATACTTTTTCCCATAAGGGGCAAAACGGTTGTTTAGACAAATGGATGTTAAACCAACAAGGGATTGGGTTTAAGATAAAGGGGTTAGCCTTAATGACCGCTTGTAACCTCTAGGATGTCTTGCTAGGGACATCACGTTAAAGCAAGTTAGTTTCATGAGGGAATAAGTCAAGAAACTACTTCGCAACCTAAGGTGAGTCCTATGAGCCCTCTTTTAAATTCTTTAAATGCTTTAAACCGTTTGGGCTGATATACATAACGCTTTGTGAAAATACTCTCAATTGTTATAATTTCTTGTTATATGTATTGATTGTATGGTAATGATTAGAGGAAAGATATATTGCCATTTCGATGTTTCTAGTAGAATAGATTAAGGATGATAATCGAGAAAAGATTGGTGAGTAAGGGGCTTCTGAAACAAGAAGTTAAATAGTGTTGTCCCAATGGTGTCAAAAGAAAGCGTCAAAGCTAGGCGGCGTCAAAGCCAGAAAGCGTCAAAGCTATATAGTGTCAAAACTAAAGGGACCATTGCGACACGATGTGTTCGTAAGGCAAATAGAATCACTATTTCCCTAAGATAACACTTAAAATTAGGATACGGTCTTAATGTGAGATAAGGATAACAAAGTAACAGAAGGTTAGTCTATTCACGAGATTAGGGTATGTGAATATATGTGCTATATGCTTTGTGTTTGATTGTATAATTGCATACATGTGTTTGACAGACCTAAGTGCCTTCGAAAGGTAAAGTTTTCCAAAAACGTAGAACTCACCAGCGTAAGCTGACTTGTTAAGTTATGTATGTCAGATGGGGCTGGACCATCGGATCGAAAAGGGAAGGCTGAGATGTGAGTAGGAACTAGGGGGCGTACACTATCAAGACAATATCAAGCTATCAAGAGAAGACATTTTCGAAGACTGGCTTGGAGATATTTTTCTCTTTTGTATTTGTCTTTCTTACTATGTAATGCTTGGCATATGAATAAAAGTTTTTATTTCCGCTGCTTTAGTTATCTCTGTTGTACCTTGTGTTCATGAGTAAATCTGATGCGTGACCGCTCCTAGGGCCAAGTCTGGGAGTGCGCGTCACACAATCTCCTGAACACACGAAGTAACTGAAGCTGAAAAGGGTTCCTTGGTCACAGACTATCTGGTATGATCCCTCTCAATGCCTCTTCACTCAAATCTCAGTTGGTTAAAATTTTTAGTTTATTTTTATTTTTTATTTTGTTTTAGTCTTATGTTATTTTTATTGGTTTTAGTGATAAGTTGTCGGATACAAAACTCTCGGGCTTGAGTTTAGGGGAAGCATTCAGCAATGAACGGGATCAAACTTGGGTGTTTTGATGAAAACTTATTTAGGTTTGTTAAAAGAAGTAAATTGGGATGTGTTAAATTTTGGGTGTTAAGTGCTCCTTTTAAAACATGAGGGGGCCAAAGTGAAGTTTTTTTTTTAAAGGGGTTAAACAAAAAGGAGGAGACCCCATCGGTCCCCGCACTTCTTCATCTCTCCCGTCTCCTCCTCCCAAACCCTAGAATCGCCACCACCACCTCCGGTCACCGCCACCTCCTGCCGCACCCCCCGTCGCTCACCACTGCACCTCTCGCCGCCCTCCGCCACCGTCTCCACCATTCAACCACACCAGCTAGGTCGGAATCAATCTCCGATCACAACCCCGGTGTTAATTTGAGCCATGGCCCCCCGATTGAAGCGTGCGGCTCAACCCGCTCAGGATCGAATTGAGTATGTGTAATTTTTTAGAAATTTCTTGGGATTATTGGGTGAGACGGGTGAAAAACTCTATTTGCAGGTGTTTGGGATTGTTTTTATGTGTTAAAACCCACAAAAATTGCATGTTTGATTGAGTTGCAGGTGGAAATCGAAGAAGATGAAGCTTCTCGATCGAACCAGGGACTTTTCGATCAGGTTGAGAAGCTTTTCGATCAGTTCCCGGTGCTTTTCTATCACTGGTCACCGATGGCTAGAGGCTTCTCGGTCAGAAAACTAGGGTTTCCGATCGAAAGCTAACCTTTTCGATCGGTGCTCAGGGTTTTCGATCAGAAGCTTAGGCTTTGCGATCGGGTCTAAGGCTTTTCGATCAGAGGCTTAGGCTTTTCGATTGTAGCATGACCTTTTCGATCAGTGGTCTTAGTTGTTCAGACTTTTCGATCAGGGGCTTCAGCTTTTCGATCAAAGATGATACTTTTCAATCAGATGGATGATTTTCGATCGAAAACCTAGTTTTCGATCGGAAAGGTACCTGATGATGTGTTTCAAATGGTTGAGCCGTTATGCTGCCCGTTTTTTGAAATAATTTTTATGAATAATGAAGTTTTGTCTGTTTTGTATTTTTTATCTGTGTTTGTGAGTGCAGGGACTTAGAGTGCATCAAAGATCACAACACGGTAGCATATATGCTGGACCTGCCTGCAGAGTACCGAGAGAAGTACCGGTCAACAATTGAAGGTTTGAAACAATGTTGTCTTCATTATGCACTCACCGCAAATCCTGTCATCTGAAAGCGAATGCAATAGGAATTTTGGAAGACAGCATATGTGTCTGATGATGGAAAGCAAATAATAGCCATGATACAAGCAACTGCGGTGGTGTTAACTGAAGAGAATTTCAGACAGGCTCTCAGACTAAAAGACGTTACTACTGATCCAATGGCTCTGGATAAAGAAATGGTCTCTCAATGTTTAAAAGAAATGGGACATCACACAGTGTCTCCACCTACAATGAAGGCTCTCCTTCCACCGTACTGGAGAATGTTGGCTCACTACTTGCAGAAATGCATGATTTCTAAGAAGAGTGCAACATATCAACTAAACCAAGTGCACACTCATGCTATGGTGTCACTGGTAAGAGGGGTTCATTTCAACTGGTCCAAGTTGATTTTTGAAGATGTCAAGGCAGTAGTGATCAGGGATAAGAAATTTGCAGTTGTTCCAAGGTTCATCCAGTTGGCTTTGGACTCTAGATATCCAGTCTTGAGGAAGACTAATGATACACATGATACCAAGCCAATGGGTATTGAGGTCTTCACTATGATTAACCCCAAGAAGAAATTGACTGATAAAGTTCCTTTTGGTGACAAGTTTGGTCAGTTTGCTGAGATTACACGAGAGGAGGTTCCAACTGAAAGAAACGCTGTTGTTGAAAAGGAACACAATGTGCCTGCCTCTCGGAAGCCAGTTATTGATCTTCCCAATGATACTGATTGGGAAGCGTTTGATCTAGAAGACGTGTAGATTGGTGCATTGAATTTTGAGGGTGAAGATAATATTAATTATGACACATATCTTGATGACATTGATGTTGAGGAAGTTGAGATTGAGACTGCCGAGATTCCATTGACAAGAAAACGGAAGGCCACGGAGGATCCTCCCCTCGGTGCTTCTGTTACCGAAGATCTGACTGATAGAGTAGAGATTGTCGCGTAACACTTTAGTGAAGCTACAAACGACCCTAGAAGGAGACGATTGGACCCACGTGTGCCCCCAGTCACTAGTACAAGTGCTGGTCAATCATCTTCACAACCCACAGCCCAAGACAAAGGGAAGGCGGTAGAAACACCAGAGTTCAGGATAGAAAGGGAGCTTAGAGCAGAAATTGAAGAGCTGAAAGCCCAAAATGCAGCCCAAAGTGAAATTATTGAAGATTTGATTGATATCCAAAAGGTCCACAATACTGAATTGGAAAATCAAAAGAAGATAAACAGAGAGTTTACCAGGCAGTTCGGAGAGTTACACAAGCTGATCAGGCAGCTTAATTCTGCCAACTCAAGCAAGACAAAATCTGGGAAAGATGACAAGAGTGATCCGGGAAATAAAGAAGGCGGTTCAGGTGCCAGTGGTTCTTCACAATCACCAGTATTTGACTTTGAATCAGATATCCCTGAAGCTTCTGGCCCAGTATTACCTGAAGCTACTACTGATGAAGATAAAGATACAAGGGATAGAGAATACATGACGGTACCTGCTTCCGAGTGTGATGGAGGTTGGGAGGCACATACATTTGCTTATCATCTGGAAATGTACCTGATCCAGCTGGGAGATCATTATCATGATAGAAGGGGAATCACTGCAGAAATTAAAGCCTGGATGTTTGATGCTGAAAAGAATATGTTTGTTCTACGAAGAAAGGGTCAATATCCGTTAGAATACTACAAATGCTGGACCCATTTTACTCCTGGACTAATGTGGATTTGACTATGTTGTACAAGGCACCTTTCTCAAACCCAACATAGAATGAGTGTGCAAGATTTTTTTACAGGAAGTTGGAAAATGCGGTGCTCAGCAAGTTTAAGAGATTTGAAGATTTTCCTCACAAAAAAATCATATGTTAAGAAATACAGGGGTGTATTCAAGTGGGATGGAAAGAAGAGTGTCCCTGGAAAGGAGAATGTCACTGGCAAGAAGAGCGTCACTGGAAGGCAGTTCACTAACATATTGTATCCGCCAACAGTGAAGACTAAGACTATACCCCTGCCAATGAGGCATCCTGAGGATAGTTTACATGACTTCCAAACCTGGGCTTATAGCGATTACTCTGGAGAAGCAAAGATCATTTGCAAATCTAAGACGATGAGTGTTATGGAAGTACATGACTTGATAAGGTTTCATAAGAAAGATATATTGGTACTGTCGAAGCATCAAATTGAAAGCAACAAAGATACTGAAGAGTACGCTAAATGCTATACACGAGCTGTGGCAGAAATTGTTGCAAAGGAACTATGGTATGATCCGGCTATTGTGCATCTGTTGAAGAAGTTCCGAATGTGAATGCTATCTAATGCTAAAGCCCAGGGGAAGATTGTAGAGTCCATATTTTTGTGAGGCTTTTGCATTAGAAATACTTTTGGGCTAGTTTAATTGTAATTGGGCTAATGTGTAAGTGGGTTAATATGGGATAGGTGTAGTTGGTCGTAAATAGGCCATGTGGGCCGAATTTTGTAGCTTGTTGATCAAGCATTGGCTTTCCTATATAAGGATAGCTAGTCTAGATGTTTAGGGTTGCTTCTCTTGGTGTTTGTGACGACTGAGAATTTATCTTTTCTTTTTTCTTTTCTTTTTTCTTTTCTTTTTTCTTTTCTTTTTTCTTAGTGTCTAGCTCATTAACTTGTACCACGTTACGCAATTTTCGAGGACGAAAATTCTTTAACAAGGGGATACTGTGACAATCCGACTTTTCAGGTCATTTTCCCGACATTAACTGAACGTAAAACGTATTAAATATTGTGTGAACATTTATGTGCTTATCTGCGTTGACTTTAGCAATTAGGGTTTTGTGTAGTAATCACTAAACGAGCATGCACTTAAGTTTGACGTTTGATATTCTTGTTTTATGATTTTATGTAAAACATATATACGTTATGATTTTATATGAACGTTGTGTCATTTAATGTGACGGTTAAACCTATATTTTATGTGACGTTTATATACATTAATAGTATATAATTTTATGTGAACTTGATTATGTAACTCAAAGAGTTATAAGTATAATTTTATGTAACTTAAATGCACATTTATAGATTTATAATCTATGATTTATGTGACAACGAGATTTGTATTCCCTTATAAACGTCATACAATTAATATATTTCGACAAGTCTCGTATACTCGGCATTAAAAATATTTTTCCGTTACTCTTCGTTAACTTCCGTTTGAGCCGTTAGCTTTTATAAAATTCGAGGGTTATTTTTGTCATTCCCCAAACATGTTTTTATTTAATCTAAACCTAGAGGGACCATTTTGTATTTACTTCAAACCTGTTTTATTAGTTGTAAATTCTGAGGGACTAGTATTGCCAAATCTCAATTCTTGAATTGAAAACCACATTACGAGAATTGAAGTCGGCGACCGTTGTTCGACCGATCATCACTACGTCGCCGGTTACAACCTTTAATCCCCATTAACTCCTCAATCAAGACCCATATTTGTTCAATTCATCAATCATATGCACCATTCCTCCCAACCATCGCACATCTTGTTCTCTCCCTCGTTCTCTCTGTTTTTCACGGCATCAAGAAACCACCACAGTCACAATTCCGAAAAATTCTCACCATTTAGCCACTGTTTACCCTCATTCGACACATCCCTGTGATCACGAGTTCCCCACGAGCGTCCAGGAGCAATCGGATTTAAGTTTCGTGACGGTGCTCGGAGTTCGCGGTTAAGTTTCACGTTCGTTTCTGTGCATAAAACTCGACAATCTCTCATCTCCGACCCGAGGTAATGATTCCCTAAAGATAGTCGCACATTTTTATAAGTTTATTTTAAGTTTCGCGAGTTTCCGGTCGCCAGAAAATCATATCCGGCGACATTAGGGTTGTGGGTGAAGAAGATGATGCAGGGCGGGTACGGGTTATATAAATCTTGTTTCGGATATGAACTAGACGCCAATCTGGCACAACTGGTTAAGGCGCTGGACTTGCACGTAAGGGACGCGGGTTCGAATCCCGGTCTCACCCTTTTAAACCTGTATTTTCCTAAAACTCGATTCTTGGTCGCTCCTGATACATAAAACCATTTCGATCAGAACCATAACACGATCAGGGCGCTGGCCGGGTGGTACGCTGGCTGTGTTATAACACAGAGGTCACGGGTTCGAACCCAGTGACCTCCATGTTTGCTGTTTTCATTTTTATTTTGTATTTTAGAGTATTTAATCACTAGATCTTGTAGCAAATGTGTTCCTTGTCGTATCTTAAGCCCGTAAAAATATAATTATGATACATAGGACTCGTAAATCATATTTTGATTTATAAAATATGTTTAACTTGTTATCTTTAATTAAAAATAGATTTCTAATACTTATATATATTGATATAAAAATTCTAGTTTTACAAAAAGGTAAAAATATATATATCTTGAATAGATTAATATATAAATTTATGCCGTTGGATTATTATTGAAATAATCGAATATTTTACGATAACCTTTTATATATATAAAGGTATATTGTCCTCACAAATTCGTTATTAACATTTCTTGAACCTCTAGTAAATACATATTATATATACACACACATATATATATATATATATATATAGATTTATTTATCTAATGAATCTTTGAACTTGGAAAATATATAATATTAATATATATTGTATTTTCTCGTACTATTTCGATAATCGCTCGGATTTGGCACACGTGCCATCCTCGAATCAATCCGGACTTCATGATCTTTCGTTTTAGTCGATTACGTTAGACTTATAGTTTATTGAACACACACTTATACGTTTATGCTCGTTAGGTGATTGATTGCTTGCACAAGACTTGTTCTTGCTACTTGAATTAACTGTTTTATCTGGAAACCTTGCTGAGCAACCTAAGGTGAGTTTCATGGCCCCTTTTTACCTATTTTAATCCTGTTGGGGGAGATTAACATGCAAACATTTGAACTGTTAGATAATTATATCACCTGAATGATAGTGGCACACTTTTGATAAAGTCCTCACTTTAGAGTTACTGTCAATGTGACATCAGCGGGAACTTATTTAGTAGATCTACTGGATTTGACAGCCCCACCCGGGTCAGTCGCTCTGGCACGATTGGATATCGAACGGGTGTTATAAACTTCTTAGTCTTAACGAGGCACAATTGAACTTGTCGAGCTTCAGTAACTGGATAGCTAGTTTAACTAGTCGAACGTGCACTGATTTCTTGAAAATAGTCTAGCTAACTATTGATATATTATCTGGATTTTACTGAACTGTTAAACTGATGAACTGATTAAACCTGTGAACTCACCAACCTTTGTGTTGACACATTAGCATGGTATATCTCAGGTCGCTAAACTGGATTGTCTGCCACGAGCTAGGATGCACCACATATGAATTATTATTGCCATGCATGCATCATAGACTTATTTATTTTTCAAACTCATTAACTTGTGGTTTGCGCATGTTTTGGCGCTTGAACAATTATTACAACTTTTGTCGTTTACGCTTCCGCATTTAAAAACGCATTTACTTTGGTTTTACTTTTACATTGCATATAGACTGTTCGTATGGCTAATGTGTTCGATCCTGGTTTGTCACGCTCCCTGCGGCGCGTTGTCGCACATAGGATTTTTGGGGGTGTGACAGTGTTCTTGTGTGTTTTATGCGATTAAAGGTGTACCAAAATTCCCTTTCGAATTTTGGCTTTCAATGTGACTAGCAATCGAATTATTGAAGTGATTTCCATCGGTTTGTGTGTTATTTATTGCTTTTCTATTTGTTCGACATTGTTTATATTGATTATTCTTGAACCCTCACTAATCACCGGATTCCGCACGGTGATTAGTCGACTTGATATCGCGTGAGGAGAGATTTCGATCCTTACAAGTTTGGCTGATGGTTGGAGGTATGAAGACAGAGGTTGTGAGTTTAGTGAAGTGGAATTTGAAAGGCTTGTCTGTCTAACAGAGCTTGAAAATCCATTTACTGATGAATATTTGAATGAAGATTGGATTTGTTTGGATGTGTACTTGGGTGAGTTGAGAGTGATATTGATCTATTTGTAATCGGGAAGAGTTCAGAGGTAGTTGGGATGGTTTGTGAGAGGGAATTAACTCTTATTTTCATCATTCTCCTATTTTTAGACTATTATTACCTCTTTTGTGAGCTTTAACTCACAAAGATTTGTTTCCCGATATGCCTATTGCTATTTAAGTATGTAATTTGATGGGCATCATTTCTTATCAGGAAGAGAAAGTCAACTTTTTAAAGAGAGTTTCTGAAAGTGATAAGTGTCTCTTTAGAGCATTTATTGAAGAAGGAGGAAAAGAAAACAAAAACATGAAACGTTTTGAGAAAAAGGACCCCCTAGATATGTGCATGATTGGGAGTTATTTAGTTGATATAGATATTCTTCAGAAATTCTAAAGAGTACCTGTTTAAAAAAAAACTTTATTTGGTTTTTGGAATCCATTTCTTTTTAGGTTTTTGTTTGTCGTTTCAGTGGTTATTTTCTTTTTATTTTTACAGATTTGGAAGATACACTCAAGGAGGTGTTACACTTTGTTGAGTATATTTGTTTAATGTTGTAGTGTTTTCCAATTAGATTTAACATTTCATTACACATGTAGTGCTTGTAGATGGTACTTTCTCCAAAACTTTCAAGATTTCGACTTGTGGAGCTAGTTGACTCAGATTTGGTTTTGTTTGAGTCATCAAGTTTGGACTGAGTGTTATATGAAGTTTCAGAGACTGGACTTTTACTTTTGTCATAGATGTCCAGTTGTGATTCATTTTGACTGCTGCTTTTTACAAAGACAGTCTCGGAGTTGTTTGTCCCTTGAACATACCCAATCCGTTGCCCATGATTTCTCGGTGTGTTTGTCATATTTTCAAGTTGATCATGAGCATTTATGAGACCGTTTATTTTCTTTGTTTCCATGTGCAACCTTTAATATAAGGTTACACGTTCAGTCTCATAGTGATCAATTTTGATTTATTGCTCAAGTTTTGTGTTTCTAGTTGTCTTAATCTAAACAATTCTTTTTCTCTATCCCCTTTTAGTTGATGAAGTTCAGATATGAGAGACTTAATTTCTTCTTCAAAAGTTTTAAATTTTTTTTCATTTAAGAGTTTGTTTCTTTCAGAGTTTTCTTGAAGAACTTTGTAGTTGATTGAGATGTTATTGAATTGAAAGATTAGATCAGTGTGAGATTAGCTTACTTGTTTTCCATGTGAGATTTTAGAGAGATCAGTTGAGAGAGATTCATCGTTTGTCATAAGACATTTGTTGGAGTGACATTTGTCATCTGATGATGACTCACAGTCCCAGTTCTCAACTTCAACAATTAATGCCTTTTCTTTCTGCATTGCCTGTTCATACTTCTTTTTGTAGTATGCAGCATCTTTGAGTCTTTTGTTCTTGCATTCTGAAGCATAGTGACCCATTGTTCCACATTTGAAGCACTTTATCTCACTCTTGTCAACTTCAGGTTTGTTGTATTCAGATGAATGTTTCTTGCTTTCTTCATTTTTGAAAAAAAATTGTTTCTGGTTGACTAGGAAGGATTATTTTTGAATCTACCAAACTGTTTGGTCAGTAGTGCCAATGATTTTTCAAATGACTCATTTTCTATTTCACTCTCAGAATGTTCATTTTCTGAGTCACTTAATTCTTTCCATTTTGAGTGGTTTGACTCTTGTTTAATATGTCTTTTCCTCTTTTCAGAGTAAAGAGCCAGTGGATCCAGTTTGGATTTTGAAATGTCTAGTATTTCAGATTCTTGAGAGTCTAGAATACAGAAGAGATCATTTAAGCTTTTTTCTTCTAAGTCCAAAGTTGATTGAAGAGTCATGGTTAGACTTCTCTATTCATGAGGATGACTTTTGATAAATTTAATGTTTGTTTCCTCATTGGATTTAGAAACATTGAACTTTTTTAGATTGTTGATTATTGTGACAAAACGATTGTAGGTGCTTAAAAGTGACTCGCTTGGGAGTGAGTTGAAAGATTCATATTCGTTTAGTGTTTTAGTTCTTTTATTTCCTTTCATTTGATCCCCCCCCCCCCATCAAAGAGTTTCTCAAGGGCATCCCATATGCCCTTGGTTGATGTGTTGCAGTCAACTTGACAAAATATTTCATGAGGAAGAGCCATGATGAGGATTGTCTTGGCACTGTCCTCATTTATTTCTCTGGTCTTGTCTTCTTCACTCCACCATTTCCTTTGTTTAGGAATGGTGCGAGCGGGCACACCAGCTGAGGTTTCAGTTTCTTTTATCTCAGGAATGTCAACTGTGGGGCAATGGTGTCCCTTGGCTATGCATGCCAACATGGAACTATCAACTTCTCTTAGGAAGTTGGTAATTCTGATTTTCAACAGTGGATATTACTCCCTAACAAGCATAGGGGTTTTTTCCAATGAGCCAAGTGATTTTCCATTGTTTCAGCTTGAAGACATTTTTGAGAGAGTGTTAAAGAAAAGATGTTAAAGATCAGGAACTTTAAATATTGATTATTCAATCTGCTCTGATACCAATTGTTGGGTCCCGTGAGGGGCTCTTTAACAATGTTGGCACAATTTGATTAAAACAAGATAAAACAAGTCGCGGAAAGTAAATCAAATTGGAAGACAACAATTCATAAAAGGGTTATTATGTATATTTCAAATGTAAATAATGGTTTACACGAGTTTATAGTAAAACTATGTATCAACATAATAACTTTTCTATGGGAGTAATGTTGTAATTGCTTTGAGAAGATATTGAATTGTATGCTTGATGTCTTGCTTTGTTTGGTGAAGTCAGCTTGCTATTTATAGGAAGATGTAGCAAGTTGCATTTGGATAAGGTGGCTGAGGACGGTTGATTTCGGAGTGTGTCAGAGTATATAGAGATAAATTGAAGATATTCAATTTATCTATTTTTCAACTGTCTTCAACTGCTTTCGTGATTAATGCCAAGTTGGCATTCATTTTGCTTGTTCTTCACACAAAGGTAGAATTTGTTCTTCTCGTAATCCTTATCTTATGATTGTCCAGAACTCCTTCTGGACTCTTCTTTGAAGATTATTGATGCTTCCCATTAGAAGTCTTCTACAGAAATGAGGATTTCTGTAGAATTTAGTCTGTACAGAACTACTTTGGAATTTCCGGAGTAGTTCTGTATGAGTACAGAAATCATGCAGAAATCTGTAATTCATACAGAGTTTCATATCCTTTCTCTTTTAAGGATATATCTTATATTTTCTTCTAATACTTAACTGTTTTTGTGTTACATTTAAATTGTGTTCTAACAGATACAATTTGGCTGAAGAATTTCATCGGAGATCTTGGAGTCGTGCCAACCATCAAAGAGCCGGTGGAACTTTTCTGTGATAATGAAGGGGTGGTTGCTTTGACAAAGGAAGAAAGAGATAATCGCAATTCAAGACATATCGACAGAAAGTACCATTTCATTAGACATAAAGCAGAAGAAGGATACCTCGTTGTGAAGAGGGTATCATCATAAGAAAACCCTGCAGATCCACTCACAAAGGGTCTGAGTAGGGTCAAAAGCCATCAGCATGCTAGGAGCACTGGTCTGAAGGATGATAGGTTTTGTAGCTAAATAGTTAGATTGAAACTTATAACAACGTAAATGTTATTGACTTTTCGTGATTAAATAATGGAGAATTATTTATGAGTTTGTTTACTATTTTTTGTCAAATGTTTATTATTGTGTTTCTTTTTTGCATGTTTTACTTCCTAGATGATTAGATTATCTAAAACTCCACAATTGATCATACTTTTGGAAGTAAGTAGTGAATTAAGACTGTCATAAATGGAATTGTAGATTGTCTAAGGAGTTTTAGACATAACAATGGTATTGCTGCAGTGTTCATGAGTACTTCGAAATGAAGATTTAAGTATTGGATTAACCCACGCTCAGAGAATTACTTAATGGAAATTATCACAAGTAATTCCGAGTCGATAATATCTTATAATCTTTAAACGGAGATATATGAGTTGTGGTTTACAAGTTAGTTGCGCATTGATGATGCGTAAGCGCACCAGTAACTTGATGCTATAAACGTGTTGTTGTGCGTGATTTAATGAGTAGATGGTGCAAGCATATAAGTCAAAGTTTATTTGTTCCGTTTGTTCTAATGGGAAAAAGAGATATCTTTGGGCCCCTCAGTGATTTGACCTTTCCTTATAGTGCCGAGCCCGACCAGGACTGAATTGATGTGTTCAACTGGAAGTTCTATGTCATTACAAATCGGAAATTGGGAAACAAAGTACTGAACAACGAGATTGATTATATTCCATGTCTCATGTTCGAATGGTATATTATAGACGAAGGATTATATTATCTCTTATCCTAGGACACATAAATGACCAGGTCAAATTCAACAGCGTTCATTGGAAGCTACAATTTGCTGATCGACTAAGAAGTTACAATGGCAATAATAGTTATTAGACTTATCCAAGTGGGAGACTGTTGGATTAAGTGTCTAAGTCCATAACTATAATTGATAGCAGCATAGTCCTTTCGGGTTGCCCTCAAGACTCGATAAAAGTAGAATTAATAAATAAGGGAAAAAGAAAATAGATTATAAATTATTTTGGTTTAATAATTAAATGAAACTATTTAGGAGGCTAGTTAACGGTTTGGTTAATAAAAGGATTGAATAACAATTAATAAATAGTTGATTAGTTGGGAATATTCTATCCCACATGGAGAATTTCGAAATTCCCCTTATACACAAGGGAAATAAATTTTTTTGGTTCCATCCCACATTGGTGGAATAACTAAAGCAAGGAAGATTTCGAAGGCTATAAATAAGGGCCTTAGTGATTCATTCCAATTTGCTCACAAGGCTTGAGTATTCGCCTCCTTCTTTCTCCCTCTTTGTGGAATAACTTCTTATAGTTCATCCCACCCTTTAGTTAATATTCTTTTACGAGTTATTGGGTGTGATCCCATTAGAGTGATCCCATCAGAGGCACGCCATTTGTGGTGCTTACTTCCTAGAGTTCGAGAGGGATTATTCTAGTTGTTTACCGTAACAACTAAAAGGTATGTAACCCTATCATTCTTAGTATTTTGATTATTTTGATTATTTACTAGGGTTCATATTATGTTCATAGTTATAGGTTCAATAGTGAAAACTAGATCTTATTTTAGGTTGCATGCACTCTTAATTGTTTTAAGTTTGCTTGTAGTGCCTGAAACCCATCACATAGAGCAATACAAGCACATTATAAAACAGTCGTGGAGTTTGGTCAAAAAGATAAAGAAAACAAAGATATTAGGGATATTGAACACAATCTGTAAGTTGTAATAAGCAAATTCGCAGGGGGTAAAAAGTATAGTAGGATGAAACATGAAAATTCTATACCATCATTTTATCTTGGTGTAGATCTGTCACAAAGCACACAGGAATCAGACGAGGGGGAGCCTGCTTTTGATGATGTTGAAAAAGACGTGTCGATGGAATTATATACAAAGAACGTGGGAAAGACTGTACAAGAGGAACACGCATCTATTACATATACTGATAAACAAATAGAAGGTTCTGAAAGCACAAAGGGTGATGACACAAATAGGGATCATAAAAGTAGCGAAGCAGCAGTTGTGATATCAACACTTCACAGCAGAAAGGGCGATGGGGGGGGGGAATCAAATGAAAACGTGAAATATAAAAGGAACCCGATTGAGATCAACACCCCTATGAATGAGGAAGAGCGTATTGCATGGCAATATCTAATGACTTTTGCGGAGGATGGGAATAAGGGAACCAGAAAGGAAAAGGAGAAGGAAGAAGCCGAATTGAAGAAGATGTCAGATGAAGACAGAAAGAAAGAAGAGAAAAAGAGAATGGAGAAGAAAGAACTGAGGTTGCAGCCGCGTTCACATAAGTAATCTAGTATTTAGACGTATAACATAAAATTTATGATCAATGCACTTGTGTACCATAATGGCAAAAATATATGCAAAGGTGTTACAATATAGGATAAATTATATTACACAGGTGGTATATTACACACGTGCATTAATTTAATAAGAAGTAATTAATGCACAAGTGTAACATGGTGGGATGTCAACACATTTGTTCATATTTCTGTGATGTTTTATATGTTTTAACTTGTATTTTTTGCAGTCAATTATAATATATTTATTGCTGTGTTGATGTTTTTTTCTTTTATTCCGATATGTAGTCAAGATTTTTTTAAGACTGCATCAGACGTGGAAACAAAATGTTTCCTTTTAGGAAGTTTAGCGTCGGGAAAAGAAGTTTTTGCAAGTGTGGTAAATTGTTGGGCTGTAGTATAAAACATTGAGGAGAACAGGACAACAAATAATGCACCAAAGCATCTATATTGTTACAGAACAACAGTTGTAATATATATAACTTATTTACATAGTTACTATTTGATATTATGTTACAAATATATTTATATTATAGATGTGTAATGTTAATTTTTTAATTCATATTGATGTTTCAGGTCGAATGGATGGTTAAATCCAATAGCACAAAGAAAGTAAGGATGGAGAAGTTTGCAAAGAATCTGAAACATGTGCTCTCATGGAATTAAAATCGGATGGATCTACCATCGTTCGACACGATTGTTGTGCCAATGTTGGAGAATCACTATTTTTATTTGGTGTGTTTTGATCTAGACGTACCTGGAATAGCAGTGATTGCCAACATGCACAAAGACGAAACACCAATCGTTATGAAAGATTCGCATGCTTTCAAAACGAAAGGGACACCATTCAAAGTGGTAGGTCAACCATATATATATATTTTTAGGTATAAATGAGTGTGAGGTCAGAATGGGATATAATGTTTGTAGTATAAATGTTAATTATTACACATGTGTATTATATGCAATTCGTGTATTAATGACCAATGATACTTTGCAGAAGGATTTGATATGCAGTTATTTGCGAATCGTAAACCACCCTAAGGCTGATGTTATGGAATTGGTAACACCAAGAAGGTTGGATCTGAGTTGGGCAACAAGGAAGAACTATACAGATTGTGGGTTGTTTGTGATGAGACACATGGAAGTGTATATAGGAAGAAAACACAAGTTCGATTGCGGTTCAGTGATGTAATTGAAATTCAAGAATCTCAAGTGAAGAACCTTCGTATGAGGTATGCCGCAAAGCTGTTGATAACATCAGCAAACAAGCACCGCGACTATGTATTGAAGGAAGTAGAGATCATGAACACGGGGCTGACACAACATGCATGAAAGAGAAATGAAGATGCAAATAAAGATGTGGAGTTTTTGAAAAGGCTGGAAAGCGAGTATGACAAAATTGAAAAAGATTTAGAAGGGTTAAGAAAGGAAGCTGAAGGAAAACATGACAGTGGAGACGGTAAGATGTCTGGAACATCAAAATCGATCGAATATGGAAAGCACGTGAGGTTCAATCTGTCGGCTGATGCACGGTGATTAAGGACGACTGCACAACATAGGGTTAAAAATAGTACTGAGGTTATATATAGTTAACAAGTGTCATACATTTACGTATGTTTAACTTGGATTATGTTTTAGTATGTGTTGGAAGTACCTTTTTTACATATTTGTCACTATACATAATGGTTGATGTACAATGTATGATTTTGATGTTTAAGTGCACTTGTTCACTGGAATGCACGAATTGGTGGTCATGGGTTATTATAAAATTGACGTGTATTTTGGTATGTTTGTTAAGCAACCTTTGAGATTTGGTAGCATAAAATATAGGTGGGTGAATATTTAATGTATATTATGTTTTAGTGCACTTGTGCAATTGTATGCTTGTGTATAATAAAGCATGATTGTACAAAGTTGAATGAAAAACATAAACAGTATTAATGAAAAAGAAAATATACAAAAGAACATACAGGTTCATTGCATTATACAATATTTGTAATGTTTAGGTTGAATTGGAATTAAGCGGATATAACGTATTGCATAAAGACAAAAGGGATAATAGTGCACATGTGTATGGTTGTGTTTAAGTTTGTGAAATAATATGTATACATGTATATTTTTTTGGTTGTAAAAGGTGTAGCATATTTGGGGGTGATTAAAAGTATGTGTACAAATAATAAAATGTGGGCAGAGTGAATTTTTAGTTAAAAGGTATTTTAGTGCACATGTGCACTTTTTAAAAATAAAAACTAATCCATGCACATTACAAAATTATGTTTATAAACCATAATATCAACGTCATCATAAAGAAGGACATAGACAATTTAAGGATTATTAATCAGAATATTAATCAAAACTATCAAAGAGAACATACAAATTTCAAACAAAAAACAAGTAATGGAACAACGTCAAACGGATGTCAAGAGTTAACGTAAATCGAAACGTATAGAAATCAGAAAGAAAGTCAGATAGCAGGGGATCCATCGTTTGGTATAGGAGCACGTCTAGCGGAAAGAAATGGTTGACATCATGTAGCTGATGAGTTTGGGAGATCAACATGTCGAGCAGCTACCGGTTCATCAAAGTTATTAACAACATCAACAGAGTTACCAGCATTACTAACAGCAGGAGAAGAAGAATGAATGGAAGAAGTAGCGCCAAACTCAGCAGCACGTCGAACCTTATCACAATATCGTGAATCGTGTCCATACACAACTTTATTGCATTTTTTGCAAAATCTCGGTCCCTTTTTAAATGTTTCAACTGCTTTCTCACCAGGTCCATTCAATCGTCTATCAGTACCGCATCCCTTGTTTCTAATTCCTTGGGTTGGTACAACAGAAGCACTACCGAACTCAGGTTGGCGCATAATATCACTATTTAGGGGTGGGCAAAGTCGGGAAACCAAGATTTTCGTCCTGATTCCCCACCTGACCCGATTCCCGAAATTTCATAAAAGTCTGACCGTATCCCGACCCGACCCAACATTTGGTAACTCGGTTTTTTGGATCTTCGGGTTCGGTCGAGATTTGGGATATCCCAAGACCGAACACTAGCCCACTTAGCCCTCTTTTACAATTCCTAGGTTCTCAGTGAAAAAAAGAAACAAGAACAAAACCATGCAAGTATTTTTGTCCTATGTTTATTTCTAACGGCTCACTAAATTACGGTGTATTTACAATTGATATGCATCATCTCCAACGGTTCTATACACATCTGGCTAAACACTTAAATCATTATAGATATTGGTTAAATCACAAATTCATTGTTAAGTAACCTATTTCTATTTGACAGTTGATTATTTAAGTAACCTATTTTCATGTTCACCACAATTACTTCAAATATACAAACCCAAACAACTATGATGAATTCTCTTTGTGATGCACTCTATGATACAAACCCAATCACTTCAAATACTAACTTTTTATGAGGATTGAGGAGACTTACCTTCAAAATCAAGAAAAAAAAATAGAACCACTTGGTGCTTGATCCATAGAAACCTCGTTTAACCTTCAAAATCAAAAAAAAAAATCGATTGACTTGGTGCTTGATCCACGGAAAACGTAGATGATGAGGAGAGTGTAGTCTGACCTTTCAGTTCCCATGTTGGAATTCTGTCGTCCATCCCGTAGCACACCTTTCAGTTTGCGTATGTGGGTTTTTTGAGTCCATTAGTCCAAGAATTAAATTAATACTATTGGGTTGGGCCAGTAGGCCGTTGGGAGGAAACGAGAAATCAGGATTTGTATTTAATTTTCAGGAACTCCCGTTCCCGAGACCAAGACCGAGTCTTGTTAAAAATAGGAACCGATCGAAACCCCACTAATCTCGGCTCGGGCCGGTTCTCGGGAAAATTCGGTACGGTAGATCGGGATTTCTCGGTTTCCCGAGATTTTGATCACCCCTACCACTAATAACTGCAGATGTCCTCTCTTGTTCGGGGTTATGTGGCATTTCAAGGAAAATACGCCTTTTTATTTCTTTAAGTTCGTTCGAAAACAAGGTAAGGTGATCCGGATGGCATCGTAGACGGTCTATGCATTACGAGACAATATCAATAATCTCTTTCTAAGAATTCCAGTCTCACTGTTATCAACCGAGTAACGGTTTGAAATAGCATACACCCTTGACGGCAAAGCATTACGAGTCCAGCGGTAGTTAATGTAACGATAAGGTATGCGATTGATGTCGTTGAACCTGAAAACATAAAAATCACGCCGACATAGATAATCGATGCGTGGAAATCACAAACATGAGCACGTTACAATCTGATCAGCAACATTTAATGAAATCTGTTACAAAGCAAGGAGCGGTTCAGATCGAAACTATTCAAAAGTGTGTATTTTGATGTAGATTGTTATAAATATATGAAGTATTATATAGTGCACACATGCATGATGGTAGTTGGTAGTATAATATAAATTAACATTCACATATTAGTTAACAAGGCAGTGAATATGAATAATTGATGTACATACGTAACGCATAAGGATAACGAATGCATATGAGTAAGATGAGTCTGTAATAAAGCAGCACATGTGCACTATTAAAGGGGAAGAACGTGTATATATATATATATATATATATATATATATATATATATGTACCTCATATTTGTTAACAGTGGTGCTTGTTTGCATGTGAAACAATATATATTTTCTTATTGCCAACAGTCCATCTATCACCACCAGAAAAATAGTGAGCGCTCATCTAGATTTCCTTTTGAACCTTTTTAAAAACGGATGATGTATCCACACCAGCAACATGTTTCTCTATAGGAAGTGGCGTATGTATTTCAGGAGCAGTGGTTTTGGTATAGATCAGAACTCCATCTTACGTTGGTTGTTACGTTGCCAATCAAGGGCGGTGTCAAAACACATAAAAAACTGTAATAATGTGTTAGACAACCTAGAGTTGACCTTGAAATGCGCATTTGAGCTCTCAGATCTTGACGTGGTTTTCATCAAACAGCTCATGGGGATGTCTCGAAAGTATGCAGGAATCCATTCGTGTCGAATGCCATACATTTCAGTTAGCCATTCGTGATTAGTTAACTGAGATTCATCAAGAAGTGCATGCCATCTCTCTTTAAAGGTTTCACTGTGACAACTGATAATTTTTAGGTTAACTCTGTTAATAACTCTCGTTATCTTATTCAACTAGAATAATTAACGTTACATTTCTTATACGTGACGACACGAATTTTCAAATGATTCATGGTTAACCTAAACTTACGTTATTATAAACGTTTTTATATACATCCATGCATGCATTGCATTAAATAAATAATTAGGGTTTGTGTAACCTTCGCTGCACGAGCATGCACTTGAGTCTAGACGTTTTATATTTTATGATTTTATGTAAATCATGCTCTATGATTTCATGTGAACACTCTGTCATTTTATGTGATAATTACATTTATGATTTTATGTGATACACACTTATACCTGGGGGATGATCATATATGGGGTCCAGCAGGGTGACCCATTGGGGCCACTAATGGGTTCCAGCAGGGTGACCCATTGGGGCCCCTCCTGTTTGCCCTCGTACTTCACCCGCTTGTGCACCATATCCGTGATAAATGTCACCTGCTACTCCATGCTTGGTATCTTGACAATGGAACGATTATTGGGGATACTGGGGAGGTTGCTAGGTCCCTCGGGATTATCAACGAGAGGGGGCCGTCATTGTGACTGACCCTTAATATTCGGAAGACGGAACTCTTTTGGCCATCCTGCGATGGGGAGAAATTTCGGTCGGGCCTCTTCCCTGCTGACATCGGCAGACCCACCAAGGGGGTGAAGCGCCTTGGTGGGGCTGTTAGTCGGGATGGCCAGTTTATTTAAGGGCTGACTGCGAGGAGGGCTTCTAATGCTGCTGATCTTATGCGCCTCTTCCCTACACTTGACGACCCACAATGCGAACTCCTCCTGCTTCATTCGTGTATGGGGCTCGCCAAGCTTCTCTTTGGCTTTAGAACTTGACCCCCCACTCTTATGATGGTGGCTGCAGTTGGGTTTGATAAGGATATATGGGCGGCCGTCGAGGATATTGTCGTGTATGGGGGTCCCTTCTTTGGGGACTTGCAATGGCGACTTGCCTCCTTGCCGACTCGGCATGGGGGTCTTGGGGTGTATTCGGCGGTTGAGGCGGCATCGTACGCCTTTGTGGCTTCACATGCCCAAACTTGGACCCTACAAGACCATATTCTACGGGAGTGCGGAGGCTGTGGTATGAGCCCCGACTATGAGAATGCTCTGGCTGATCTCCATGACATTATTCCGGGCTCTGATCTGAGCGGTTTCACCAATAAGGACACCGCCCCACCAAAAGCCCAACACGTTTTGGCGAATGCCCTCTTTGGTAAATGCATGCTCGAGATGGAAGCAACATTTGAGATGACAGTCAGGCAGAAGGCCATTTGGGAATGCCTCCGACAGCCACATGCGCAGGATTTCCTCCATGCTCTCCCTATCGACGGGTTGGATTAACACATGTCGCCTGTCGAATACCGGTCCATCCTCAAGTACCGCCTCATGATTCCCCTGTTCCCCGTGGATGAAAAATGCCCCGTCTTTAAGAAGGCGTGTTTGGATTCGTTCGGGGAGCACGTCGTCCACTGCAAAGAGCTCCCGGGGTTAAAATATCGACATGATGTGGTTCGGGACGTTCTGTTTGACATCTTCAGGTGGGCTGGAATCTCGGCCAAGAAGGAGGCTCCTGTTAACTTCTTGTCTGACTCCATGGATGGGCTCTCAACTCTCCGCCCGGCCAACATACTTGTTTTTGGGTGGCAGAATGGGAAACACGCTTGTGTCGATTTGACAGGGATTTCCCCTCTTGTGGGGCTGAGGGCCAACACCTTCATAGCGGGCCAGGCGGCGTCCAGAGCAGCTGCTGGAAAGGTTAACAAACATGAGAAAGCGTTATTGAAAATCAACACGTGTTTTTTCCTTTCGCTTTTGATACATTCGGCCATTTAGAGATAGAGGCGGTGGCCATGTTGAACCGGATCCAAAAAGTCATGCGTGGGAATAGTGCGACCTTAAGATTGAAGAATGTTGTTTTTATACGGCTAGGGTTTGCTATCCAAAAGGGGTTGGCGGCGCAGCTTGTTGCCCGCCTTCCCTGCGTATGGACTTAAGTCGTGTATGTTTCTTTTCGGTATTTCGGTATAAAAGCAAACAATGTAAAACTTAATTATGCCTTGAGATTTGAGTTAAGAACTGATATTTCCCTTTTCAAAAATAAAATAAAACACACATACACACATTATACCCTCTTTTTTTTATGACAACGTGTCACGTAATTACACATTATATTTCTATGATCTTATGTGGAGTTTTACATATATCGTTATGATTTCATGTTCATCATTAAATGTGAACTCAGAGTATATTTTATAACCATTGTTCGTTATTTTATGTGTACGAATTAAGGGTTATGTTTATAAACGTTATAGGTTAGATATGATTTGACATACACACTTATATTCATTTGTCAAAATTAGATCCGTTAACCCGGTTAGAGCTTGTTAACGTCATCTAAACTTTGAAGGGCTTGTTTGGTGATTTTCGAAAACTATATGTATTTAATTGAACTTTGGAGGACTAACAATGTCAATACTGAAACTTGAGTTTTTATAATGTAAACTTCGGAGGGGCCATTTCTGCCAATAACTTAAAGTCAATTTAAAGACTTTAAGGAAGGAAGGGAACAATCATTGGCGACCTTACGGATTGGATAACCTTACTACCAGCTCATTTATGTCATCGGTTACAATTCAACGACTAACCCTCATCAAGGTTAGTAACTCATTCCTCCCTCAATCTTTTGGACATCATCGCTCTCAAACACTCTCAAGAAGAACCCCAGGGAAACTGACATCGCATGACCCCCGTTGTGCTGTGTTGCTTCGTCACTGTTCACCCGGCCGACGGACCTGCAACACCATCCATTCATCGTTCACTGTTCAAACATACACAACCATAAAAAAACATCCGACAAGCACTGTGTACGTGGAAAACCTGGATCGGTTCGGGTTCATCGCGTCTTCGATCACGAGTTCTGTTTTCAGCTTCATACAAGGTATGCGAGTTTCTTTTCCGTCGTGTAGTGTGGATCGTTATTTCTCAAGCATCTGGTTCATCGTGTATGACTGTTAATGGCGGTGGGAACATTAGGGTTTTTGTGAAGAAGATGAAACCCGACTATTTTGTGTTATATGTAATGAACATCGGGTTTTAACACAAATGATTTAGGTGTCCGGGTGGTTTGGTCTGTTTGTTTGATCATGGAGGTCGCGGGTTCGAAACCGGGCTACATCCAATCTTTATTTTTAATCCTCCGAAATCAAATTTCTACAACAGTATATATTCAAAAGGTTTTACTAAGAAAACTGTTAACAAATTAGGTCGTTGGTTTAGTGGTTAGAGATTTGGTTGAATGAGCCGGAGGTCACGTGTTCGAACCCGGTGACCCCCAATATTTTTTAGTTTTATTTTTAATTCAAGTTTTGGTGGTTTGTCGAACACGGAACCTATCACAAATTGTTTTATATGTTATTTTGGACCCATAGAACTCTCGTATGAACAATTATTCTACTCGTTATCCCGTTATTTTATAAAACATAAGTTTTTTTAACAAAAGAAAAATATCTATATACTAGTTGGAGAATTTGAAATGGATTTCATATATATATATATATACATATATTGGGGACGTTTGGAAAATATATATTCATTGAGCCTTTTTATAAATTATAAGAAAAATATGAAAAGATTCGTATATAAATAGTACATTTATCATTACTACGTTATTCAAAATTTTAAACGTTGGGTGTATTTATATGATATTTATATGTATGAATATATGTGTTTTACTACATAATTTTATAAAGACAAAATTTTATATTTTGTTAGCAATATACTGATATATATATATATATAGGGAAGGGTTCCGTGTAGACCCCTTAAATTTTGTAGACCCCGTAGACCCCTATAAAACTCAATAAAAATAAAACTCAGTGTTGTAAATTTGGTTTTTTTATTACGATAAGCTTTTAAGAACCAAAAAAATAAATAAATAAATTAAAAAAAAACAAAAAACATTAAAAATCGAACATTTTAAGACAATGAGTTTTCAAATAATGAGTTTTAAATGCAACACTGAGTTTATTGAGTTTTAAACTCATTGATTTTTAAAACTCATTGTCTTAAAATGTTCAATTTTTAATGTTTTTCGTTTTTCTTTTTTTTTTAATTGTCTTTTTTTTGTTCTTAAAAGCTTATCGCAAATAAAAAAACTAAATTAACAAAACTGAGTTTTATTTTTAGTGAGTTTTAATGAGTTTTATAAGGGGTCTACGGGGTCTACAAAAAATAAGGGGTCTACACGGATCTTTTACCTATATATATATATATATATATATATATATATATATATATATATATATATATACACACACACACATTTAACTATTTTATTTCATGGACGTATATTATTAGTTAATTATATACTTTTCCCCGACTTTCGTAATCGTCATGTTTTCGGCTATGTGTCATCCCCTACCAGTTCTGGTTTTAATGAACCTTTGTCCAGTCATAGCTTGACATTGTTTGATTCCACCATTGGCCTAGACTTAGTCACTTTCAGTTGAACACGCACTTACATATATGCTCGTTAGGTGTTTGGTAGATTACACAAGACCTGCTGTTTGCTACTTGATGTGTTACTTATCTGGAATTGATGTGCACCCTAAGGTGAGTTACACATCCTCTTATGTTACGTCTGGGTTTAGACGATAACACACACAAACACGTTACACCCGGGTTAGGGTGATAACACGAAATATTTTGATGTATGATTAAAGAAGAAATCCAATATATATCACATGTTCACATATAATGCTTTATCTTTCAATTCCTACTCAGCGGGCACGAGATGCACCACCCGACTGGCGGTCGGACTGAGGACAATGTCAGCCTAAACTTATTGTGATCGAGTAGACACGGGGAATGAAAAAACATGTAAGTAAGAATTCCTACACTTTATCAGTCAGCTTCGGTTGCGAAAGTTTTAGTGACATGAAGTTAGGCTAGCTACCTACGATATGGATTGTACTTATAATATACATAACTGAACAACGAATAAAACTGTTATATTCATATTTCGCTTGTGAAAGTTTTAGTGACATGAAGTTAGGATAGCTACCTACGATATGGATTGTACTTATAATATACATAACTGAACAACGAATAAAACTGTTGTATTCATATTGCATGTCTATACTAGTTGTAGCTATGTACTTATGTGAACTCACAAAACTTTTGGTTGAAACTTTTCTTTTAAACATGTTTCTCTCAGGTCGCAGGTATTCGAGTATCACGAGTATGCATGCATGAGCCCTTAAAACCCTGTTATTTTTTCTATGAAAGTTACGTTATTTCAAATAACTATGTTTCATGTAAATACTGAATCTTCTATTTATGCTTCCGCATTTTGTAAAACTCTGAATTTATATTATATTTTAAAATAATGAAAATCTTTTGATAATTAGTGGTTGTTTATTGTAACTAATGGACTGGGATCCTGGTTTGCTCACACCTCACACGGTAAAACTCCGTTAGTGGAAATTGGGGGTGTGACAGATTGGTATCAGAGCCCATGGTTACAGCGAACTAAGACTTTGGTCTTAGACTATAATTGTTTTGCATTATTTGCACGCTTAAACGTTTTTCTCATGCATTGTGATATTCACTCGAATGCACACCTGGCCTACAATATGTCGTTTTGTTTTTATCATCGATCTCTCTTATCTTCACGGCGGGGAGCCAGTTATTCTTGAGTCGTCCTCCACATCTTCGAGTTGTGTATCTCTTGGTTAACATCCATGGATGACGAGACATCGAATCGAATAAGAGGATCACGTCTTCACTCTTGACGAGCCGATTTCTGCTCGGGATTAATCTAGAATGAATAACCGGGTGTAGTACCTAGACAATGGAAGTATGATTACACAAGGAAAGTGGCATGATACCTCTTCCTGTCCTTAAACGCTTAACCTAGTTTGGGAGGTTCTTGTTAAACCTGCCCAACATATACCTCTAAACTCACCTGATTAGGACTGTTACCATAATGTGCTAGTAGCGCAATCATTTAGCTTTAAGAGAGGTAACATTGTATGGATATAAGTGGTTACCCATGGGGCACTTGTAATTGTCCTTGTTATCCTGATTGTTTTCAAATTCGTCGTGATCCTTTAAGATCATTCCTTTATCGTTTCTATTGCATAGTTGTGTTGAAATAATACAACTCTTATAATCTAAATGGGTACCTGATGTGGGCCGACTGCAAATTTTCTCCTGATGTACCGGATTTTGATCAAGTCGGTATGCGGGGTAACTATTTTGTGACTTCGAGGTATGCTATGGCCATAGTGATATGCCCTATTCAAATCTTAATGAAATAAATTTATAGCTGACTCATGCCAAGTGGTTCATTCCAGTAAGCGAGCATTCTGTCCTCAAGACTAGTCTCCTTAACGAATTCTGGTCAAGAAAATTTAAGGTTAATGACCACATTCCTGATAACCACTCCGTGGATACCTCATATGTACTTCACCATACTTGTTAGTTGAAGTAAGAGTAACTCGGTTGACCATATAAGGTAAATTACCATTACAGGTGCACACTTAAATGTAATTTGAAGTGTATGGAAGCCCTGGAGAACTTTACTAGGCAAGCTAATGGTTGTATTGGGTAGAAATCCCTGTATTTTTTTTTTTACTCATGACATTTGAATGTCTAGCGTGTTGATTTCAACCGGATGGTTGAAGTCACCTATCTTTGAAAACGCCAACACACCTGATTTTGCCCATTTACTTATGAATTCCAACCCATTCGAAAAGCCTTTAGAAATGTGTTGGGGATATTAATCTTAAAAGGACACCGTTTCACTCGTGTATATCGGTGACAAGACTTCCTTAACTATAAACTATTCTTGACGAAACCCTTGACTAGTTTTGAATTCATCTTGAATAATAACTCTACTTTTACGACCTTACCTACCATATCAACTCCGGAAACTTCTACAACCGTGAGACAACCTACATAACACGACCATACAAATACCCAGACAACATTGGATAACCAAATGGAGGAGGTATATACCTTGAGCACTGGAACATATCTTTTGGCGGGAAACTCTTGTGAAGTTTCCCTTATAAAGACTCGTATTCCCTGATATTTCTTGTGCGAACCAAAACTCGTTGCCAGCAGCATCGTCAGGACCTCACAAACTACATACCCCACATCAAACATATTATCACTAATGGGTTAATGTTAGTTAAAAGTCTTCTTGGTTTTGAACTAATGACTTCCAGTTTTAACTTAATGACTATTCTGACTGACCTCCTGAACCTGTACTATCGGTTCTAAGTCTTCATAATTTGAACCTTCTATGATTTCACGATCAACAATTTCTGATTCTCACTCTTTTGTAATCCTTTCTGTCTTGAATAAGCTTTCAAAATTTTTAACCAGTAAGTGTTTCACTCTTGGTTAGTATTTCAACTAGTTAACATCATTGATGATGAGACTACCATGTGCCTTTATTGATTGTAACAATAAACTCTAATATCGAGCATAAACTTCTTGTTATCTATAGGTAATTGTACCATCGACCTGCATTTTCCCTTCTTACGCCTCGAGTACACCAAGCTATCCATACACTTGTATATTTAATAACACTCCTGTCATAACAACTACTGACAAGTTCTGGTACACGAATCCTCGTCGTTCTTTTCATAAAACTTTCATTGATTAACCTCAACGTGAACTTAAACCTTACTGGCCTGTTAATTTTTTTATCATCTTGAAATCTGAAGTGTTATGATGTTCGCATTGCACATGCCAATCTCGATGATCTTCGCTAGAATAGCAAACCTTACGCATCTTACTGACATTGTGAATAGAAACACCTACACTTTTGTTTGCACAACGTATTGAGGTTTTAAATCTCTCTTCCCCCTTTGCATTCTAACGTATGGGAGAAACTTGACGAACCCTATTTCTGTTAGATAGGCAGCTAGTACACCTTCAAGGTGCTGGTAATGTGGTGGGTTAGCTGCGGTACACCCTATATATAAACATTATTGGCAGGTTGAATGTGGGACCAGTACCAAACTAAGGATTGACTTTAGAGTCATACGCAAGAACCTCATCTTGAGAAACTCCATCTAACCAGATTATGCTCTCGACAAAGCTTTCTAATGCTTCTTTCTCTGAGAATACCGATATTTCTTACGTACTTCTACCGAAAAGGGACATACCTGAGATAATCATACCCATGCTTTCAAATGTCCGGATCGAGAAGAAAAATCTCCTAACGCGAACTTCCTGTTATGGGTCAGATGTGAGTTCGAAACTCATATGTCACACTTTGGAATGGGTAGTTGCGACTACCATACACCACTACCTCAACACTCACTTGAATTCATGAACTGAGCCATTAGCGCTCTTCGTCTTAAATTTGATGTCCTCATACTTGATGTCATATACCTTTTTATAAGGTATCACCGATTATTGGTACCTCACACTTTACACTTTTATTTTGATTGAACTTTTGCCCTCATTTTTTTACCCTTACTAGGGGTAATATGTATGATGAGATGTTGTATGATGATGAACCCTAGTTTGAATTTAAACCTAGTCGTTTCCTATTACCTGAATAATTCTTAGCAGGAGTTAGTAACTTTTATTTACAAACTTTTACGTGTTACCTTCGAAAGGCAATTATAGCACCCGATTTAATTACTGTTTGAACCTCGATTTCGCTGTCACTAAATCAGTACGTTACCAGCTATGTTTCAGTATGTGAGTAATTGTTAAACCATTTCAACCATGATAGATAGTTTGTTTGCTTTTGACCTTCTCATGAGAAATGTTTACGAGACATATGTGTTTATGCATGCTAAATTTGAGAATCTAACCCTATGTTTAGGGTATACAAACTGTTTAATCATTGAAGCGCTGGTTTAAACGTAAGTTGCATGATTAGTTATGTGTATGAAACATGTTAGGAACCATAAAATTACATGCTTTGAATGTATTAAGTTGATTGAGTATGAAAACCATACACCATACAAGGTCCTAAGTCTCCTACCTCGGTGGGAATGACAAGACTGTGTGAAGTTGCTCCATCAACCTTGCACCGTATGGGTTGTGTTGGTTAGTTTATGAACTTATATGCTAGAGATATGCCATGTTAGGGCTATATGCTAGTGTATAAGGTTTTGGGTCAATTGTATGCGTTGTATTGTAAAACCTTCATGATAAGATTGCATGCTAGTATGAATTAACCACATCAACTATTAAAACAAGCCTAAATAGAGACTCAAATGCTATCTGAACCGTTATTGCATGAAATGTGACTTTCAAGGTTATTATGAGTCACGTGAACTTAAGTGGTCATAACACCATAAAATACTAGATCAACCAGCTTTCTCACGTTAACTTGATCCATCTTGTATAATTCTATGCTATTTGCAAGTTCTTAAAACAAATTCAGAAGTTTATGTTTTCGTTAGACAAACACTAAGTGACTTGATGCACACATAATTTTCTCATACCCAAATTCCATTCTCTCTGATTCACCTGGGTTATTGTGAATGCGAATGTCTTAAACGGAAACGAAACAGGAAATGGGAGTCTCACTCCTAGCATTGGGTACAATAGTTGGAAGCTATTCGGACATATTATGGTCCCTCCGTCACGTAAAGTTTTAACTTCAGACACTTATGTTATCATGTTACTATGTTAAGCTTTGTCACTCGACACTGTTCCCGTAATACAGTTCGTCGACTATTCTCGTAGAAGCTCTTGATCAGAGAAACAACTTTCTATACCATTGATTTGGATTCTTTTCGAAATCCTTTGACCATTTTGGCACTTCCTCAACCTGTTGTACACATTCTAGGACATAACGTCCATCACTCCTTTTGGAGTAGAGAACTCGAATTCTTTTGATATATTACTATCAAGATCGATTCTTGTAACAATTGACACTGATTAAATTTCTGGACGAAATTTATTTTCAACTTGGGGATGATGTCATAACTGTATTAATGTGTTAGACAAGCTAGAGTTGACCTTGAAATGCGCATTTGAGCTCTTAGATCTTGACGTGGTTTTCATCAAACAGCTCATGGGGATGTCTCGAAAGTAGGTGGGAACCCATTCGTGTCAAATGCCATACATTTCAGTTAGCCATTCGTGATTAGTTAAGTGACATTCATCAAGAAGTGCATGCCATCTCTCTTCAAAGGTTTCACTGTGACAACTGATAATATTTAGGTTAACTCTGTTAATAACTCTCGTTATCTTATTTAACTAGAATAATTAACGTTACATTTCTTGTACGTGACGACACGAATTTTCAAGTGATACATGGTTAACATAAACTTAGGTTATTATAAACGTTTTTATATACATCCATGCATGCATTGCATTAAACAAATAATTAGGATTTGTGTAACCTTCACTGCACGAGCATGCACTTGAGTCTAGACGTTTTATATTTTATGATTTTATGTAAATCATGCTCTATGATTTCATGTGAACACTTTGTCATTTTATGTGACAATTACATTTATGATTTTATGCGATACACACTTATACCTGGGGGATGATCATATATGGGGTCCAACAGGGTGACCCATTGGGGCCACTACTGGGGTCCAACAGGGTGACCCATTGTATGGGGCCCCTCCTATTTGCCCTCGTACTTCACTCGCTTGTGCACCATATTTATGATTTTATGCGACACACACACACACACATTATACCCTCTTATTTTTTTGTGACAACGTGTCACGTAATTACACATAATATTTCTATGATCTTATGTGGAGTTTTACATATCTCGTTATGATTTCATGTTCATCATTTAATGTGAACTCAGAATATATTTTATAACTATTGTTCGTTATTTTATGTGTACGAATTAAGGGTTATGTTTATAAACGTATTACGATAGATATGATTTGACATACACACGTATATTCATTTCTCAAAATTAGTTCTATTAACCCGGTTAGAGCTTGTTAACGTCATCTAAACTCTGAACGGCTTGTTTGGTGATTTTCGAAAACTATTTGTATTTAATTGAACTTTGGAGGACTAACAGTGTCATCACTGAAACTTGAGTTTTTATAATGTAAAATTAGGAGGGGCCATTTCTGCCAATAACTTAAAGTCAATTTAAAGACTTTAAGGAAAGAAGGGAACAATCGCCGGCGACCTTACGGATTGGATAACCGGCCATTTTTACTACCAGCTCATTTATGTCACCGGTTACAATTCAACGACTAACCCTCATCAAGGTTAGTAACTCATTCCTCCCTCAATCTTATGGACATCATCGCTCTCAAACACTCTCAAGAAGAACCCCAGGGAAACCGACATCGCATGACCCCCGTTGTGCTGTGTTGTTTCGTCACTGTTCACCCGGTCGTCGGACCTGCAACACCATCCATTCATCGTTCTCTGTTCAAACATACACAACTGTAAAAAACATCCGACAAGCACTGTTTACGTGGAAAACCTGGATCGGTTCGGGTTCATCGCGTCTTTGATCACGAGTTCTGTTTACAGCTTCATACAAGGTATGTGAGTTTATTTTTCTTCGTTTCCATCGTGTAGTGTGGATCGTTGTTTCTCAAGCTTCTGGTGACTGTTAATGGCTGTGGGAACATTAGGGTTTTTGTGAAGAGGATGAAACCCGACTATTTTGTGTTATATGTAATGAACATCATGTTTTAACATAAATGGTTCAGTTGTGTCCGGGTGGTTCGGTCTGTTTGTTTGATCATGGTGGTCGCGGGTTCGAAACTGGGCTACATCCGATCTTTATTTTTAATCCTCCGAAATTAAATTTCTACAACTGTATATATTCAAAAGGTTTTACTAAGCAAACTGTTAACAAATTAGGTCGTTGTTTTAGTGGTTAGAGATTTGTTCGAATGAGCCGGAGGTCACGGGTTCGAACCCGGTGACCCCCAATATTTTCTGTTTTATTTTTAATTCAGTTTTTGGTGGTTTGTCGAACACGAAACCTATTGCAAATTGTTTTATATGTTATTTTGGACCCGTAAAACTCTCGTATGAACAATTATTCTACTCGTTATCCTGTTATTTTATAAAACATAAGTGTTTTTTTAACAAAAGAAAAATATCTATATACTAGTTAGAGAATTTGAAATGGATTTTATATATATATACATATATTGGGGACGTTTGGAAAATATATATTCATTGATGGTTATAATCCGAGCCTTTTTGTAAATTATAAAAAAAATGAAAAGATTCGTATATAAATAGTACATCTATAATTACTACGTTATTCAAAATTATGAACGTTGGGTGTATTTATATGGATATTTATTATGGATATATGTGTTTTACTACCTAATTTTATAAAGACAAAATTTTATATTTTGTTAGGAATATACTGAAATATATACATATATATATACTAGTCGTGTGCCCGCGTGTTGCGGCGACGACAGTGTATAGCGTGTTATTTGTTTTCTGTTCGCGCGTTGCAGCGGCACAACAAACTACAACGCGGTATTTGTTTATGCTAGTACGATGCGGTGCAAGAATGCCTTATTTTCTTGTAATGACTAATAATCTAAAGAACAACTAACATAGAAATTTGTTAAAAGTTTGGTAATTGTTGGTAAAAATATATTTACCAGGTCAATGGTAAGTAGGCAGCCACAGTTGTTCCTACTTTGACCGTGGTAATGTAATATATATCATTTGAAGAAAATTGCTCATGAAGTAACTTGAATTACATAGCCATCAAACTATTAGGGAGCTTAGACCAAAACAATTGTCTTTTAGGTGAAAAGTTTTGAGAACAGAAAAACAATGGTAATATAAACCATAGCTAATAACCCTTTTTCGTGGTCTTGTACATAATTGAGCTATGTTATCAGGTTAAGCCATTGCATAGCTTCAAACTAAAAACCAACCACCTAAGACATAAATTAAATGCCCATGTATCTACAATGTTTATTTTCCTTATTTTTTAAAGCTTAATGGTATATTAACTAAAATGCTTGAAAAATGAAAACACAGCTATGTTATCAGGTTAAGCCATTGCATAGTTTCAAACTAAAAACCAACCACCTAAGACATAACTTAAATGCCCAGGTATCTACAATGTTTATTTTCCTTATTTTTGAAAGCTTAATGGTATATTAACTAAAATGCTTGAATAATGAAAACACTTAATATTGTATCATGAGTTGACGCAAAAAACCAAAACCCAAAAGGAATGCTACATTTTATACTAACTATGCATGTCTGTTCCAAAATAAAATCATCCCTGCACAAATTTTATGATCACCACATAAAGACAAAAAATGACACTGCTATCTTGATTTCTGATTTCAAAATGTGTATAAAAACTAAGATTACATAATTCACATGTCATTAATTAAAAGTAACATAAAATTTCAAATGCAGTTAAACCTAATGTATTTAGCTACAATTCAAAGTGTACAACTCTATTCTTCTAGCTACAATTTAAATTGTCATAAATATTGATTTGTTAAAGTGTACAACTCTATTCTTTTAGCTACAATTTGAAAGGCTGTGACATCATGTAGTCAGCTCTAAACCCATAGAATAAAAATGTGAATGCCAAACCTAATGTATTTCAATTCCTTGGATTTAATAATTTTGGGATCATGAGCAAAGAGGTTGAATTTTCCACCTCTAGTGCCACTCAATATGCAGTCCCTTTGAAAGATTTAATGTTACCCATGGCTTCAGTGCAAAGAGATGCCAGATCAGCGGACAAAACCATGTGTTTCTTTATACATCTTTTCCAAATCAACCTACAAGAAAAAGTATAATTCATTGTTCTGATGGGTCAATTCAAATGCAATTGCAACATATTTATATGATAAACACATTATAAAGAAAAGTTTTAGGGGCTACAAATTGGTTCTGGTTTTATAAGTAAAAAAGGGAACTGGATGAAAGATTTGAGTGCAACTCACAAGAAGTGTTTGGGTGACCAAAGGTGACAAAGTACATATAGCCGTGGTACTCATGAATGAGCTCATCGAGCATGGTAATGTCCAATCTCATACGGCATATCCCATTCTGTATCAGATGTCCAATCTACATGATGTGTAGCCTAAAAAAAGTAGAATGCAAAAACATAGTGCGTTTTCGAGTTTTAAGAATCTGGGCACAAAGAAACCCCATCTTTGAAATTCAATATGTCGTTTCAAGTTTCAAGAAGATGTTGTATTACCTTTGAATATAACACGTAATCTTCACCGCCAGTATCAATAACAACAGCAGCAGGCTGGTGAACTATTGCTTTCATTAGGAACCACCGATCAGCCAATCGTTTGGTGATTCATAAACCAAAAATGCTTTTGAATTGGGTAACTCAGCATTTAATACCACAGTTTTTATACCAAACTGAAAAAAATACTTGTTTTAACCAATCAGACAACTGTCTGGTGAATCATAAACCAAAAATACTTGTTTTGACCGATCAGCCAACCTGCTCGTATTCGCACCAATATAAAACTCTTAAATTTCCAAAATTACCCTCAGAGCATACCTGAGTGCCGTGGCAATCTTATTGACCCTGACCAGCAAATCCACATTCTAACGGACATGCCTTTCATCATCATTAAACTTGAACCCTCATCAAGATTAAGAATTTGAATATCGTTGCGGAAAATACTATTCTATCAAATTCACAGGTAGATATTTTATATTTAGGCTCATATAAACTTTAAAGTTTGAAGCAAGCTTATAAACTTATATATATTTCTAGTCTTGTTGTCCACGCTTCGCAACACAGTAATTTACATAACTGTAATATCTTCAATTTAGAAACCAGCATTAAGATGAAGCGTAATTAGAAACAAACATATTAGGCATCCAGTATATAAAAGTAATGACATTTAAACGTAGAAAGTAAATATTAAGAACTTTAGTATGGGAAGGAGTGAACATTCAAAACACACAACCTGCAAGTAGAATGCCACAATAGATCAAAATAGATTCATATGATTTTGAGTTTAGAGCCTGCTGTTTTGTATTATTCAAAAAGAGTGGGATCGCAAACCGATTCCACACCGATTACACCGAATGGGATCGTAAACTATAAATAGAGATATATAGCTTCATTAGGCTGCACTTGAATACAACACCTCTTTATAAAAGCCAGCGGTAGAATGCATGTTAACTAAATAGAAGCGAAAGATCACTTTGTTAAATTATGATCACTAATAGTAGCGAAAGATCACTTCGCTTGAATTACATATCATACCAACGAAAATGATAAACTTTTATTAAAATCCACAAGCATGAGAATATAAATGACATATATACCTGTTGTTAATTTGGAGAATCTCATTTGTTATTTGTATCAATAACATATTGACTACATCTCATCCTTTCACAAGTATTAATGGTGTGTTTCATGTACAATAATGTGCATGTCTAAAGACAAAAATTTCAATCTAAATATCAACAATTGTTTTTTGTTTTTCTTTGCGCATATCACAATATAAGAAGTTAGGAACAAAAATATATTATAGGAATTAAACAAAGAAGATAAACACCTTAAGAAGCTTAACTATCATAAAAGAGTATCCCTTCCTTCACATAAGACATCACCCCTGTATAAGTTGTTTAAACCCCCTAATGATCACAGCTATAAACAGGAATGAGGCTATATCTATATCTATTGTAAGTAGAGGGAGCTTCACAGATCAAGAATAGCCAAGAATCTGAGCAAGAATAGCCAAAGAGAATCTGATCAAGTGCTAACGGGCCAAAGAGAATCAGTCTTGTGAGAAACCTTTTCACAGCTCTTTTATGGCTATCAATGTGAAGCACATCATTACAATGAACCAAAGACCCCTATATATAACAAAACAAACCTGCTGATTAATAGAAACTAAATCAACAAACCAAAACAAAAGCAAATAAAATAATAAGATTTAACAACCCAACTAAACATACTATACTGATTTTAAAAGTTTAACCAGTGAACCGTTCGGTTTTATTTGAACAAACCCAATTACGTCCAAAATACATAACTTCTACATAATCTAACGTCATCAGCATACTCACTTGAGGGGACCAGGAAAATGCCTTCTGCACATCTAATTCAAAATTTGTCAACACTTTATTTTCAGAAATTAATGTTTTACAAGAAAGAATAAATAAATAAAAAAAGAACAAAAATACCTTCAACCTGCGTAACATAAACTCTTCCAATAACACATGATCCAGAGCATCAGCAACAAGCCTTTTATCCCAAAACAGTTGATGCATAATAACACATTTAACACATTTTACAACAAATGATTTTGAAGATTTGTATGCCTTTAATAACACATTTCAAGAAACTTTCTCGACAAATTGAACAATTTCCTTTTTAGCTATCTTTATTATTTAACTTGTTTGACCCCTTAAAGGTAAAACATAATCCAAACTCAACCATTCATAAGTAGATGGGTTAGCCCATCACTACGATGAGGTATGGCCTAGAAAAGTAGCAGAGAAATGTGTAGCTAAAGTTTTACCCCCTCATACATTGTTAATAAGGATATGGAAAGAAAAAACCAAGATTTTAACCAACTGGGTTGGTCATGACTTTCATGATAATCTACACTAAAATGAATTCAAATGACACACTTGGATATGTTCCAGCTAATAAGTGCAAATGTAATAAGAAAGTAAGAACCTTTTCTTTCTCAAGGTGTTCTTTGATACTAACCTTGGGACCAAATGTATATGGGTGTCTTCTTCATTAGTATGCATAACAAGAAGATTCAGATGCAACATCATCATGAGCTACAGATCCAGTTAGCGGTGCTTCTCTATCATCAGTACCACCCATGTTGCATCAGAACCTGATAAGTGATGATGGGTCAAGAACATAGAACCAAGTAATGAATGATTAAACTAATAACTAATGAATTTAAAAGGATATAATTAAAATACTGACTTGGCCAAATCTGCATAACATAAGAAATCCAAGATTAACAATGACAATTAAAAAATGAGAAACATAAAACAATTATACACCGGAGAATCATGAAATTAGATGGCAATTGATCCAATACACATTCAAACATTATATATGAACACATTTCCTGAATTTTGTAGTATCTATAGTATAGTATCTATGATATAGAATACAAATTAACTTGAAAATACAATCAAAGAATGACAATCTCTCTTTGTTGTTTCACAAAATACTGATCCAAAAATTTGATGATTAATATGGAACTAAGTGCAGAGGCTTCTAAATCGATAAATTAGAGTATTCTAAATCTATAAATTAGAGTAAAGAGATGACCTTGAAAAGAGGCGTATGTATGAACCTTGAAGCCTTCAAATGTCGCTGAGAACGTTTAATGGCTTTACCTATTAAATACAAACCCATCTGATTTAGAAACTGATTAAAACTAAATATCCATGGGGATATATGAGGAACCCTAAACCCAAATTACGATTAAGTTTTGCAATCGATAAGCATACCTAAGCGATTACAACCGAGATAGGATATCTCAGCAGATCGATGCAAAGAAACATACAAATCACGAACGAAAAGTAAAGCCCCGTTACAAAAATTGAAAATTCAGAAAAAATAACATGAGAGAGAGAAGCTAGGATATCATAATCATCGTCAACAACGAAAATAAGAATAACCTCAAGAAAACATACTGTGTCGATACATATTTAAATTGTTCGCAGCGGAGATGGTGAATGAAATGGAGGGACAAATTGATGCAAATTTATAGCAATTCATGAACATTTGAATTGGGCGGTAAACAATTTGAATTGAGTATGCAAATTGGTAATCGAGATGGAGATTGCGTGATACCTTTCTCAAACGTAGTAATCGAGGGGAGATGCGGCTGAAGATTGAGTGCCCAATCGAGAAAGAGAGACGGTCAAAGATTGTGTGGTATCGAGAAGGAGACATTCATTGTTCTAGGTCTACGCATCTGAAGAAGATGGAGAGAGGCTTGAGCGCGGTATACGATGGCGGCTGGAAGAAAAAGAATCGAGATATCCAAGGTGATTACTGCGGCTGGAGAGGAGCTGATTGAAGAAGAAGATCGACATCTCCGTGTTCAAGGCCGTTTTTGAGTAAATTACATATATATCCCTCTTGTACTTTATACTTTATGCTGCTGAAAATATGAGAATTAATCGGGGTGTTTTATCAACTTGTACATCCTGCATTTAATTTTGTACGCGTCTTAAGATTAAGGAAATTTGATGACCAAATTGTCCTTTTAAGCAATATGTATTATATATAGTAATAGATAGTAATAGATACACACATTTTATTATTTGATTTCATGGACGTATATTATTATGTAATAATATACTTTTCCTCGACTTTTGTAATCGTCATGTTATCGGCTATGTGTCATCACCTACTCGTTCATTTTAATGAATCTTTGTCCAGTCATAGCTTGACATTTTTTGATTCCACCGTTGGCCTAGATTTAATCACTTTCAGTTGAACACACACTTACATATATGCTCGCTAGGTGTTTGGTAGATTACACAAGACTTGTTGTTTGCTACTTGATGTGTTACTTATGTGGAATTGATGTGCACCCTAAGGTAAATTACACAACCTCTTATGTTACGTCCGGGTTTGGACAATAACACACATGAACACGTTACACTCAGGTTAGGGTGATAACACGATAACTTTTGATGTATGATTAAAGTAGAAATCCAATATATATCACATGTTCACGTAAAATGCTTTATCTTTCAAGTCCTTACTATATCGAACCGTTAGTAGTAAATAGCGAGGGGATATTGGGTAGTACTACCGGGGTCTGACAAACCCCACTCAGCAGGCACGAGCTGCACCACCCGACTGGCGGTCGGACTGAGGACAATGTTAGCCTAAACTTACCGTGATCGAGTAGACGCGGGGAAGGCAAAAACATGTAAGGGTGAATTCCTACACTTTATCAGTCAGCTTCGGTTGCGAACATTTTAGTAACATGAACTTAGGCTAGCTAACTACGATATGGATTGTATTTATAATATACATAACTGAACAACTAATAAAACTGTTGTATTCATACTGCATGTCTATACTAGTTGTATGTATGTACTTATGTGAACTCACCAATCTTTTGGTTAACACTTTTCTTTTAAACATGTTTCACTCAGCTCGCAGGTATTCGAGTATCACGAGTATGCATGCATGAGCCCTTAAAACCTTGTTATGGTTTTCTATGCAAGTTACGTTATTTCAAATAACTATGTTTCATGTAAATACCGAATCTTCTATTTATGCTTCCGCATTTTGTAAAACTCTGAATTTATATTATATTTTAATATAATGAAAATCTTTATATATTAAATGGTTGTTTGGTGTAACTAATGGACTGGGATCCTGGTTTGCTCACACCCCACACGCTAAAACTCCGTTAGTGGAAATTCGGGTGTGCATTCACGGTCAATAAGAATATCCTACACAAGTTTGTGTATAGATTTACGAAGATCGGTGTTGTCTAGAATGTCACCAGCTATCTGTTTGAAAAAGACAGACAGTTATTAGTGCACATGTGCACCAAACAATAACAGAAAGTGATTAAGGGTGTAATGATATACCTTTGAAGGGAGCTTACTCATGATGTGCCACATGCACAAATGGTGAACAGATTCATTAAAAACAGAAGAAATCGCGTGTTTCATTGATGAATCTTGATCAGTCAGAACTAATACAGGTTGTTTTGAGTGTGCTTTAAGAAATGTCGTAAGCAACCCGGTGTACGAATCGATAGTCTGATCAGATATTAGTCCAGACCAAACGTCACACACTTTTTATGGTGGTCAACACTAGTGAAAGGCACAAAAATCATCCTATATCTGAAACAGCAACGCATAGGTGTTAAACATGATGTTTAATAAATAATAACAAAATACATACATATGAACAGTGCACATGGGTAATATATCATATATGATGCTTCAAATAGATGATAAAGTTGATTTGAAGGATAGTAAATTTAACAGAAGCTTACAAGTTTGTTTTACAAGTCGCGTCAAATGACAAAACATCTCCAAAAACTTCATAGTTGCATCTCGATACGTCATCAGCCCAAAAAAATGATTTAAGTTTCGTACCGACAACTAGACATTCATAAAAGAAGTTGTGGAGGTTCTCAATTCGGGCTTGTAGAGTGTCCATTAAAAGTTTCGCATCTCTATTTCCAATAAACAAACGTATGGATTGGGAAAAATTCTTGAAGTCAGTTGTAGAACCATGAACATTGTGGTGGCCACCCTTAAGAGATGACTGAACTTTGTGAGCAATATTAGGACCAAGTTTATTTAGGCTCATCTGATGATTAAAATGTTGGGTGAAAAGTTAAGAATACGACGCCTCTTAGTGAAATTCATGAAGTCAGGACTAATAAGCTCATGGTTGTGAGCCTCACGAAATACATATAGCACATATTGTCCGGTCTCATGTAACCTTTGTGGACGAAACGATTATCCGACGTGGAATATTTAAATGAGAAACTCTCATAAGTTTTTGAATTACAAATTGGGGCGGTACGCCTAGGATAAAGAAATCCTAGGCGGTACGCGACCCATTTGATAAACGGATCGGGTTACGGCACCCGTCGGATTCTGGTATGTGCGAACCTCAAAATCCGGGCGGTACGCCCCAGTTAATACACTTTGGGGCGGTACGCCTCTGGTTCAGGTCGATGAAAACTAAGTTTTTGGCCTTTATAGCCAAAGACACATGTAGTCTTTCTACACATATCCGACCAGAGCTCCTTCACTGCTGTTCCAGAGGTCTGCTATCATCATTTTCCAGCCTAAAGAGTTTGTGGGAGGATTATTCATCTAAGGTAACTTCATAATCACCCATTTCCATATCAAGACTATGTTACTTGATGAAATCCTCAACCATTGTTTGAATCCTTGTAAACTCAGTGGTGTGGACTCACTTGGGAGATGAATTGAAGGGTGAAGAATCTGATTTCAAGAGCTATTAAGGTAAGAGCTACTTGATTTTTGGATGAGTATGCCATTTTTGAGTTTCATAAGATCATATACTCATAAGATGGTGATGGATCATACATGCAGCCTCAAATCTGTGTTAGAGAGTTGGATTGGAGTGCCAAGGGGGCAAGAGTTTCAGAAGCTCGGTTGTACAAGGATCCTTGCACAAGGTACAATCCTTATATGCATGCATGATGATTTTTCTATAAATAGAAACTTTATAAGTTAAAGTAGCATGGGACCAGATTTAATCAGTGAACCTAATAAGAAAATGGGCCATAGGAACACAAGGGTTCTGTCCCAAATGAAATCTGTATGAATCGGGGGTCGAAACAATGAAAGTTACCTTATTTAGAAAGTTCGGGAATTGGGGTTGTGTTTGGTTAAAGTTTTAGACTATAAATGAACCCCAAATTGACCCCTCGGAATATTATGAAACTGATCGGGTATAAATTCTGGACTTAAAACATCAAAATGGAAAAATGGCACTAAAAGACAAAATAGTCGGGCCCTGTTCACAGATGGGGGCGTACCGCCCATAAACTCTGCATGCAGAGCGGTACGCCCGGAAATGAAAAACATGAACCGGAATCTCAGATTCCAGCGTACCGCCCAGTAACTTATGAATCGGCGCGGTACGCCCGGACTTGAAATCTGGAAATCAGTCGACCATTTGAAGCGTACCGCCCATAAATGTAAACTTCCAGGCGGTACGCCTATGAAGAAAAATGACAGAATGTTTGGTCAATTTTTGATGAACCAAAAATTAACAAGACTGATTCAGTGACTGTAAATTATGATAATTTCAACCTGAGAATGATATGGGACATGAATAGCCTTGTATATGATGAATATGAACATGATAACAATGATAGGTCGCTAGAAATCTAAGAGAGGATACTTTCTCGGGTCTTCTGTCTAGCCACCGTTTCAGACTTCCTTGTGTGAGTCTTCTGACTTCTCTCATGAAATTAACTGTTTAAGATCACAATTCTGTTTGATGTATTTGTTATATCTGTTATGAACTTATCTTGTCAAACACTGTTAGTTCGGAGATGCCCTGTGTGGGTTATCATATACTTTCTGGTCATTAAGGTTGAGCCACTAGGCATATAAGGGATTATAACGGCCATTATAGTTGATTTATCCATGTTCATCCGGATCCTCTAGGATTAAGAAACTAGGGGGAGTATGTCCTTATATGTTGAATATGAATTCTTACTCGTTGATGGTTTACGGCTGATTGCGACGTACCGTAGAGTACATAAAGTTTGACCTTTGGTGTGATTTGATAATTTCATAACCAGTATGTGTTTGAAAGCTGTTAATGATATGATAGTAGTTAAAGACTCACCAACAACATTGTTGTTGACCATATTATGAATGACTTATGTTGCAGGTAAGCAAGTGTAGGAATGAACCTATATTGAACTTGGAACGTTGCTGGGTTGTTGTTGTTAATATGAATTTGGGCATGTATGAACTATGAAATATGAACCATGAACTATGAATGAACTATGAAGACATGATTATGACTATGTTTCCTTGAATATGTATCCTTATTCAGTTCCAGGCCATATCCGGTGGCTATTGATTCTGTTAGATCGAATAAGAGGGCTGTGCATCCTCGCTCATGAGTCGTCTAACATTTTCTTATGTGTGGGCTGGATGTCCGTTGTATGTGTATGTGTTTGTTGTTAGAAGCGTTGGTAATCTCGGGTAATGATACGGACAGCCGGTCCAACGCCCTCCCCCACACCTGGCAGGGTGCGGAGGAGGGGGGTGTGACAGGTTGGTATCAGAGCCAAAGGTTCCAGCAAATTAGGCATTCTTAGAGCCCTAAGCTTGAACCTAGTTTGACCCCTAAGATATTGTATGAACCAAATTATGATCTAGGCTGAAATTTGTATGTTAGGAGTAATCGAGGTTTAGTGTAAGGTCGGTAGTAGTTACAGCCTTGCAAACTGCCATTCCTACCCACAGGTGCACTAAGACTCGGTGACTTCTAACAGACACATTGATGCTAATGATTTCCTATGAAAAATGTTAACCTAAGTTGAAATTGGTATATTATATTCCTCATAGCATGATGTAAGGTCGGTAATAATTGCAGAAAGTGCACTCTGTCATTGCTACCCACAGGTATCTCATGATATGACAAGTCTAATATATATGTGGATACTGATGGTTATTGTATGTGTACTCTAGTGAACTCAAATGATGGAACTTAGCATGATATAAGTTGAGAAATTTGATATTATATATACATTATTATTGTATATTGAATTTATATCCACAGGTACCATTGTAAACATGTGGAGTTTTACCAAATCTTCCAAGTCCGGCAGCAAAAACAGTGGAGGCAGTAAGGGGAGCAAGGGCAAGAAAGAAGAAGGCGGACCCAGCCAACCGGCACCACCTATGAGCCCTGATCTCTCGGGGTACTTCACTGCGCCGACGCAAAAGAAGACTCCGTCACCCGCGACGTCGACCACGGAAATGCCAAAACCACCCAAGAAGAGGAGCACAAAACCTAGGATGTCGGTGCGTCCGAGCCACACCATCCACATTGCTCCATCCGACTGGAACGCTCGCGATGCCGGAACGGATCATGAAGACCCTGAGGAGGAACCTGAAGAAGAAGAAGATGAGACCACCCCGGTGCAACAGGTGGTAATTGCGGTGTCTGCGGGGCACACCGTGAGTTATCATTCTGAGCATCATTCTCAGCATGTATATGCTTCTCCAGCCTACGCGGCCGACGTGGAGGAAGGACCCGAGGAATCGGTTCCCATGCAGCAGGATCCGATGGCAGCTTTCCCTCCAATGGGAAATTTTAGGGATGTTCCAATCCAGGACCCTATCGCAGCCTTAGCTCACGACATCAGAGACCCTTACGTAGCAGCTATGATGCAGGGTCAAAGCAACCACCCTGTATCCGATCGTTATAGCTTTCCCCAACTGCTGAGGTCCAACAGTCAACCCCCATCTTCCTACCAGCAGCCATCTGCATACCAGCAGAATTCCTCATATCAGCCACCACCTGGATATCAGCAGCCATCATCCTACCAACAGCCTGTAATGTACCAGACACCTGTTCAGGATCCCTATGCCACAGGCATACCTTTTTATCCCCCACCGTCGTCATTTTACCCGCCACCATCATATCAGTATTCCACTTCCCCACCTATGCAGCAGTCTTACATGCCTTACCCGCCATCTGCTTATCCATATGCACCTTATGGGCCATACCAAGACCTACCTAGGTCATCCTACTCAGGACCTGGCCCAATTTTCGCCCCAACCCCATATGCAGATCACTCCGGACCTACCTCTCCAGTCATCGACGCTCTTCGAGAGGAAAACAAGGCGCTGGCGAAAAGATTGGAAAAGCAGTTAAAGAAGGAGAAGAGGTTGGCAGAGGAAGCCAAGAAAGTGTCGTCTCATCTCAAACACTTGACATCTTTTGGAAGGCGCAGGGATTAGAGACATGACGATTGGCATGAAAGATGAAGACTGGGATGTTGTTTGTGTTTTATCATGTTATGTATTTCATTTTCGTGAAGCTTTGTTTGAACATGTTGATGTTTGTGTGTTTTTATGATTGTAAGCGGTTGAACCGCTATGTGAACCCCCTTATCGTTACGGAATAAAGAACCGTTTATCATTTTGCAATAATGATTGGAGTACTATAATAGTTATGATAAGTTTTGATACATAGTGCTTCTAGGAGGCTTGGATCATTAGATCACCCCTAAGTACTCATGTGTATGCGAACTCTTTCTGAAACATAGTCATTTCATGGTAATTATGTCGGTAACCACGTAGTGGTGATCCGGAAAGTCCAAAATAACACAACAACCCTGATATGAACATTATCCTATGGCATTGTTATATGCAAAGGAACATGAATTATGAATTATGAATACCTGTCAACTAAGTCAAATGTATGATGATCTGTCAATCTGGTATTGCTTTCAGCGAAATGTCGAAAGCAAGATCAAGCGGAACTCGTCAGGATGACCATGACGGAGATGATGATCGTGATGATCGCTCCGTTCATAGCAAAAGGAAAGAACCTCTCACGTCCGAGCAAGTGAGACAGAGAGAACATGAGGAAAGACTCCAGGAGCTTATAGCTCAAGGGATCTCCAAAGCGTTACCTTCATTGGTCGCTAAAGAGAAGAGACAAGGAAAGACACACGTTGGGTCAGAAAGAACCAGCGAACCGCAAAGAAGCAAAACTAATGTTTCTAGACTCAGGAACTCTGCAAGAACTCGATCCCCAGTAGCTGAGTCTCAAACTGACTCATCAGCACACAGCAGAATCCGAAACCGTCGGAGCCCTAGCCCTGATTATGAAGATCGCCCAAAACGTATTAGAAGAAGGTCAAGGAGCAGGGAACGCAAGCCTGAAAGGGAGGAGAGAAGAGGATGTTCTTATAAGACTTACATGACCTGCAAGCCAGGTATTTTCAAGGGGGACAAAGGGGCTACTGATGCCCTGAATTGGTTAGAAGAAATTGAGGCAGCCTTGGATATTAGCAACTGTGCTACCAGGGACAAGGTGAAGTTTGCGTCCCAATCTTTCAAAGGGGCGGCATTAAATTGGTGGAAAGTGGAAATGAATCGGCTTGGGAAAGATAGGGCATATCGTATGAGCTGGAGAGAGTTTCGGGAAAGAGTTATGGAAAAGTTTATTCCAGAGAATGAGGCTGAGAGATTGGAAAATGAGTTCATTAACTTAAGAATGAATGGATCTGAATATATGGCCTATATCAATAGGTATAATGAACTGTTGAACTTAGTACCTCACATGGCAGACACAGAGACTTCTAAAGTCAGGAGGTTCGTTTGGGGATTAAGTCCCGAGATAAGAGCGAATGTGAGATCCGCTCGTCCTAACACCTTGGCATCTGCGATAAGTCTGACCGGTACCTTGGCAGATGAGTGGATCCGGACGGCGGGAATCAAAGTAAACACCTCCGGGAATAAAAGAAGAGGTGGTGATAGAGGTCATGACTCTAAGAGGGGTAGATTTGGAGGAAATGACCAAGGCAGAAGGAATGATGGGAGGGATTTTAAAGAAACAAAGGCTGAAACTTGTAGAAACTGTGGGAAAGCAGGACACACGCACCAACAATGTAAATCACCAGTAGTTTGCTTCTACTGCAAGGAGAAAGGGCATAGGAGTTGGGAGTGTCCGCAAGGGAAGAAGAAAAAGGATGAACAAAACAAAGGCGTGGGAACTTCAAAAGGTACACCCCGACTCTATATCATGACCGCCGAAGAGGCACGTATGAATGATGATGTGATCTCTGGTATGTTTTCTGTCAATAATATGATTGTTAGCATTTTGTTTGATTCTGGTGCTAATAGGAGTTTTATATCCTCTACCTGTGTCCCTAGACTTAAATGTACTACACATAAGTTAGATATACCTTATGTTGTAGAAACCGCTAATGGCCATAAGATTAATATCTCCAACGTAGTTAGAGATTGTCGCTTAGAGCATGAGAATACTACTTTTGAACTTGAACTCCTCCCTATGGAATTAAGTGAATTCGACATCGTCCTTGGAATGGATTGGCTCACACGACATCAGGCAAAGATTCGTTGTGCCGATAAGATGTTGGAATTAAAGTCTGCAGACGACAAGATTCACACGATCATTGGAGATAGAAAAACGAAACCAATGAGAATAATCTCCAGATTGAAAGCGGGAAAATGTATCCGGAAAGGCGATCAAGCTTACATAGCAAATCTAGTTGAGACACCTCAAGAAAAGAAATTGGAAGATGTACCGATTGTCTCAGAATATCCAGACGTGTTTCCTGATGAGCTACCCGGATTGCCCCCAGAACGACAAGTGGAGTTTCAAATCGAACTTGCACCTGGAACGTCTCCAATAGCAAAAGCTCCGTACCGACTTGCACCGTCCGAGATGCAAGAATTAAGAAATCAACTCCAAGAACTTCTAGATAAGGGTTTCATCAGACCCAGTTCATCACCCTGGGGAGCACCGGTACTCTTTGTGAAGAAAAAGGATGGCTCAATGCGGATGTGCATCGATTACCGCGATCTCAATCGAGTAACCATCAAAAACAAGTACCCTTTGCCTAGAATTGATGACTTGTTCGATCAATTGCAAGGGGCTAATTATTTCTCGAAAATTGATTTGAGATCAGGGTATCATCAAGTCAGAGTCCGTGAAGAGGACGTCCCAAGAACAGCCTTCAGAACCAGATATGGTCACTATGAATTTACAGTTATGCCTTTCGGACTGACTAATGCGCCAGCCATATTCATGGATCTAATGAATCGGGTGTGCAAACCATATCTTGATACGTTTGTGATCGTATTTATCGACGACATTCTGATCTACTCTCGCACTCGAGAAGAGCACGGCGAACATTTGAGAAAGATATTGGAGTTATTGCAATCTGAGAAGCTTTATGCAAAGTTCTCAAAATGTGATTTTTGGCTAAGGGAAGTGCAATTTCTGGGTCACATTGTCAGTGAGTCTGGTATACAGGTAGACCCAGCAAAGGTAGAAGCAATTGCTAAATGGGAACAACCAAAGAGTCCTACCGAAATCCGGCGATTCTTAGGACTAGCGGGTTATTACCGGAGATTTATTCAGGATTTCTCCAAGATTGCCACACCATTAACTTCTCTTACTCAGAAGAATGTGAAGTTTGACTGGAAGCCTAAACATACGAATGCTTTCGAATTGCTTAAACAGAAACTAAGCTCTGCTCCTATACTTTCATTACCAGAAGGAACTGAAAACTTTGTGGTATATTGTGATGCTTCTACCAATGGACTCGGATGCGTTTTGATGCAGAAAGATAAAGTAATTGCTTATGCGTCCAGGCAACTTAAAAAGCACGAGAAGAACTACACTACACATGACTTAGAGTTAGGAGCAATCGTCTTTGCTCTTAAAATTTGGAGACACTACCTGTACGGAGCCAAATTTGTAGTATACTCCGACCACAAGAGTTTACAACACTTGTTCAGTCAAAAGGAGTTGAATATGCGACAAAGACGCTGGATGGAAGTACTGAGTGATTATGATTGCGAGATTAAGTATCACCCAGGTAAGGCCAATGTAGTGGCAGATGCATTAAGCAGAAAGGAAAGAATCAAGCCACTCCGAGTTCGAGCCTTGAGATTGAACGTAAGTGTAGATCTAATTGGAGAAATCATCGAAGCACAAAAGAAACAAATGGCCGACTCAAATGTTGACCGGGATGAGATGATGACTGTTGTAAGAAAACTAACAAGAGAGACGGATGGCATCCTAAGGCTAGGCAAACGTATATGGGTGCCTAAAGAAGGAGGACTACGTGAGGTAATTCTCCGGGAGGCTCACAAATCCAAGTACATGCTCCATCCAGGAGGCGACAAAATGTACCAGAATTTGAGAGCGAATTATTGGTGGCCAGGAATGAAAAAGGCAATTGCCGCCTATGTTGAAAAATGTTCAATCTGCCTACAAGTAAAGGCTGAACATCAAAGACCTGCTGGATGTCTTCAGAGAATAGAACTCCCTGAGTGGAAATGGGAAGAAATTACCATGGATTTTGTGACAAAGCTCCCAAGGACTAGAAGCGGACATGATGCCATTTGGGTAGTTGTGGACCGCTTGACAAAATCTGCTCACTTTCTACCAATGGCAGAAACTTACAATGGGAAGCAGCTTGCAAAACTATTTGTAGATGAAATCATATCAAAGCATGGAGTGCCAAAGTCTATAATTTCCGACCGAGATACTAGATTCACTTCTCATTTTTGGCAAAGCTTTCAAGAAGCAATGGGAACTAAACTGAAATTTAGTACAGCTTATCATCCCCAAACAGATGGCCAGAGCGAGAGAACCATTCAAACGTTAGAGGACATGCTGAGAGCATGTGTCATAGAATTTGGTGGTAGCTGGGATGATCATCTTCCACTAGCTGAATTTTCATACAATAATAGTTACCACACCAGCATTCAAATGGCACCGTTTGAAGCATTGTATGGCAGAAAGTGTCGAACACCAGTATGTTGGTCTGAAGTGGGAGAAGGTCAACTTACAGGACCTGAGCTGATAATGGAAACTACTGAGAAGGTTAGGGAGATTCGCAAAAGACTTAAAACCGCCCAAGACCGACAAAAGAGCTACGCGGATCGGCGTCGGAGACCACTCGAGTTTAAGGAAGGAGATATGGTGATGTTGAAAATATCACCCTGGAAGGGTATAATCCGATTTGGCAAAAGGGGGAAATTGAGCCCACGATACATCGGACCCTTCAAAATAATATCCAGAGTCGGAGAGGTAGCTTATCAGCTAGAACTACCTGAGGAACTTAGCGGAGTGCACGACGTGTTTCATGTATCTAATCTACGGAAATGCATGGTCGATGAAGCTCTCGCGGTTCCGTTGAAAGAAATTAAGATTGATAAAAAGTTGAACTTCACTGAACAGCCCATCGAAATAATGGAACGAATCACGAAGAAACTCCGCAAGAAAAGAATTCCAATGGTAAAAGTCAAATGGGACGCTAGACGTGGTCCCGAATATACGTGGGAATCTGAAGCGGACATGAGAAGAAGATACCCCCAATTATTCAGATAATGACTAACGAATTCCGGGACGGAATTCCTTTAAGGGGGGAAGATTGTAACCTTTGTGGACGAAACGATTATCCGACGTGGAATATTTAAATGAGAAACTCTCATAAGTTTTTGAATTACAAATTGGGGCGGTACGCCTAGGATAAAGAAATCCTAGGCGGTACGCGACCCATTTGATAAACGGATCGGGTTACGGCACCCGTCGGATTCTGGTATGTGCGAACCTCAAAATCCGGGCGGTACGCCCCAGTTAATACACTTTGGGGCGGTACGCCTCTGGTTCAGGTCGATGAAAACTAAGTTTTTGGCCTTTATAGCCAAAGACACATGTAGTCTTTCTACACATATCCGACCAGAGCTCCTTCACTGCTGTTCCAGAGGTCTGCTATCATCATTTTCCAGCCTAAAGAGTTTGTGGGAGGATTATTCATCTAAGGTAACTTCATAATCACCCATTTCCATATCAAGACTATGTTACTTGATGAAATCCTCAACCATTGTTTGAATCCTTGTAAACTCAGTGGTGTGGACTCACTTGGGAGATGAATTGAAGGGTGAAGAATCTGATTTCAAGAGCTATTAAGGTAAGAGCTACTTGATTTTTGGATGAGTATGCCATTTTTGAGTTTCATAAGATCATATACTCATAAGATGGTGATGGATCATACATGCAGCCTCAAATCTGTGTTAGAGAGTTGGATTGGAGTGCCAAGGGGGCAAGAGTTTCAGAAGCTCGGTTGTACAAGGATCCTTGCACAAGGTACAATCCTTATATGCATGCATGATGATTTTTCTATAAATAGAAACTTTATAAGTTAAAGTAGCATGGGACCAGATTTAATCAGTGAACCTAATAAGAAAATGGGCCATAGGAACACAAGGGTTCTGTCCCAAATGAAATCTGTATGAATCGGGGGTCGAAACAATGAAAGTTACCTTATTTAGAAAGTTCGGGAATTGGGGTTGTGTTTGGTTAAAGTTTTAGACTATAAATGAACCCCAAATTGACCCCTCGGAATATTATGAAACTGATCGGGTATAAATTCTGGACTTAAAACATCAAAATGGAAAAATGGCACTAAAAGACAAAATAGTCGGGCCCTGTTCACAGATGGGGGCGTACCGCCCATAAACTCTGCATGCAGAGCGGTACGCCCGAACTCCCTCCGAACCCCAGGTTCGGCCGGTCCGAACTTCAGGTTCGGACCTAGTTCGGCCAACCCTAAATTGGCTTGAACTTGGTCTTCATTTGATACTTCACACGACGCACATTTCATGTATCAACAAATGGACTGGGATCCTGGTTTGCTCACACCCCACACGCTAAAACTCCGTTAGTGGAAATTCGGGTGTGCATTCACGGTCAATAAGAATATCCTACATAAGTTTGTGTATAGATTTACGAAGATCGGTGTTGTCTAGAATGTCACCAGCTATCTGTTTGAAAAAGACAGACAGTTATTAGTGCACATGTGCACCAAACAATAACAGAAAGTGATTAAGGGTGTAATGATATACCTTAGAAGGGAGCTTCCTCATGATGTGCCACATGCACAAATGGTGAACAGATTCATTAAAAACAGAAGAAATCGCGTGTTTCATTGATGAATCTTGATCAGTCAGAACTAATACAGGTTGTTTTGAGTGTGCTTTAAGAAATGTCGTAAGCAACCAGGTGTACGAATCGATAGTCTGATCAGATATTAGTCCATACCAAACGTCACACACTTTTTATGGTGGTCAACACTAGTGAAAGGCACAAAAATCATCCTATATCTGAAACAGCAACGCATAGGTGTTAAACATGATGTTTAATAAATAATAACAAAATACATACATATGAACAGTGCACATGGGTAATATATCATATATGATGCTTCAAATAGATGATAAAGTTGATTTGAAGGATAGTAAATTTAACAGAAGCTTACAAGTTTGTTTTACAAGTCGCGTCAAATGACAAAACATCTCCAAAAACTTCATAGTTGCATCTCGATACGTCATCAGCCCAAAAAAATGATTTAAGTTTCGTACCGACAACTAGACATTCATAAAAGAAGTTGTGGAGGTTCTCAATTCGGGCTTGTAGAGTGTCCATTAAAAGTTTCGCATCTCTATTTCCAATAAACAAACGTATGGATTGGGAAAAATTCTTGAAGTCAGTTGTAGAACCATGAACATTGTGGTGGCCACCCTTAAGAGATGACTGAACTCTGTGAGCAATATTAGGACCAAGTTTATTTAGGCTCATCTGATGAATAAAATGTTGGGTGAAAAGTTAAGAATACGACGCCTCTTAGTGAAATTCATGAAGTCAGGACCAATAAGCTCATGGTTGTGAGCCTCACGAAATACATATAGCACATATTATCCGGTCTCAACATCAAACTTTATCCGAATACATGCATCAGAGTCAGTTAACGTTGAACAAATACTCTTTGTATAGAAACAACATCAGGAAACTAATGCAATCAGAAACATACATGGAACATACATTAATAATATAAATGGTGGAGACAGTTATATGATTATATTGTTTGTAAGGCACGTAAGTTATAGGAGTAAGTATTATTCACAAGGTTTTGGAATGACACGCGTGTAACAAAATCATAATGTATAAGAATACGTATTCCATATCAAGGCATTCAGAATTTTGTACATTTGGGCAGAGGTCAAGGATATGAAATATGAACAATATAATTATAGTAAAGACATTATAATACATGATTGTATTTGCTGTCCAAAACATAACACAGGTACATACTACAAATTTAGTGCACCAATGTGTTATTATACTAATTATATATTATGATAAACAAAGAAGAATGACATAACACGATATTAAATGCAAAGGAGTGACAAAACATGTTAAAAATCAGGTAGATAAGCATTGTCATAGCAAAGCATTAAACAATTTGTTTAATCGTAAATCATGAATAATGGTGTTGTATGTTTTAAGTATAGAACAAATAGTTTATCACATGTTTTTTGAGCTGTTCAACTGATCACATGTACAAAAAACAATAGGATTAGTGCATAAGTGTATTATTACACAAAATATAAATTATGATAAATACAAGAGCTATGATAAATACAGGAGCATGACATACCACACTCTTCTACACAAAGGAAAGTAAGAACAAATTCAGAATCAGGTGTATAAGCATTATCGGATGAAGATGATGAAGGTACGAAAGTAGCAGTGGAACTAGATTCACCAGATCGTTCAATCAAGTCATGAGAATCAATGTGATCGATGTCAAACTCGCAATTAGCATCAACAAATGATTCAGAACGATGTGCTACAGCTTCGATTGCCAATTCATCAACGACATTATCATCCATCGGATCGATTGTAAGTTGAAAGCTGATAACAAATTTAAAAAAATTATGTTAGAAATTTAAGAAGAATACAGTTTTGTGATAAAATTTAGGTCAGAATATTACATTATCCGGTTGATCAACAACGATCTCCGATCAAATTGCCGATGTTAGATGAACATGTTATTAAGGATGGTTCGTTATAATGGAGAAGGTGTTATTGAGATGCATCGACGTTATGGAGGAGGAAGTGGGCACAATGTTTATACTCAGTAAATTATAAATAATGTAAACTGACAAAAACACCCTTCATTAATAGGGTTTTTAGGTTTTTACAAATAAGTATGGTTTTTACACGATCCTAATCCTATATATATATATATATATATATATATATATATATATATATATATATATCGTACTTAATGTAAAAGAAATGTTTTTAGAACACGTGGCATCACCATATTAATCCTCAGTGTCATTTTCCCGCCCAATTTGACCACATGATAATTTACATGCGGGCCTTGAGGATCCTACCCAATTCTTATAACCCGTTTTCGCTTTCTGAGCTTCATCAGTTACCTCAGCCAAACCCTAATTCATGTGTATAATCGGCACGCTCCTCCTCCTATGTCCTCTATCAATCTCTCTTCATTGTCTTCTTCATCATCAATCTCAATATTACTTCAATCATCCCTAAAATCGATATCCTCTGGTGTCACAAAAGTAATACCCTTAGTCATCTTAGGTGGTGGCCATTTGTGCTCATTATTTTGATTTCTTTCTCTTCATTTCCATCTTCATGATTTAGGTGAGTTACTCTCTCTTTAGGTGAGTTGTTGGTATATATGTTTTACCTACTTTTTACTACTAATTAAATTTTGATTTGAACCTGCCATTTTGCCACCAGCTATTAAGATGATATCTACACCACCACGGTGTTATATTTGTTGCAGTCATCCAAGTGAATACCATTCGATTAGTAACTCTATCACATGCATAAGACAGTAACAACATAAACAATAAAGATGATACAAAGTCTTGATTGTCACTGCCCCTATACCAAGCACTTTACTCATAAAAAATTTTTAAGAATGACTAGATAGATAACAACCGTTCATAAAAGAAAAAAAAGGCAATAAACAAGATATGACCAGCCTATTTTTATCCTTGTATCACCACCTGCACAAAAGAAATACACATATAGAATTCCTATCATTGTACCCCAAAACAAAGAATCAAAGAAATTTAAACGGATCGTTATGCGTGTGTGAGGCCTACCAGCTAATGGACCATGAAACTACATAGTATTTTGGCATGATTTCTGAGTTGAGATTACATGGTGACGTTTTGGTTTTTCAAAAGTAGTTCTCCCAGGCTTGATTATGTTACAATGGATAGTCGGGAAGAAATGACACAACAACAGGTGCAACATCTAGAAAATGCACATTAATATTTATACTTTTGAAGCTTTTTAATAGACACGTTAATTTTGAAATCAATTTTCGGTAAATAAATGTATGCTATGAGCATAACAATCTATTTTTTTGGTTGTAACTAGACGGAAACCGAGAAAATTATGAAAGAGATCAATTGAAATCTGGTAACAAATGCCTATAATGCATGTAAGATATCTAAGTTTAACAACAACAAGTATTTTGACCACGCGCTCCGATGGGTGACTTGATGTTACCAGTAGCATTTATTCCGTGTTTGCGACAACTTTTTAGATACGCAGCTTTTACATAAACTGAATGGAGTCATGAAATAGTTTGTTAGGTAATTTGATTAATGATAGATCTATGTTTAATAGGTATTATGTTACCTAATTTGATTGACGATAGATCTATGTTTTTCTTTAGTTATTTCACTTATATGAAGACATTATTTAGTTGTATGCAGCGTGGGTCATTGATATATTTAAGCTGCATTAATATATTTAAGCTGTCTACGAAAGTTGATGCCCTCCTGATGAGGGGTTCAATATTTAAATATTAAAGGTGAGTATACTCTTTGGCATCACATGCTTTTGCTTTTGAATAAGGGCTTTAGATTACCTCTTAACATATTTTCCGGCTACTTAAGTTATTTTACTTCTATGAGCACCCAATTTCACTATTTATTAATGATTGTCTTATTTCTAACCCATTTGACCCGTTTTATTTTCAAGTAAACTTATGAGTTTGACCCATATAAGCAAATTGACCCTCTCTTTATGTCCACTTTTTGCATTTAAAGCTTTCATCCCTTACATTCAAATTATGTTCTCAAAATAAATGTTGATTTGCAGAAAAGCACCAATTGGCATGATATTTATTCCATGTTATAAAGGCATGGGTACATATTTCTTATCAGTGATGCAAAATATTATTAATATTTTTATGTTACTATTGAAAACAGTCTTCTTAGAGAAAACAATTTTAGAGTTGACATTAAAAGATGGGAAAATATCTACCAGAATAAAGGAAGAAAGGACCATCCTCCTAAAATACTAATGATTAAAAAGCTAAAGAGTGATGTAACCTAAGCATGGACATATGAGACATTAAAAATCCACAACAAAATTACAACCAGAATGAATAAGTAAAATATTAAGCATTAAAAAATTAAGCATGTGAAAGAAATAGAGCAGACTGGTCTGATGTAAGATCACTTGAGATAGCAATCAATGGATTTCTACTTGATCAAGCAACAATACATGACACAAAAGTACCAGTCAGCAGTAAAACACAACACAAATTAGGTATAACAGACTGATATAGTCATACAACTAAATAAAAAAATCAAGGTAAATTATGTCACAGTTTGATAATGCTATTGATTATTTTGGATCAAATCAACTTTACATAGTCATGATAAATATTAATGTGGGAAGAGGAATGAGTAGGGGTGTCACACCCCCAATTTCCACTAATGGAGTTTTACCGTGTGGGGTGTGATCCAGACCGGGACCTGAGTTATTAGTTACATCAAACATAAGTTAAGGGTTTAAAATGTAAATATAATTCCAAACGGGAAATATCAAAACCAGAGTTAAAGTTTAGCGGAAGCTCATAAAAGTTATGTTGCACAAAACAAGCGCCCGATAAGTAAATACCAGTCCAAATTGAAAAGATTTGAAAACAAATTCCCAAAATAAGAGGTTTTAGCCAACGTACGTGCCCAAAATCAGATTCTCCTAGCGTCCTGCAAAGCATGCATAAGAGCAAGTGTCAACTAATGTTAGTGAGTTCAATGTCAGCCTAATTTACCGTGATCGAGTAGACACGGGGAAGGCAAAACACGTTAGGAATTATTCCTACAACTAATTGGTCAGCTTCGGTTGCGAACGTTTTAGTAACATGAGCTTAGGCTCGCTACCTACGATATGGATTGTACTTTTAATATACATACTTATATACGAATAAAGACTGTTGTATTCGTACTGCATATCTATACTAGTTATACTTATGTGCTTATGTGAACTCACCAACATTAGTTGACACTTGCTCTTATGCATGCTTTGCAGGACGCTAGGAGAATCTGATTTTTGGGCACGTACGTTGGCTAAAACCTTTTATTTTGGGAATTTGTTTTCAAATCTTTTCAATTTGGACTGGTATTTACTTACCGGGCGCTTGTTTTGCGCAACATAACTTTTATGAGCTTCCGCTAAACTTTGACTCTGGTTTTGATATTTCCCATTTGGAATTATATTTATATTTTGAACCCTTAACTTATGTTTGATGTAACTAATGACTCGGGTCCTTGTCTGGATCACACCCCACATGGTAAAACTCCGTTAGTGGAAATTGGGGTTGTGACAGATTGGTATCAGAGCCCTTGGTTGCAGAGAACTAGAATTTTCAAAAATTCTAAACTGTAACTATTTTTGAACATTAGTTACAACAATTCCTAAAAACATTTTCTTTTCGCGTCCCAAAAATCGATTACTCGCATTAGGTTATTTTTCATTTGTTTGTGTCTATCTGGGTTCTGGCAGTATGTTACCATCCGATCACACACGTGGAAAGGCTCCCATGAAAGAAAAAGGATTCTCGTCACGTCAACCGGCCCGAAGGAGGCAACGCCTTGACTATACTCAAGGGGATATGAGGCAGAGTCACATTATTTTCGAGACCCGAACAATGCGTCCGATTGGCGCTGGTTGAGGCCCATGGTGCCCCGTCTTATGGGCGAGTTTAGAGTCCCTACGGACGAGGGTAGACTACCCGATCTTCCCTTCTGCCACCCACGGATTACTGCTGCACTGATGGTAGCGCTAGATGAGTTGCATGGTGAAGTTAGATCACTGCGAACTGAAGCACGTAGATCACAAGCTGAAAATCAAGAGACAAGGGTTGATCTCGAGGTGACAACCACAGCACACAATAACTTAGCCCATGGGGTGATTAAACTTGAGGATAGAATGGAGATCTTGGAGGCAAGACCCAACTAGACCAATTTGACCAACATGCTACAGACTTCCCTAACAAGGATTGCTGAATTAGAGGATCTGGTTGGGGACCTGACCGGACAGGTGGCTACTCTTCAGGCTCATGCAGCCCCTGCAGTTGAGCCAGTGGAGGAAGAACCCCTCGAAGAGAATGGAAATAACTGTTGGTCCTAGAACAACAATCGTTCACGATATCTAACTAATCTAAGCGTGCGGAATCCGGTTAGATTAGTGAATCAAGAAAGAGATGAAAAGAATACAAAGCAAACGATTAATATAAACGACAAAAACCTGATCTTACACACAAGATGAACTTGTCGGGTACAAATCGTAATCGTAAACTAACTTCTTGAGTTTACGATCGTAATCATCACTTGGCTGCTCCTAAAGTCTTAAACCAGCAACCTCATAATCTATTTAATATTCGATACGGTAGAATGTGGGTACCTCTCACTGGTGAATTACGCACCAAGATAATGGACGAGGCACACAAATCACGTTACTCAATCCATCCAGGTTCATCGAAGATGTACCAAGACTTGAAGAAAGACTACTGGTGGCCAGGAATGAAGTTCAACGTCATGCAATACGTCAATAAATGCTTAACCTACGCAAAGGTTAAAGCTGAACATCAAAAACCATACCGGAAGTTACAGCCTTTAGAACTTCCAGAATGGAAATAGGAACATATCACCATGGATTTCATAACCAAGCTACCAAAAACAGCTAAAGGTTATGACACCATTTGGGTGATAGTGGATAGATTAACAAAGAGTGCTCACTTCTTACCCATTCACGAGAAGCATTCTTCAGGAATGTTAGCTAAAATCTTCATTAAAGAAATCATCGCACGCCACGGAGTACCAGTGTCTATCGTTTCAGATAGGGACACTCGGTTTACTTCACGTTTCTGGAAGAAATTCCATGAGAATATGGGTGCGAGATTGCACATTAGCACGGCGTATCATCCTCAGACAGACGGCCAGAGCGAAAGAACAATTCAAACTCTGGAGGATATGCTACGTGCCTGTATAATCGATTTCGGAGGAAGCTGGGATGATCACTTACCATTAGCAGAGTTCTCCTACAACAACAGTTATCATTCGAGTATAGGTATGCCACCTTACGAGATGTTGTATGGTAGGAAATGCAGAACTCCTATATGTTGGGGTGAAGTCGGCCAGCGAGAGATAGGAAGTAAAGAATCAGTCGAGAATATGGCTCACGATCTCGACATAATTAATACGCGACTGAAGGCTGCACAGGACCGACAAAAGTCATATGCTGATAAAAGAAGAAGGCCAATCGAATTCCATGTTGGAGACTATGTTCTATTAAAAGTTTCTCCATGGAAGAACATTATCCGTTTTCGCAAGAGGGGTAAGCTAGGACCGAGGTATGTTGGACCTTTCAAAATCTCCAAACGTGTTGGAGAAGTCGCTTATCGTTTAGATCTGCCCGAGGAATTGTCTGGGATCCACCCAACATTCCATGTATCACATTTGAGAAAATGCATGGCGGATGAGTCAGAAATTGTGCCACTAGAGGAAATAGAAGTAAACGACAAATTATCTTATATAGAACGGCCAGTTGCGATTCTAGATCGCAGTGAGAGGAAGCTTCGAAATAAAGTAGTTCCTATCGTTAGAGTGCAGTGGATGCACAGGAAAGGTTCGGAGTCAACCTGGGAAAGGGAAGATGAAATGAAAGAATCTCATCCCGAGTTATTCTCGGGTTGATCAAGTTTCGAGGACGAAACCCTTTTAAGGGGGAGAGAGTTGTAACACCCCGATATTTCCCTCTAGGTAATTACGCATCTTATTATATTTTCCTATGTGTTTTTATTATGAATATGTGTTAGGAAATAATGTTATATGAATAAACACATGTTTATATGATAAAAATGACAAACGGGTTTAGAAATAATAAAACATGAATAATTACATGTTTTAATTGAAGATATATGTGAAAATACGTGTTTAAATAGTAAGCGAATGAATCATAAGTGTCCCGACACTTAGAAGTTATTGAAAATGTATCCTAAAATGATTCCTAACATGAAATGATAAGTATACTAAAGTATGAGGGGCTAAAACGTAATTTAGCAATAGCGAATAAATAGATATATATAAGTATATATATATTACCGAACGTATCCCGAGCCTTAGAAACCCTATAAAATGTTAGAAATATGTTCCCTAATGTTTTGGGGCATAAAATAACAAAACTATAAAAGTTTAAGGGCCTAGAATGCAATTAATAGAACTAGAGGGGCTAAAAATGTAAAATACAAAAATCTGCCCGGAATACACTGGCTCGCGTATCGCGAGCCATTACCACCATCCCTGCGCGATACGCAAGGGAATCACCTGCAGCATATTGTATTCTTGGTCGTTTTTAGGCCACGTGTCCTTGCTTGTTCTCCAAATTACGGCTTCTACGCGTCAGATTTGAGAGGTTAGTCACCATGTGCACCTGGAGGGCATCAAGACGAAGCCAACCACTATAAATAATCGATCTAACATCCATTCTAACTCACCAATTTCTCATTTCTTTCACCTAAAAACCCTAGTTCGTCCCAGCCCCTTCTTGTTCGAAATTCTCCCAAACGACGAAGAGTTTGAAGCTGAGATTCTGCAGTTCTTCATTTGTTGGTAAGATCTAAAATAACCTCTTTCAGTTTTTGATAATATTGCCTCTAAGTATGATTTTTAAAACTATGCAAAAATTAGGGTTCTTGAGCTTGTTTTGCCAAAATCGGGTGATCGGGTGGGAATTAGGGTCTGAAGTTTTGTAGGTAATCCTAATTTAATGTGTTTTAAGAAAGCCCTAAGTTTATTTCACAATTGGAAAAGGTTTGGTGAAGGTTTTGTTAACGGGTCAAAATTAGGGTTTTCATAACGTTACTCTGCCCAAATTGACGAAACGATGTTGAATTAAGCTTTGAGCTTAAAGGAGGTTATAAAATGTTATAATGGATAATACCCTAAGTTGGTTTGAATTAAAAATGAGTTTTGATAATAAAACGAGAAATTAATGAAATTAGGGTTTCTAAATATGATTATTTAATATAAAATAATCCGAAGGGTATGGGGGCTTGATTATTGGTATGATAACATGTTTCATATAATATAAGAATATATGAAATTAAATTGGATAAATAATAAAGTATTTAAAATACCGAGTTAATCGGATATTAGAAGTTCGTGCGGACCGGAAGGGTAGGCGCCTGTACACTGGGGTTTCTGGCATAGCGGGGGTGTCGCCATCCCATCTGGGCAATGGCACCCCAACACTGGGCGACCCCGGAGTGAGTGTCTACTTATAGGAATGTGCGTCTTCATAATTATCAATAAAAGAAGATAATATGCCTCCAGGGGCATTTTGGTCATTTTGACCCTTAAAAGTGAATAAACTTAATAACATATATTATTAAGTCAATAAAGTGTTAAAGTAAACATAAGAAGTGTTTATTATATAAAACCTTGCGTTAACATCATACAATACGCAATTAGGTTAAATTGGAAGACGTAAAGGAAGTTCTGACTGAACTAAATTGCTTAAGGGAATAAGGTGAGTTCTATGAGCCCACTCTTCAAATGTTTTAAATGTTTTAATGTTTTCGGGCTGGTATACATGCAATGATATATATATATTCAACTGTTACTTGAAAAGTATTTGAGATACCTTTACTTGTTTTGTGTTGATACACATACGTGGAAAAGTTATAATACTTATAACAATTATAAAGTTACTATTACCTGTTATTACGCTTTTCGGGAAGGTTATAATAAACGGGTAATGTAAAGGATAAAACTTTTATATAAAGCTTTGAGAAATGGAAAATATGAATGTTTGGTCTAAGCCTATGTACGTGAATAAGTGTCGGGTAAATATGATCTTATTAGCCTTGTCGTACAAGACCCATAACATCATATTTATGAAACACTTATTTTCATATACGGGTGATGGACTGGTATTGAAAAGGTTATGAGTCCAAACACAAGGGTTATTTGAATGGACCTTTGAAAAGGATGGAAATGTTTAAAAGGTTGAAAAGGTTTTGAATCTAAGCGGATATTGTCTAGTGAAAAGGGAAAAGGTGGTTGTACAATCAGAAGCGGGGAATGACGTTCCCCGGGGTAACGACGGTTACTCTATGAAAGGTTTCGGGCGGCGACGGTTGCCCGAGGAGCTAACGTGGTTCCAATAGACAATGCTTAGTAAAATGGATAAATGGTTAAATGTTTTGGTATAATTCTGTTATGTTTTATACCTGATTAATGTTTAAAGGTTATGTTTTGGTATTATACTGTTACATTTTTATACCTGTTAAAATGTTCATAAAAAGGGGGCCGATAGGCCCAAGCGTTGGAATAAACTTTCAAGAAAAATGTAACGCTTTTAGAAAAACGTAGAACTCACCAGCGTAAGCTGATCCTTTAAAGTATGTATATCAGGTGACTTTAAGGATCCGAGTATAAAAGGAAAGGCTAAGGTTTGAGCAGGGTGAGGTGGGTAAGCTGTTCGTGTGAAGCTATAGGGCTGCTGGCATAAGTAATGTATATAGATGCATATCTAAATAAACGTTGTCTTTCGTAGTTATAGATAACCATTGTAGAAATTTTATCTTATTGTACTTGGCATTATAAATAAATAAAAGTTTTTAATTTCCGCTGCTTTAGTTATCTCGGTTGTACCTTGCGTTCATGAGTAAATCCGACATGCGACCCCTTCTAGAGCCATGTCTGGAAGTGGGCGTCACAACATGGCGTGTGAGAGAGTGAATACTAGGTATAATTATCACTCTCAACCCGTTTTTGCTGGGACTCAGTTTTTTAAACCATGCAAACTGAGATGAGAAACTAAACATATATATATTTTAAATTCATTGCACTTACATTGGTGGTCATAAGATTAGGTCGAGCCTACCGAGCATATCACCGTGGAGCTTGCTTTTCACTTCCGCTTTACACGTGTCAATCTTCTCCAATCCGGCCATATTTCACTTCTCATAGCTTTCTTTTAGAAACAAAACACAAACAATTAAAAATTGAAAAGCACACTATTTTTGAGGGGTCAACTTTTTCTCCATCTTTACATTTCTTCCCCTTGCTTTTTGATTTTTAATGTCACAACTTTTGTGAACATCATTCATTTTTTTATATATATTTTTTTATATGTTTTTAATAATAACACACAAACACACACACACAAACAGAACAAATAAAGACACACACATCAGGCCAAGCTACCCTTCAAAGTACTGATTTGAACATTTTAGAAAAATGGGTTTTATAGCATGCATACCTCATTGTTTTTTTTAAATTGAACAACCAAGCACCAACTGAAAGTTTTAAGGAATTTGGTTTGACACAAACACCCTTTACCGCTTCATCAAACAAAAACCAAGTTAAGAACAGTACCTTTCATGCTGAATTTGACTTTTTACCTCTCAAGGAAACATATCCTCCATAAAAAATTGCTTGTCATGACATGAAATACATTTCCTAAACTGTGCCGGGAACAATCACTTATCAACAAATAAATAATAATAAACATGTTTGTGATAATCCTCCTTGACTGTTCCTGCACATAGTGAGAGATAAGTTAGCCAATGGTACCCAGGCCATCGTTTTTCTGGGTACACCTAAGGAATCAATAAAAGATACTTCTTGTAAGAACATCCCTGAAGATCAATGTAGGGAGGAATTCATAGTTTTGTTAAGTTTGCTTGTTTAGATTAGTTTCAATTGTAATTTTGTCCTTTTGGTAGCTATCGAAACTACCGAGCGAAACTATTGTTTCGCTCGGTAACTAGTTTAGTCTGGTCTCAGTGACAGTTTCGCTTGTCCAGCGAAACTGCCAGCGAAACTGTCTACTGTTCTGTATAAATAGTCGCCTTTGTGCACTCTTTTGTAACTTTTGCAACTTTATCAACCCTAATACAAGATTTCTGGATTTTGGTAAGTTTGGTGACGGCTAGGAGCATTCTATTCAACCTTTGTAGCTATTGTTCATCTCTTATCATCCATTTGGTTGTAGTTGTGATTGTTCAATACTAAAAACCCATTTTAGCTATTGGAAATCATCCTTTATTGATATTTGATTGGTTTTCTTCTCAAAACACCTTCATTAGCACTGATTAAGATCAGTGAGGACCTACAATCCCGTTTGAGAAATCAGGAAGTTGGGATGGAGCTGCCTTGATTTTTGGTTTCCAAGTTCCAGGTGATTTAATATTTGTTTGTCACTTTTGGAGTTGTGACTTTAGGTATTTCAACCTTCTTCGTTTTAGATTCATTTTTCAAAACAGTTTTTGTTTTAGTCACCTTTGGAGTTGTGACTTTAGGTATTTTAACCTTCTTCATTTTAGAATCATTTTTCAAAACAGTTTTAGTTACCTTGGGAGGGGTAACTATGGGTTTTTCAGACTTTGGTTGTTTTGAAAACGGTTTCTTCACCTGTTTTTGGAAATTTTGGTAACTTGGAAAGCTGTTGGTTGGATTTAAAGATTTTCTTTTAGCTTTGGCAGCGCCCCAATGTTGATCAGAGGGTTTAACCTTAGGAGTAACAGTCTTCATTGTCTTAGGTTTCTGCACCATCATCGGCTTAGACTTCACAGACTCCTTATATGAAACCCCTTGAGTTTTCGGATAATAGGTTTCATAGGGGCGATAAAGACAGTTTCTAGCAATATGACCAGCGATGCCACAATTAAAGCAAGTCTGCTTCTTTAGATAGAAGTCAGACATGTACCCATTTGTCTTTGGTGGCTGATATGGAGCCGGTTTGCCTTGTGTCTGCTTCTTTCTTTGTCTGCAGCTTCAGATTTGACTTTCTGCTGGTTCCTCGATGCCTGTGTTGAACGTGTCCTTACTATCTTTGTGCTTCCTTGACTCTTTGACGTTGAAGCACCATTCTTGCAATTACAACGGCAACTGCATGATCCAACTGAAGAAATGGGAGACACAACTACTCCCTTGAGTTTTTCATTCTTCACTCCAGCTGTTGGTTTCATACTCGGATGCTTGATGGTGATCTTTGGCCTCTCAACTTCAGCTTTACTTATTACTCCATTAGTTATTCCCTTGAACTTGGAGGAGAAGGATGGAAAGTCATATCCAATATCTGGTTCTTGGTCAAACATTGATCCAAATGTCATAAAGATCTTCCTCTTAGGCCGTGTCGTCAAGATCAACTTTTCCCTTTTGACTTCGTCAATTACTTTGAAGTATGGGGTTTCAATTTTAGGGTTTGGTTTCAACTCTATCCCAGCATCATTAGACTTAGATTTATGACATCTGTTGTATTTCTGGCACTCAGTATCATTTTCTGATATGTCCTCTACTCTCCCTTCACCATAAGTCATGTTTGCCTCATTATGAATTTCTTCTTGAGTCAATGGTGTAGTTCCAACCAAGACACTATCAATAGGAGGAGCAACTTCTTTATGATCAGACTTGGTTCGTTCAACTTGATCCTCACTAAGATGTATTCCTATAATGTCTCTGGGAACTGGTGGAGGAATAATGCTGTTTGCAGACAGAGACTTATGAGACTTTTCTGACCCAAACCCAGTTTTATCTTTCCCAACTTGACCAGTTACAACAGCATATGACAATTCCTTTCCAGCATCGAGCATTAACTGATTTCTTTCCTGATTGCAATCATACTTGACCCGTAGCTCATCATATTTTTGTTGCAGTTCAGTTAATTTCTGTGTCAGCTCAGATAACTCAATCCTAGCTCGATCATATAAAATAGTCTTCTCCGTTGCTAGCTTTTGATATTTCTCAACGTCTAGTTTTTGGGCTTTTACTTTCTCTTCACTCTTTTCCCACCTACCTTTAAATGAACTCCTAGAACATTGCATATCAAAAAGTTCGATTTCAACATTTTTCCAGAGTTGTCTTAAGCCAGGAATTAATCGAGCACAAGTAGGATTGGGGCATATCTTAGTTTCATCAACTTCAGCTGCGAAAGCATCCTTGTTCTCAACCATATTCTTTTCTTCAACCACTGAACTCATTTTCTTTCTTTAGATATGCAGCTTCTAAAAATTTTGAAAAATTGGCAAAAACGGCAAAAGTACTATTCAAGGAATAGTGCCAAAAACTTAAAACACGAAAACGGAGGCCTTCGCAGTGGAATTTGAGGGTCCAAACGAGCTCCCCTAGACGTTAGTGTGGGGTAATTCTGGGGCTTGTTGTCACGAACGTCGTGTTAAAATTTGAGCTTCTAACTCCAAACGAGTCAAAAGTTATGTCCGTTTCCGTGAAGGTGTAAAATAGTGACTTTTTGCCGCAAATTAGTTTCCGATCGTAAACCCTGTTTCCGATCGTAAACAGTGATCGAAAACACCCCGAGTCGTAAACCCAATCGTAAACTCCTCCGGATCATAAACTCGGTCGTAAACACCTTCTGCTCGTAAACAGAGTCGTAAACACCTCCGGATCGTAAACACAATCGTAAACACCTAAAAAACTGATCTTGAAGTCGTAAACACTTAAAAATCGGATCTTGAAGTCGTAAACACTAAGCTGATGAAGAACACTGATCGTAAACACCAAGAGCAGCCCATAAATTTATCGTAAACACAAAGAACAGCCCAGAAATTTCAGAAAACTCGATCGTAAACCTGAAAAAACTCAAGAAAACTCGCAAAAACTGTTAGATCTTCTTGAATCAATATCGTGAGAACCGGGAAACACTCGTTTCTTGGCTCTGATACCAATTGTTGGTCCAAGAACAACAATCGTTCATGATATCTAACTAATCTAAGCGTGCGGAATCCGGTTAGATTAGTGATTCAAGAAAGAGATGAGAAGAATACAAAGCAAACGATTAATATAAACGACAAAAACATGATCTTGCACACAAGTTGCGCAGTGAAGTTAGATCACTGCGAACCGAAGGACGTAGAACACAAGCTGAAAATCAAGAGACAAGGGTTGATCTCGAGGTGACAACCACATCACACAACAACTTAGCCCATGGGGTGATTAAACTTGAGGATAGAATGGAGATCTTGGAGGCAAGACCCAACTAGACCAATTTGGCCAATGTGCTACAGACTGCCCTAACAAGGATTGCTGAATTAGATGATCTGGTTGGGGACCTGACCGGACAGGTGGCTACTCTTCAGGCTTATGCAGCCCCTGCAGTTGAGCCAGTGGAGGAAGAACCCCTCGAAGAGAATGGAAATAACTGTTGGTCCAAGAACAACAATCGTTCACGATATCTAACTAATCTAAGCGTGCGGAATCCGGTTAGATTAGTGATTCAAGAAAGAGATGAGAAGAATACAAAGCAAACGATTAATATAAACGATAAAAAACCTGATCTTGCACACAAGATAAACTTGTCGGGTACAAATCGTAATCGTAAACTAACTTCTTGAGTTTACAATCGTAATCACCACTTGGCTGCTCCTAAAGTCGTAAACCAGCAACCTCTACAATGGTGAACTCATGGGGTTTATATAGCCACCCCATGAGTATACAATTGGGCCCTTAAACCATAATGGTAAACCCAATCTTAAACCCCAAGCTCAATAGTAAACCCAAGCAAACAAGTCTACTAAACTTAATAAACCCTCTAAGCCTAGCCCAAACTATTTAATATTGCAAGCCTCATAATCTAGCCTCTACAATAACGCTGAGGAAGAAGAGGTCGAGGAACCCGAAGTCATTGATCCATGATCATTGTTATTTATGTTTTCCCACATTTTCCTTTCGAATAAACTAAACTGGAAGTTTTGTTTTATCTTTGGATGACTTATGATTATGAAATAATAGTGTTTGAATTTGGATCTTGTAATGGATATTGCATTTTGCCTTTTCAAATGTGTTTCTAAATTATGATGTGTGATGAATGAGTGCATGATTGGAATACACTATGTTTAATGAAATTAATATGGGACAGATTAATTATTTGATTGCATGCGTGCTAACGTATATAATGGATTTGATATTGGGTATATTAATCATTGAAATGTCTTGTATGACAAACAGAATATTGGCTGAAAACCTCACCGCAGCACAGATCCAAAATCTGATTGACCAAGGAGTTGCAGCAGCTCTAGCAGCGGCCCAAAATCAGCCAAACAACAACGGTGGTAAGTAAAAGAGACGAAAAATTGACTACATTTTTTTTTCTCACTCTCTAAAATTATTCTCTAAAGTAATTTTATGAAACAAATTCAGGCCCAGCTCAGTGCACCTTCAAAACTTACATGGATTGTAAGCCGCTCACATTCAAGGGTGATGAAGGAGCCGTGGGCCTGCTGAGATGGCTCGAGAAATCAGAAAAGGTATTCTCAATGTGCAACTGCCCAGTTGCGAATCGGTCAATTTCGCAACCACTACACTCAAGGGAGCTGCCCTTACTTGGTGGAACGCGCAAATCCAAATGATAGGGTTCAACGCAGCAAATGCTATGACTTGGCAGGAATTCAAGGATGCCATGATGGAGGAGTATTGTCCTCGTGATCAGGTCAAAAGGTTGGAAGGTTAGTTCCAAAACTCCAAAATGATAGGTTCTAAGGTTGAAGAGTACACCGCTCGCTACCACGAGTACGCGATGCTTTGTCCTACGATAGTTGATACTGACTTCAAAAGGATAGAAAGGTATGTGGAGGGGTTAGCTCCACAAATCAAGGGGATGGTTACTGCCTCAAACCCTGCAAATGTGCAGAATGCTATCAGGTTGGCTCATAAGCTGATGAACCAGGCCATAGAGAAAGGAACTTTTCCACCCAGGAAGGTCCCCAAAACTGCCCTAGATGGGAAAAGAAAGAGAGAGGACGACTCCAGTAACAACAACAACAACAATGGTAGTGGAAACAACAATGGGAGATCCTCTAACTCTCACAATAAAAAACAAGAGGTACAACAATTCTAGGGGTGACTATAACAACAATAACACCAACAGTGGGGGCGGTAACCAGAATCGTCAAGGTGGTAGTAATCAAAATCACAATGGGTACAAGGGACGAGCACCGTTCTGCAATCGGTGCAACCAACACCACAATGGGGCTTGCAAGAGACTCACCTATGAGCGTTGTGGTAAAGGGGGCCACGAGGCTAAGAACTGTTAGGGTGAGCTACAAAACCTTCCTAATCAGAATCAGAGACAGAATAACGAAGGCCCGAGGGGGTGTTATGAGTGTGGAAAGCCAAGGCACTTAAAAAGGGATTGCCCACAACTTCGAAGAAACAATAACAATGCTGGCAACAACAACAATCACCGCAACAAAAAAGAACAACGGTGGTGATGGTGGTAGGAATGGTGGAGATGGCGCCAAAGGGAGAGCTTTTCTTATGGGTTCAGGTGAAGCGAGAAACGATTCCAATGTCATTACCGATAAGTTTCTTCTAAACAACTACTTCGCAAATGTCTTATTTGATACTGGTGCCGAGAAAAGTTTTATCCCAACTAAATTCTCTAAGTTAATTAAGGCTACCCAAACTCCACTAAAAGCTAGGTATACGGTTGAATTAGCAAATGGTAAGCTTCTTGACACCACTCACTTGGTTAAAAACTGCACATTAGAACTATCTGGTCATAAACTAAGTATAGACCTTATCCATTTTACCATCGGTAGTTTCGACGTCATAGTGGGCATGGATTGTCTATCCAAACATCAGGCGGAAATCGTCTGTCAAGAAAAAGTCATACGAATACCCGTAGCAGGAGGAGAAGTACTCTCGATTCAGGGCGAAAAGGGAGGAGAAGTGTCTTCGGAAAGGACACGTGGCAATCCTAGCCACAGTTACGGACCAAACCAGGGTGGAGAGGAAAATCAAATACTTCCCGATCGTACGCGATTACCCAGAGGTATTTCCTAAGGAACTACCTGGCCTTCCTCCGCTTCGGTAAGTAGAATTTGGGATTGACCTTGCTCCGGGAGCAGATCTGATTGCGCGTGCACCATATCGTCTAGCGGTGAACGAATTGAATGAGCTATCCACACAACTACATGAACTGCTAGATAAGGGTTTTATCAGACCTAGCTCATCACCATGGGGAGCACCGGTATTATTCGTCAAAAAGAAGGATGGCACGTTTAGGATGTGTATTGTTTACCGCGAACTTAACAAAGTCACTATCCAGAATCGACAACCTCTTCCTGTTACTATTCCAAGATTGATTTAAGGTCTGGTTACCATCAGCTTCGAGTCCGTGAGGAGGACAAAGAAAAGACAGCCTTCAGAACACGCTATGGCCATTATGAATTCTTGGTCATGCCTCTCGGGTTGACAAATGCACCAGCTGTGTTCATGGATCTCATTAACCGTGTGTGCAAGCCCTACCTGGATAAATTCGTCATAGTGTTTATCGACGATATCCTCATCTACTCCAAAAAAAAGAAGAACACGAGGAACATCTGCGGTTAATCTTAGAATTGTTAAAGAAATAATAACTCTACGCAAAATTCTCTAAGTGTGATTTTCGGATCCGAGAGGTTTAATTTCTGTGTCACGTCGTCAACTAAAAAGGTATCCACGTAGACCCAGCCAAGGTCAAAGGCATTAAAATTTGGTCTACCCCTAGAGCACCTATGAAAATTCGCCAATTCCAGGGTTTAGCGGGTTACTACCGTCGTTTTATAAAGGGATTTTCTCAGTTAGCTCAACCATTGACCGCTCTTACGCATAAAGGGGTTCAGTACATATGGAGTGACAAGGAAGAGGCAGCCTTCCAAACTTTGAAAGAAAAACTTTGTACTACACCTGTATTATCTTTACCTGATGGGATTGCCGACTTTGAGGTCTATTATGACGCGTCAATCCGGGGACTCGGATGTGTGTTGATGCAAAGAGGTAATGTCATTGCATACGGGTTAAGGAAACTAAAGTCCCATGAGAAGAATTACACAACTCACGACCTAGAGTTGGGCGTAGTAGTATTTGTCTTGAAATTTTGGAGGCACTACTTATACGGTACTAAGTGTACGATATTCACTGATCAAAAGACCCTCCAACACATATTCGAACAAAAGGAACTTAACATGAGGCAACATAGGTGGGTCGAATTGCTAAACGACTACGACCTTGCGATAAAGTACCATCCAGGCAAGGCCAAGGTTGTGGTCGATGCCTTGAGTAGAAAGGAACATGTTAAACCTAGAAGGGTTTGAGCTCTCCAATTAACGATCCATACGAGGCTACCGGATAGACTCCGGGATGCTCAGAAAGAGGCCCTAAAGGAGGAAAATTTCGGGTCTGAATCATTACGTGACATCGATGGAACTTCTGAAGTTAAGTTCGATGGACTTCGTTATTATAAGGACCGTATATGGGTACCTCTCCATGGAAATATTAGATAACTGGTGATGGACGAGGCCCACAAGTCCCGTTATTCGATCCATCCAGGTTCAGACAAAATGTATCAAGACTTAAAAGGGTTATATTGTGGCCCAATATGAAAGCTGACATCGCTAGATATGTTAGCAAGTGCTTGACATGTGCAATGGTCAAAACGGAACATCAAAAGCCAGCAGGATTACTGCAACAACCTAAAATTCCTGAATGGAAATGGGAAGAAATCTCGATGGATTTTATCACGGGATTTCCCCGTTCTTCTGGTGGTAACGATATGATTTGGGTTATCGTTGACCGGTTAACAAAATCCGCCCATTTCCTAGCTATCAAGGAAAGTGACAAAATAGAGAAACTTGCGAAAATTTACCTCAAGGAGATTGCCAAGCTTCATGGAGTGCCTTTATCTATTATCTCTGACCGAGACCCTAGGTTTGCTTCAAAATTCTGGGGATCCTTACAAACGGCGATGGGCACCCGCTTAGATATGAGTAGCGCGTATCATCCTCAAACAGATGGACAGACTGAACGTACCATCCAAACTCTCAAAAATATGCTTAGAGTATGTGTGCTCGACTTCGGGAAAAATTAGGAGACTCATTTACCAGTGGTAGAATTCTCCTATAACAACAGCTACCATACCAGTATTGGAGCCGCTCCATTTGAGGCTCTTTACGGACAAAAATGCAGATCGTCGGTCTGTTGGGCCGAGGTCGGTGAGAGCCAACTCACTGGACCTGAACTAGTGCACGAGACAACAGAGAGGATCGTGTAGATCAAAACCGCATGAAAGCGACAAGAGATAGACAAGAGAGTTATGCAGATAAACACCGAAGGCCTTTGGAATTTGAAGCCGGCGACAAAGTACTACTGAAAGTCTCGCCTTGGAAAGGCGTCGTACGCTTTGGCAAGCGCGGGAAGTTGAATCCCCGCTACGTAGGACCATTCGAGATCATCGAAAGCGTTGGTCTGGTGGCTTACCGTCTAAATCTACCTCCTGAATTGGAGGGAGTACACCACGTGTTTCACGTTTCGAACTTGAGGAAGTGTTTAGCTGATGACACTCATAGTTCCATTAGAAGAACTGCAAATTGATGAACAGTTGCGATTCATCGAACAACCCGTTGAGATCATGGGACGTGAGGAGAAAACACTGAAACGATGTAAAATTCCCATCGTCAAAGTGAGATGGCAATCTAAGCGTGGGCCGGAGTTCACGTGGGAACGAGAGGATCAGATGAGAAAGAAATATCATCATCTATTTGATCAAGCCTCAACATCTAACCAAGGTATGAGTTAAAGTTTTGGGACAAAATTTCCTTAACAAGGGGATGATGTGGCAACCCTAAAATTTTTCTTTTACTTCCACAGAAACCGTAGCAACTTAAGGCAATTTTCAGGACAAAAATTCCTTAACAAGGGGATGATGTGACAACAGGAAATTTCTCAGGTTAACCCTGTTAATAACTTGTGTTATATTTCAATAACGTCCGTTACCTCGGTTAACTAGAATAGTTACACGAACATTGCTCATGAGTCTAGACGTCAGTTAACTTACTTGAATAATTATATTTTATGATTTTATGTGAATCATATTTTATAATTTCATAAAAATATTTTGTCATTTTATGTGACAAATATATTTATTATTTTTATGTGGTATATAGGTATATATATACGCACGTCATTTTATAATTTTATGTGACGATATGTCACGTAAATTACTCAAAGCGTTTCTATAATTTTGTAGGAATTTAAAACATGTGGTTATGAGTTATGACTATGATTAATGCTAGATATATGTACGTTATATTTTTATAAAACTTCGTTCACTAAATACGTTTTGACGTACACTCTGATAATCATCGTCAAGCTACTGTTCGTTAGACCTCGTTAGAGTTTGTTAGATGCTTCTAAACTTTGAGGGACTTGTTGTTTAATTGACTAAACTTCATAACTTGGTTATGATTAATCTTGAGGGACCAATTCTGCAATTAGATGAAAATCGGTTTAGTGACCTTCATAACACATGACGGTTCTTTCTTGTGCGACGACGATCTCGTTCGGTAACGGAAACCCCATCAACCTTAATTAATTGCAATTGAATTGGGAGTTATGGCTGCAATGAATTCGATTATTACCAACATCTAATCATTTGAATCCCATCCACCTCAGAAAAATCATTCCTATTGCTCTCGTTTTGTCACCGCAAAAGAAGATGAAAAAAAAACTCCACCGGCAAAGAAATTCCGGCCAAACACCACTGTTTTACCACCCTTTTCATACATCACTGAGATCGTCGTCCCCTGTTGGGTAACCCCGAAGCATTAGATTCGAGAACGGGGCAACGTTAAGCGTCGGGGTCGAGACTTTCGGATTCGTTTCGGTGTCAAAAACATGTCAAGAGTCATATCCGTTTCAAGGTAACAGTTTATCCTTGTTAATCGCATCTTTTTTTTGGAGTTTAATACTGGTTTCGCGATTTTCCGGTGACCGGAATAAAACTCCGGCCGCCGGAGTTTTGGGGAAGAAGATGGTGACAGGTTTGAATGATATATATATTTGGGGTGCTGGATTAAAACTCAATAAGATCTGTAGCGCAGTTGGTTAGAGTGTTCGTTGGGGACATAGAGGTCCTGGATTTGAAACCCAGCAACCTCCATTCATTTTTTTCTCTATCCTGCTTTGTTTCTTGAATCAGTTATGGAGCCATTGAATGCATAAAATCTATGCTTTTCGGATCTGTTAACAAACGGACCACTGCCCCAGTGTTTTGTCTCCAACGTTTCAAATCTTAGGTCACGGGTTCGAGTCCCGTGACCCCCTTTTTTTTGGCTGTTTTGTTATTAATAGTGACTTTTGAACATTGTTTGGTCTAAAACCCAAAACTACTATCATACGACTATCAAATCTTGACACTTAAAGTTTCATAGGCCCCGTTAGGGTACTCGTTGAATTTTTATATCATGAAAACATTATAATTTAAATAAACTAAAAGTTTATAGTCTCGTTATTATTAATAAAAATTAGTTTTAAACATAGAAATACATATACATATATGTGTATATATATATATATATATTTGATTTATTGTCATGCAAACATTTTAAAAATTTTCTTTAAAACCCTTGAATTTTTACACGGCATATAAATATATATTGGATGTTTTATTTTTTTTTCCACACTTTTGACTACGCCTCGATATTTACATTTACGAATATATATATTTACCCAATGACCCCTACATCTATTATTTGGAATAAAATACGCACATTGATTTTTGTAAATATTTGTGTCCTCCATTAAATCTCATTTGTGACTACTTTCGAACAAACGATTTTTATCACATATTGAATTTGTCACCTACAACACAATTGGAATTACTTGATAACAACACCGTCATCTAGGCTACGTTACTCTGTGCGGACACACACTTACGTATGTAAATTCATTAAGTGCTCGGTAGTTACACAAAACACGAAGTCTTACTAAATTGTAGCAGCGCACCCTAAGGTGAGTTACACAACCATTACGTTACGTCCGGTTTTTGACGATAACACACGCAAACACGTTACACCCGGGTTAGGGTGATAACACGACAACTATTATGTATGATTAAAGTAGAAATCCAATATATATCACATGTTCATGTAAAATGCTTTATCTTTGAAAGTCCTTACTTATCGAACCGTTAATAGCAAATAGCGAGGGGATATTGGATAGTACTACTGGGGTCTGGGGTCTGACAAACCCCACTCAGCGAGCACGAGATGCCCCACCCGACTGTCGGTCGGACTGAGGACAATGTCAGCCTAACTTACCGTGATCGAGTAGACACGGGGAAGGCAAAACATGTAAGGAATTATTCCTACAACTAACTGGTCAGCTTCGGTTATGAACGTTTTAGTGACATGAACTTAGGCTCGCTACCTACGATATGGATTGTACTTGTAATATACATACTTATATACGAATAAAGACTGTTGTATTCGTACTGCATATCTATACTAGTTATACTTATATGCTTATGTGAACTCGCCAACATTAGTTGACACTTGCTCTTATGCATGCTTTGCAGGACGCTAGGAGAATCTGATTTTTGGGCACGTACGTCGGCTAAAACGTTTTATTTTGGGAATTTGTTTTCAAATCTTTTCAATTTGGACTGGTATTTACTTATCTGGCGTTTGTTTTGCAAAACATAACTTTTATGAGCTTCCGCTAAACTTTAACTCTGGTTTTGATATTTCCCGTTTGGAATTATAATTACATTTTGAACCCTTAACTTATGTTTGATGTAAGTAATGACTCGGGTCCTGGTCTGGATCACACCCCACCACGGTAAAACTCCGTTAGTGGAAATTGGGGGGTGTGACAAGGGGGCTTTGGCTAAAAATGAATATGCTGGAGCTTTGAAGAAAAAGAATGTTTCCAACAAGAAGTTGATATTCAACAAGGCTAAAAAGTACAGTGAGGAGTATGAAGCTCAGGTATGATCATCATTTCATTTTCTTTGTCCGTTTGTCTATCTGAAATTTTTTGCGTGACCTAAATTGATCTGATATGAATATAGTAACTGCAACAAAAGGAGATGATAAAGCTGAAAAGAGAAGCGAAATTGAAACTTTGAAAGGTGGATTTTATGTTAATCTTGAACCCAAGATGCTCTTTATCATTAGGATTCGTATATATGCATCATTGCTTTTATTGTTTTTCTCATGTATATTAGTAGTTTGGAGCATAATATACGTTCATGTTTTAATAGTTTCAAGGAACACTTCTCTTTAAGATGATTGGAATCTGGAAACCAAAATGGCAAGAAGAAGTTAGTTCCCGTTAACGGTTCCAGAGTTTGCATGGCTTCGAAAAGAGGTACATGAATATGATGAGTGAAATAGATTATTTTGGAGGACAAACTTCTCTTTCGGTGTTTGAATTACGTCCGGAGATTCAAGCGGTACCCCTTTATAATGAAAAAAGGTGATGATACTTGTATGTAAAGCTGCTTGATTACTTATGCATTTTGATTTTGTGTAAGTTTTATAATCATGTAGTTTGACATGTGATTTTTATAATGTTGAAAAAACAAGAAAATATGTTTGTATACATACTAAGGATGTGAAACAAGAGGTTTATCGTATAAAAAGAGGTTTAGAAGTTAAATACCTTAGAGTTTGACTTCAAGATTGAAGTCATTTCATCAAATTTGCAAGATAAGTGTAAGGAGGTGTAAAAAACCAGTTTTTTTTCAAACCGGTTCGGGTTGTGAACCGAAACCAGTTTGGTCAACTTTGGTCAAAACCGGTTTGAACAAAATCGGTTCAGGTTACAAACCAGTTTGAAGCAACAAAACCTCAAACCTATAGAACTGAATCGGGTCAGTTTGAAACCGGTTTGGGTTGAACCAGTTTGTAAAAAAACCTTTTTTTTTTTGCTTTTTTAATTCCTCAAATAATCAACTAAGCAAAAGCTTAAGGCTTGATATAAGAGAAAAAAGTTAGCCAAAAGTACAAGACTAAAAATTTAAAGCTTGCAAGTATTAGTAGAACTAAAAATGTACTACTTCTATTTGTATTGGAATTACAGCTAATAACATTTAACTGGTTTCTAAAGCGGTTCCGGACCGGTTTCTAAACCGGTTCAAAATCGGTTTCAAAGACAACCCGGTTTGAAACCGGTTCGCTAAATAAGAATGCCAAATCGATGGAGAACTGCCAGTTTATACTTGAACCGAATCGATTTTCTTAGAACCGGTTTTTATCTCGAACCGGTTTCGGTATTTATACCGGTTCGGTTTGTAAACCGGTTTGATGTACACCTCTAGATAAGTGGAGTAATATATTACAAAATTATAAACAACATATAAATAAAATTGGAAAGCTTAGGTGCTTAAATAAATGATTTATTGTATGTTGATTTTGAACATCCAAATATCAGGTTTAACTTTAAAAAGTCAATGATCATCTTTTAAAAATATTCGGAAATAACATCTATTATAGAGAATCATCATGTACAATCATAAAATATGAAAATTTGTACATTAACTATTAAATTAAGTTAAAATTGTTATAAAAATGGATGGCCCCAAACGATCATGTAAAACGTAGAAGTTTTTCTCTAAATTCCTTAAAGCAAACAATCATTCAAAATGTCTTATAAAATTGTGTGAAACCAAATTGTAGGCATTGTGGGGTTAAATATGGGAAAGTTATCAAAATGCTAAGTTAACCAAAAGACTCATCTGTCGACCATATCCTTCTGTAAAACGGTTTTAGTTTTTTCCTTTAATTTGTTGAGTTGAAGTAGTTTCACGTACAAATCTGATGTTTTATGCTTAAAATGGTTGTTTTATATAGATTCCCGTTAAGGTAATCATCGCATTGTTAATTAATCTTAAAGAATACTGTCTTTGTTTAGATAATGCAGTCAAAGATCATTTTTATCATCACCACAATAAGCTACTCGGCTAACGGACGGGTATAAAACTGTATTTATACCTGACTGTCAATAAAAGTCAAGGTCAGTCTCTTTCAACAATTGGACTCTATTTACAAAATCCATGTTTCAGTCATGGACAGTTGTATGTGACGTTATCAAGAGTAAAAAGTCTGAAACTTATGATACTGGATGAAGATGGAAAAGTGACAAACGAGACTTTAAATGTTGTATATAAAAATTTGTCTTTTCTAATTTGTAATGTTCATATTTTTAAAAACTTTTAACATGTATATTATTTAATTTTTGAAAATAGTACTTTAATTGTTTACATTATTTAATATTCTTTATAAACGTAACACACGGGTATCAAAAACTAGTATCTATATATACACACATATATATACATATACTCCGTTCATTTACTTGTATTATTTATAATTATTGGTAACATTATATGCATGATAAAACCGATCACTTGACTAATCCTAGTGTTTGTATTCAGAAATGGAACGTTATTAACAATAAAGTTCAACATCTTAGAAATGTAACTTTAATAACAAGAAAAATATAAAATGTCTTTTATATTTTCTATAACCATTTGGCGTTAGGAACTAACGCAACGATTACCGACAACCATTTTTGGCATCTATTATTATTTAACAATTGGTTTTAACGCCTTCACAAATAATTTAGTCTAAAGTTTTAACACAATAAACGAATTAAACCATTCGCGTCAAAAACGTTTTAAACGTAAAAACTTTATAGAATAAACTAACTGTCTCGTCTTAATTGTTTTTATAACTGAAAAAAACAATTGATATCATCATTTAGAACCTTTACGATTTATTTAGAAACTCGTCCCGTTCGAAACAAATCGTTTTTATTTAGAAAAACGAACTCGGTAATTCCAAATTGGGCGCAACACATCCCGATAACCCAAACCAAATTATCCGAGCCCAGAACTCGACTCAAAACCCTAGCTCGACACTGTCACTCCCTGGTCAAGGAGGGGTGCGAACGAATGGAATCATAGTCGTGGGGTACAAGGTAAAAGTACGTGAGCGGTGGATCGTCTACTCGGTCGATATTTGTAAAATCACGAAATGGATCTTACTACTGCATGATTCGGTTAATCGAGAATAAACACGATGTAAATAAAGCTTTGCTTTATTGATTCACTAAGAGTTACAAACTAGAGAGAGTAACACCTTGAAAACACACAGTTAAGAATGATAGAACTCACAGAACTTCTAATCTCTCTCTAACATGAACTATTTATAGTCACTTACATACTGGCGGACGTACCACCTGGCGGACCAGTTGGTACGCCCGTACCAACTGGTATGGCGGGCCATATGGTACAGCCATCTTGGTATGTTGACTATAAGACTCACAAAGACACTCTAGTCTAAATACAATACACGAGACACAACGGTAGCATAGGAATATGCTCTAACAAACTCCCCCTTAACGTGTAGTGTGTCTAGCTAGCTATCTATCTAACAAAACTTCAGTCTTCAATCTTCAGCATCGTTGCGTCCGATCCTCAACTTGAACTCTTGTCAGAAATAGAGCTTGAATGGCTGGATAAACCTTGAACAATCTTTGAACTTCAAGATCCACTTGTGAAAGATATTACACACTCCCCCTTTCACCATGCTTGAGTCTTGTCACACAGAAACCTGCAATTTCAGAAGACAGAAACGCGGCTTTTTTTCTTTTGAAAAATTAATTTAATCTTGGCGCAAAACTTCTCTTCGAGAATCCAAGATTTAGTTTTGAAATTTTGATTTCGTATCGTGTATCGATCGATCGAAAACAAATAAGAAACAAAATCTTTTTGGCTTTTTGAAACTTTACATCAAAACACACTGAAAATCTTTTTGATTTTTCTAAGTTTATGCTAAAACACACCTAAAATGTTTTTGGATTTATCAGATATGAAATATAAATGCAATATAGAAATGAACTACTGAATCACACACTATTTTTGTCTTTTGCGAGAAAGATCACAACTTAGGATCATATTGGTCATGAGATGCTGAACTACACTTCAATTTTAATTACTCCAGCACACAAGTCATGTCGATTGCTGGTATAATTTGTCCAACTTAAACTCAGGCACAATCATACTCATAACATCTGGATATGTTATTGTATTGATTAGATTTGCTTTGACAAGTGTACCCCACACTATCAAACATTCTCATATATGTATTTGCTTATCACACTTTGTGATTTTACTTGTGCTTTAACACATAGTGCTTGAATTCATGATTTAGTCAACTGTGTTCCATGCAAAAAGAAATAAGAACGTTAAATCGTCTACCTTAAGGTCGATCTTTCGATACGTAGATAAGTCTAATGAGTTATACGAAACACCAGAGAAAATAAAGCAGAACGTCAAACGAACAACAATCAGGTCGGTCTTGTGGACACGCAGAGAAAGTCCGATCATTTGACAAAATAAAGAAAATCAAACAAGTTTAAATCTTTGCAAAATGAACACATGTATACACAGTGACTTCTCATTTTTCTTTTTCACATATCTTTTGATATATCTTGAGCCACGCTTCAAGATGTTGTCCACTTGGTCAAGCATTAGAATTTTAATGTGTTTATCACATCTGAATTCTTTCTGATTTAATGCCGAGTCTACCAAGCACATCGAGCAATGATCTTATGGATTTTTCATCTAATTTATCTATGAGTCAGACACGTAAGCCAATGTACTATCATTTCCTAAATATATCGGATACAATTTCTCATTTTTTCAATGTTATCGTATTTTCTGTTTTTCAATGTTTTTGTATTTTTCTATTTTCTCCCGCTTAAAATGAAAACTCTATTTTGGGATTTTCATTTTAACAAAACACAAAAATGCTATTTTTGGTATTTTAATTTTCTCCCCATAAACTACAAATAAAATGCATTAAAGAAATAAAATTGACCAATCGATACTGATACCTTTCAGTTTTTAGCTTTCAGAAAAATCAGTTTGAAATTTGATATTTCTTCAATTTTAAGTTAAAAGGCAGAATACTTTTCCATCAGCAACTTTTTCAATCACCAACGGGTCTTCTAGAAGTACCTGAACACTGATTTTAAAGATTAGTACTCAAAAGACCCGAAGCACACAACTTCTGGTCGACCAGTGTCTTCCACAAAATCAGTTGCAGCCGTGCTAACCACTTTAGGTCGCCACTGCATTTTTGCTTTTTCATTTTTAACAGAGTCATCATCATGTGATGAACCACCAACACTTGAATCAAATTTTAAAAATTGTTTCGTTTTAGATTTTGATTTGGAAGGTGTAGACTTAGTAAAAATCCTGCCAGATTCATCAATAATTGTGGTAGATTTGTTTGAAAATGAACTTTTTACATTTTCAAGACAATCCCGTGCCATGTGTCCCTTTCGGCGACATTGATAGCACAAACGATAAGACCGTTGAGATTGAGATTTGTCCTGAACTGAAGGACATTTATTAATAAACTCAGAACCATCAGAAATATCATAAAAATTTTGAAATCGGTTAGAATGTACCCATTTCGAAGTAGGACTTCGAGGTGTGGAATTTGATCCAGATGATGAAGAATCCTTAACTTTTTGAGCATCCCGAGAAGAACTTTCAGACGAAGCATTCTTTTGAATCTTACTTCCGAATCCCTTTTCCATTGTTGTCATGAACACTTGAGCCAAATGATAAATTTGCTCCAAGCTTGTGTCTTTCTTTTCTGTTGCAGCTTTCTTGGGCATATTTGTAAGGAAATGAATTTCTGAGTCAACCGGTTCAAGATGAAGATTTCCGGTTGAAGACATGTTCAAGCGGAAGAACGCTCAAGCGGAAGATTTGTCAACCGGAAGATCAACCGGAAGAACATTTCCGGGTGAACTCTTTTATCCAACAGTATAAAGAGTTCAACCGGAAAAGTACTGAAAGATTACTTTTGCAGAATTCAGACCTGCAACTGTTTCTATTCTTCCAAAGTCACATCCTAGCCGTCTCCTACTTATAGATAAATGCATTTTGCACATTTCCTCTTTTGTATGTTTGCTAATGTTCTTTTAGTAAGTTTATTGTTTGACTTTCATGTACGGTTAGATTAGCCCGTATGAGATCAACGGCTGTAGTTGATCTCCTTAGTACTGTTTATAGTTGTTAGCTAGTTCATTCACATGTACCCGTTTCAGTGCTTACACTTGTAACAGTTTGAACTTGAGTTAATGCATATAGTACCGAGAAATTTATTATCTTGTGTTCACTAGTTTATGCAATCAATACAATCAAACTACAAGTATAAGTAAAACAAAGCTTAAGTAAAAACAAGTATGATACAACTTTATTCCGCATGGTTGTGATCTTCAAGTAAAGAGTTATTGTTTTGATTATTTCTCTGAGTAATCAACGGTCCTACAATATTCTTCTTGACATTCTTTTCAAACTTCTTACCCTCACTCCCCAAACCTGAACATTTATAACCTTTTAGCTATGATAAGTCAATTTGAGAACCAGAAGGACCAGCTTTAGCAGCTTGATTGAATGCCGCTTTAATATCCTTCAACTTGTTAGTATCTACCAAGTTAGCAGCAACTTGTTCTTCATTCAACAAATTCTCATTCTTCTTAATCACCTTATCAGCTGAAATGATTCCTTCATCAGAAATAATCCCACCAGATACAAATTTAGAAGTAGATTTGTCAATCACACTTTCCTCCTTTTTTACTTTCTTGTTTGAAACCATTGATGTCTTCTTCTCAGATTTCTTAGGAGCAAATTCAGAATAATCACCAATTGTTTCAAAATATTTGACATCAGCCAGAGGATCAGTTTGAACCAATGGGGTTGGTAATTGATTGAATTCTTCTCCGCCAAAACACTCTTTTGAAATTTTCGTCGTTGCACAAATAACTTGTGAATGAGTGTGAATTTTTCAAATTATGTAGCTGACGATTCAAATCCAAAATTTGAACATTTAAGTCTGATATCATTTTCTGCGCTTCACCCAAAGCCTTTTCTAATTCTATCAGCTGTTCTGAAACTCTGTTAAACAAAGACTTTTCTCTTCTCACTTTATCATGAGCATCAAACATTTCTTGTGTAACTTTTTCCACCTTTCCTTGATAAATTTCTACGTTTCTTGTCAACAATTTGTTTTCTTTTGTTAGATCGGTGACTTTATCTTGTAATTTTGACTGGAGAACTTTATAATAATTGTTTGAAACCATGAGTTCATCATAAGCTTTCTAAAGTTCAAAATTGGTAATTAGAAGTGATTCCACTCTTGCTTTAGATTTCTTATACAAAGCATCAAAATCTCTAATAGCATCCTTTGCTTCGAACTCCCATTTTTCAACCTTTGTAACTAACTCAACATTTTCATTTTGTAACTTCAAAATTTGTTCTTTATTGATACTAACCATGTCATCCAATCTTGCTTTTAGCTCTAAAACCTCTTCTATCAACACCTTCTTTTCTTGTTCCACCAATGCATTAGCTTTGAAAATCTCATCAGAAACTTCACACTTTCTCTTGTATCCTTCTATCTCTGCTTCCTTCTTCTCATGTTCAGCAATCAACCCTTCCTTTTCAGCAATCAATTTTCGAATCTTTCTTTCTTTTTGAGCACAAAATTCACATGTTGACTCATATCCACTAACTTCAGAATCACTTGTTTCAGATGCACTTGTTTGAGATTCAGACTCACTTGATTCATCTTGCATAGTAGCCATTAATGCATAATTTTGTGGAGAATGAACTAAAAATGCAGATTCATCTGGAAAATACTTAGCCCAGTCATATCCTTCCTCGGACACCAGTGCTTTTGCATTATGGTCATGATTATCTAAAGTACTTGGTTTAGAAGAAGATTGCTTGCATTCTCGAGCAAAATGTCCAAATTTGGAGTATTTGAAACATTTAAGCTTCAACTTATCCATACCAAGTTCTGATACCCTGAAAATAGATGTCTGGCCATGTTTCTTCATGAATCTCGTTCCTCTCTCCACTACCATAGCAAACTGCCATTCCAGATCTAATTTATGCAGCTGATCATCATCCATCTGTTTTAGATCCTCTGGAAGCAAACCAGAATTTCCAGTTTGACTAAATATGGATCCAGACGAAGATGATATGAAAGCAGATAACAAAGCAGCTAGATCTTCGGTTGTTTGATTAGAAGTAGATTTGCTTGATGACCTATCAGGAATAGTAAAACTGCAACCAGAAGAATAACCAGTATTCTCAGACTTTCCCGCAAGAAATGCCGTTAACGGTGGTTACTGCTTGAAATAGAATGTGATTTTGTTTTAGCATGCACAGTAGCCGAGTTCTCTCCAAAGTATGCCTCAGGATTCTAAACAGATGGAGTTGCTGACTTTTTCACAAGTAATTCCATTTCTCGAGCTTGCAATTTCCTTATCAACTGATTGAATGTCCAACTTGAGTAGTTTGGATCATTAGACAACATCATCACAAAATTCTCCTACTTTTCGGGTAGAGCTTCCAGAAATTTGTCCTTTAATTCATCATTTTCTTTCTTAACACCTACAATGTCAAGTTCATTGATCAAATGTGAAAACCTTGCAATCAAATCTGTGATCTTCTCATTTTCACAAAGCCCGAAATTATCAAATTCTTTCTTTAAAGCTTTCTTTTGAGTATTCTTGTACTGATCATTACCCTCACATCTTTCCTTAATAGCATCTCATAATTGTTTCAAAGTTGGAAAATTCTTAAACTGATGCATCAAATCTTTGGGTAATGCTATCATGAGAAAACTATAAGTTTTCTTTTCTCTTGCAAATACCTTCTTTTCTTCAGGCTCAAAATCACTTATCGATTTTGGTGAAGTACTAGCAATCAACGGATACTCATATTGTTTTTCAATCGGAATCCAACAATCAACATCTTGTGAGTATATGTAAGATTCAAATCTTTTCTTCCAGTTATGATAATCTTCCAATCGAAGTAATTTAGGAACTTTCTGAGTTGTTCCGATTTCATTATCATAGTTCATCATGGCTTGCATCGAGGTTTGCATAGCGGAAAACGCTTGAAAATCACTCATCTTGACGTTAAAAATCGAATGTCAAAACTTCGAACTCAAAAACGAAGGTCTTCCAAGCGGATTTTGCGGGTCAAACCGAAGGGTACTGGCCATTAGGCGAGTAAAAGTATAGATCTCGTCGAGACGAACAATTTGGCTGGTATTAGCTCCCGTAACTCTTAACGGAACTCAAGTTACGTCAGTTTTAGTGAATACCACTTTTCTGCCAGCGTAAGAAAACCTTCCTACGTACCAATCTACGTACCAGACCAAATCAGCGGATCAAACCAAATCATAGTACCAAACCCGGACCAGAAATATCAGCGTACCACCAACCTCGGCGTACCAAACACTCAGCATACCAACTTGAGCAGCGTACCAATTTGGTATGGCGTAACTGTCAGCGGACCAAAAAGTAACTGTCGTGTACCAACTTTGAAGATTGCCTTGCGCACCAAACTTCGGCGTACCAGAAAGCTATGAATATTGCCTTCCTTCCGTACCAGAAATGTACCAAAATGTTCTTCGAGCGTACCATTGGCGTACCAAACTGAGATCAACTGATTTTTCGAGTTTTCAACTTTTGGAACTGGAAAGTGGATCAGTGAGGTGCGAAAACACCCTAGGAACGTTCAGAAATCATTTTTGACATTTGAAGCACTCAGAATTAGGAAAAATGGATGAAAACGAACCAAACCTAAACTTTCTCTCTCTAAAACTCGAAAATGACCAAACGAAAGCAGTAGAGTAACCTGGATTGCTCTAATACCACTTGTAAAATCACGGAACGGATCTTACTACTGCATGATTCGGTTAATCGAGAATGAACACGATGTAAATAAAGCTTTGCTTTATTGATTCACTAAGAGTTACAAGCTAGAGAGAGAAACACTTTGAAAACACACAGTTAAGAATGATAGAACTCACAGAACTTCTAAGCTCTCTCTAACATGAACTATTTATAGTCACTTACATACTGGCGGACGTACCACCTGACGGACCAGTTGGTACGCCCGTACCAACTGGTACGGCGGACCATATGGTACGACCATCTTGGTATGTTGACTATAAGACTCACAAAGACACTCTAGTCTAGATACAATACACGAGACACAACGGTAGCATAGGAATATGCTCTAACAATAGGAAATCTATGTTAAACGTATGTAAAGGAGCGAACACAAATAGTAAATACAAATGAATTTGTATTATAACCATTTAGAGAAACACACACAGAATCACATAGAAGATCTGATCAAGAAGTTCCGAATACAATACAAGACATCCTATTTATAGGCTAACCAAATTGTGCGAACTGGGCATCAGCCGAACTGCCAGTTCGGACAAGTTCGTGTGAACCCGAACTGTCAGTTCGGTCCAGTTCAGCCAGACCCTAACTTGTAAGTCTTGTCTTGTACTTGATACTTCACATGCATGTTCTGATAATTCACACGACGAACATATTATGCACCAAGAAACTTCCCCTCGACGTGTGCAGTATCTTACTACCAAAGTAGTTACTGTGCAGTATCAACATCATCATATAAATTTGTATCTTCAATCAAACTCTCCCTCAACTTGACGGTTATTCTGATCTTGAATGCTTGACATTATAGCGCGTGTAAACTCTTTATCAACAGCTTCAGAAGACTTGAAGTTGTTTTATTCTCTTCCACTTAGAAACCTACCAACATAAATAATCTTGGCGTAAAACGTCTCTTTGAGACTCCAAGATATATTAATTTTGAAATTGATTTCGTATCCAGTGTTGATCAATCGAGAAAAATAAGAAACAAAATCTTTTTTATTTTTAGAAAATTTATATCAAAACACACCAAAATTCTTTTTGGTATTTTCTAATATGAAAAGTAAATGCAAAACAGAATCAGACACTATTTTTGTCTTTTGTGAGAAAGATCACGCCTTGGAATCATATTGGACATAACGTGTTGAACTACACTTTAATTTTGATTATTGTAGCACATAAGCCATGTTGATTGCAGATATAATTTGTCCAACTTTAAACTCAGGCATAATCATACACATAACATCTGAATATGCTAAGGTATTGATTAAGTTTGCTTTGACCAATATACCCCACACTATCAGACATACTCAGATCTGCTTTTGCTTATCACATTTTTGTGATTTTACTTGTGATTTAACACATAGTAATTGAATTCATGATATAGTCAACTGTGTTCCATGCAAAAAGAAATAAGAACGTTAAATCGTCTACCTTAAGGTCGATCTTTCGATACGCAGATAAGGCCTCCGATTTACCAAAATAAGAAAAAGAAAACAAGTTGAAATTGTATAACTCAACAACAATCAGGTCGATACTCCCGTACATGCAGAGAAAGTCCGATGAGTTATACAAAAAACGAAGAAAATAAAGCAGAAACTCAAACGAACAACAATCAGGTTGATCTTTTTATATGCAAAGAAAGTCCGATCGTTTGAGAAAATGAAGAAAATCATATAAGTTTAAATTTTTATAAAATGAACACATGTATACACAGTGACTTCTCATTTTTCTTGATATATCATGAGATATGCATCAAGATGTTGTCCACTAGATTAAGCATCAGATTTAGTGTATATCGCATTTGTATACTTTCTGATTTGCTGAGCCTACCAAGCAGATCGAACAATGGTCTTATGGCTTTTTTCACTACGTTATTCATGAGTCAGACAACGTCAGCCAATGTACCATCATTTCCCAATCATGTCGGATACAATTTACAATTTCTCATTTTTCAATGTTTTTTGTCTTTCAAATTTTCTCCCCCTAAAAATGACAACTCTATTTTTTAGATTTTCATTTTTACCATTTGAAAAAGAACACACGATTTTTGTATTTCTACAAAAAAAACCTCCCCCTCAAAATGAGACGGAGTAAAAAATAAAAGAAATTGATCAACCAACACGGATACTAATGTTGTAGCATTTTGAAAACACAAGTTTTGATTTGGAAATGCATTTAGGTTAAACACAGATATTCCACTATCAGCAATCTTTTAACCACTGATAGGTCTTCTTGATATACCCGCTGACACCAAATAAAACGTTAGTTGCATTGGGATCGACCCGATTCAATAGTGTCAGGTCGCCCGGTGTCTTCCACATTGTCATTGTTGGATTTGGAAACAATTTTGGTTTCCATATCATTGATGATTTTAATTTTTGACCAGAACCAGAATCACTATCAACCGACGTGTTTGTCTTGGACCAACATGATTTACGAGTTGATTTGTCATTTGGAGACCATGGTTCATCAAAAATCTTGCCAGTGTTATCCACATATTTGGTAGTGTTGTGAATACATGTAGTCGTTGGACAAGATGTCCAGATTGACGACATGCATAGCAAATTCTTTCATGAAGTTTAAAACCATTTGGAAAATTCTTTGAATTTTTAGAAAAAAAATGAATGATCAGAACCAAAATTATTAAAGAAATAATCATAGGAATCATACCTTGGAGAGTGACTCCGCGATGAAACCTTAGAATCAGATGACGAACCTCCAGAAGAATAAAAGCCTTGTTTTTTTGGAGATTGTGATTTCTTTGGATTCTTTTCCTTTAAAACCTTTTCTTGCTTCTTCGGTTGTTGAGCTTGAACAAGCACTTCTTTTACCACATAGCCCAAACCTTTATGCTTAAAACCGGGTATCTTTGAATATTCAGATTAAGAACTAGAAGCATCTCTTCCTTTGGCTACTCGAGTAAATTTATCTTTAATATCCTTCAGCTTGTTCTCACACACCAAAGATTTAGTAGCTTCTTCTTCAGATGAAGTAGTAACTCACTTCTCAAGTTTTCCGAAAATGTTTTCAGCTTCCAAAAATGATGAACTAGAATCAAACTTTGGAACTTCACCAATCTTTTCTTTCTTCTTTGCTGATTTAGATTTCTTCTTCTTTGCCGGTGTTGCAAATTTAGAATAATAGTGCAATTCAGCTTTAGGATCAAGAGGAGCAAATGTAAACTCAGATAATTCCACTGGAGCAGGAACTTTGTGGATATCATTCTCTTTTTCACTATCTTCACTTATATCCTTCTTATACAAGAAATTCAGCAAAGTCGGTGATAAATTGCAATTGTTGTCTTGCCTTTGTAACTCCAAATTTCCAAATTCAATTCAGAAATTTTCTGTTGAGCAGCAAACAAATCCTTTTGAGACTTAATAAATTCTTAATTCAGATCATTGTACGCATATGTCTGTTGCTTCCTGATTTCACATTCAGCTAACACTTCTTTAGTAACTTTCTCCCATTTCTTTTTGAAAATATCAACATCCGTTGTTAAAACTTCATTCTTATCACGGAGAAGTACATTCGCATCGCGAAGTGTAGATAATTCTTCTTGAAGATTCAATATTCTATCAACAGATTCAAGAGAAAGTGCATTAGCTTTTTCATTTTTATGTTGAACTGGATAGTTTTTCTCAAATAGATTTTCAAAATTTTGTGCTGCATCTAATGCTTCAGCTTTGGCTTTTTCACATTCTTCAGCCAACTCTTCTTTTTCTTTCACTATACATTCATTAACATGAACCAATTCATAATATTTCTTTTGAAAATCTTCTAATTCTTGCTTTAGCACCACAATTTCTTCAGTTGATAATTGAGAATCTCTTTCTAGACTTGCATTTTTGTTGTGTAAACTCACACATTCAAGACATTTAGATTCGTCATCCTTTTGACTATCGGTCCCCTTTGTATGAACTTCTTCGACCATTGTAGCTTTGGAACTTGTTTTAGAATCATTTTGAATGCTATCATCACAATGACGAGCTGTTAACGCAACATTGTTGATGTCATCCTCAGAATGTACATTAATATCAGCATGTGGCACTCTTCTAACCTTAGAATCTGCATTCCAAGCAAATTCATTCGATGCCAAAAGATTTCTGCCATTCTGTCATCAAGAGACACAAATGCTTTTTGATCTTTTTGATATTGATTTGTTGAGTTTATAACCAAATGAGCATGTTGACCAATCTTCAATTTATTATCGGTTGACTTTGAGCATTCACGTGCAAAATGTCCATACAATGAACATTTGAAACATTTCACCTTAGACTTATCTACACCAATCTTTCCATCTTGATTCAACCTCTTCTTCCCGGTTCTATTAAAGAATTTCTTCGTTCTTCTAACCAGCATTGCATACTGCGAATTCAAATCCATTTCTTCCAAATGATCATAATCAATCTGATCATAATCTTCCTCTGTTAATACTGCATTACTTACTGAACCAGTAATAACTCCAAAATATGAAGATACCAATGTAGACATTAATGCCATATAATCATCAGTTGTTTTAACAAAAAAGGCATTTTGTGTTGATGAACTTGATGTTGATACATGATTCCTAATCGTTATGTGAAGTATCGAGTACAAGATAAAGACATACAAGATTGCTGATGTCCGAACCCTAGGCGAACTCAAAGTTCGGACACAGGCGAACCCTGTCCGAACCAGAGGTTCGGCTGGTCGAGTTCATGTCTAGTATAAATAGTTTGTCTTGTGTTGTATTCACCACTCCTTGAGCTTCTAGTCTGATCTAGTACTCTGTGGTTCTCTGTGGTTTAATACAAAGTTGTTTGTATTTACTCTCGTGTTTCCTTCGTTTTTACATTGATTTCGATACGACCGAGTAGACGATCCATCGCTCACGCACTTTCAAGTGGTATCAGAGCATTAGGTTCAAATCTACTGGTCGGAAATATCTGTTTCTCGAGGTTTTGAGTCAAAACCCCAAGTTTTTCAAAAATGTTACTCATTTTTGAGTTCGTTTGAACTTCTTGAGTGTACCTATCATTAAAATTTTTCTCCTAGATTGTTTCTATTGAGTTTACTTGAATTCCTTTCGAAAATCTCATACAAAAACACTGAAAATCGCAAAATTTGAGTCGAAAATGAGTTTGGTTCATCAAAATTCGGGTGAGGTCTGACGCTACGAACTCGAACTTTGGATATGGTTCGGCTAATTTCTAGGTTCCAATAGTGTTCAGAGATAGTTCGGATTAGGTTCGGTTCAAGTTCGACTGTTTTGGTACAGTTTGGCAAAGGTTCGGATACAATTTGTTTCGGATAAGGTTCGGATAAGTTTCAGTTAAGGTTCGGTCAAGATCTTTGAAAGTCAAGTTCGGGTAAGGTTTAGAAGAGAATCTGATTGAGTTCGAAATAGGTTCGGATAAACAGTAACCAGAATTTATAAAATGTCCGATTTTCAAGCATTTGCAGCTATTCAGAATTCGGTTCAAGCAACAATGCAAACTATGATGAACTATGATAATGAAATAGGAACAAGTCGGAAATTTCCCAAATTGCTCAAATTAGAAGATTATCATAGTTGGGTTAAACGGTTCGAAGCTTATGTGGATACAAATGATATTGATATGTGGTTGTCATTTTCTGATCAATATGTCTATCCTAAAGATGAAACTGGGGAGCCAATTCTTCAAAGAAAACTTACTTCTGAACAAAAGAAAGCATATCAAGCTGAGAAAAAGGCGTATGGTACTTTGACAATGACATTATCTAAAGAGTTACTACATCAATTTTCGGGTAACTATACATCGAAGAGTTTGTGGGATGCATTGGAAAAGCGATGTGAAGGCAATGACCAATATAAGAAAAGTCGACAAAAGGTTTTGAAGAAGGAATTTGATAGCTTCAAGCATTATCAAAATGAATTGATTCCAAATTTGATTGCAAGATTTTCTCACTTAATGAGTAAAATGCGTTTGGCGAATCTTACAAAAGAAGAAGCTGATATGAAAGAAAAGATTTTATTAAGGCTTTGCTTGAGAAATGGGAGAATTATGTAATGATGATTACTCATGATAAAGAATATCAAGGATTGTCATTTAATGATCTTATTCAAAGAATCTAAGCGCGCAATGAATATGGAGTTAATGGTGAACAAGTCACTTCCTGCACAAGTTCAAAATCATGCAGTGTATTATGGTGATAATGATTTGTAACAACTTGGTCAACCCATACCTATTTTTTTTAACCCGAATGAATCTTTTTGAAAATCATAAATAACAATTATTAAACAATTATAATTTTCAAGTAATCATTTTATTCATCATAAGATTAAGTCTCCTAAAGCTTTGTGTCAAAATATATATATGTAGTTTAGTAATCTCGACCGCTTAATTTAGTTCAATTTAGATTTATAAAACCCTTATAATCATTCTTAAAATCTTTAAAATGTCAGATTCAATGTAATTCGTTGGATAATCGTTAAATGTTTGGTATAAAACGCGGTTCGTATGCCAGTTAATTAAAGTTTAACATTTTGAGAATGAGCTGTGTATTCCCGATGATTTAATATCGCCTTTCATTTTAATCTCAAGTATAGGAGCTTAACCTTTGTCATAATTATTATCTTTATTAATTTTATAAATAAATAAATAAATTAATAAAAGAAACAAATACATAACCCTAATTCCCTCCCCTGGTTTCACCTTTTCTCATCCCAGCCGACATTCCCAGCACACACATTGTGTGTGTCTTTGTGAAGCAGCGCTCTCCTAAAGAATATCCAGCAGCCCAGCGATTTCCAATGACCGCCGTTAGTAGCGGTGATAGCAGCAGCAAAAGATCGACCTCTCGGCCATCTCTCCCTTTTCGTTCACGGTATGTAGCCACTCGCTCGTCTTCTCAAGATTCTGCTGCAGCTAAAGCTCGAGCAGTGGGAGTCGTTGTTTCCGGCGACCTCTTCTTGTTCTCCCCTTCTAGTCTGGTTCTGGTTCTCTTTCCCTCCCCGGGGTTCGCAATTCTGGTTGTTTAATAAAGCAGCAGCAGCGTCGATTTCAGGGTACCGCCGCTATGGTGCCATCTCCGGGTATGTTTATGTTGATTTTCTTCCGTCTTCGTGCTCGATTCTAGCCCCCATTGACCTCTGTTCTTTGTGTTTGTTCAGATCCAGTTTTGGTGGTTGTGTTGTGATGAGTTACCACGCCGATGACGGCTTTCCGGCGACGGCCATGGGCCTCCGGCCGCGGGAATAGTTCTGCCGATGTACATTGTAGTGGGTTTGGTTATTTTTTTTATTTCTGAAATGTTGGAAATGCAAATCTTGTTCAAAACGGGGTTAACACAGAACCGAGTCACCGGGTCGACTCAGTCAACCCATTGGTCAACAGTAAATCGGGTCAAGCAAAGTCAAACCCATAAAACAGAGCTCGAATTATCATTCGTGACAAAAATCTGATCGGATGAGCTATTTATTCGTTTGTTTTGGTGTCGTGATGAATTTACGGTTAACGGGTCCGGATTCGATTATCGATCGAAGGTATATCATGTTTCTTTATCTCGTTTCCTTTTTAATGTTATTGTGCGCTATGATAACTCGTGGACTTAAACTTGTTTCGGCTAGAATCTGTGTCATCGCAAATCCTAAAAGGATTTATATAAAACAAGGGACATATATTAAATTGGGACTAATAAACGTGTTTCAAATATTAAAAGTCGGTCTTAAAGATATAAGGTGTTGTTTCTGGAAAACTCGGGTTATATCAAAAGTATATTTAAATCATTATTATTTGGACTCAATGGACTAGTAGATAAAAATCCGTCTTTCAGTTTGGATACAACCTATTTTTGAAATGTAATGATTCTAATAAATCAAAAAAATAGATATTTACCATAATTTTTTTAATAGATCATAAAATATATATATTTTTGTCGTTAATGATTCTAAAAATCACAAAAATATATATTTATCATAATTATTCAACGGTTTGTAGACGATTTCGGAATAATCCATCACTTCGACTTTGAATATATGTTATTCACCAAATTATATTTCATCGAGTCATTGAGTCGCGAAAACTCAATTATCTATTTATTTATTTGGTTATCTATTTATTTAATCAATCATTTATTTATTTTTTTAATCTTCTATTTGGTTTAGCTATCGATTGTGTCATCGGGTTATTCGTCTCGAGTCAGGGTGTTATCGTTTCCTTTGTGTCTCCCGTCAGGTGAGTATAATAACCCCTTTTCTTTTTAAGTTTTGGGGTGCAACATGTACCGTATAAACCCATGTTCATGTTCATAAACTTATTACATTTACAAAACACATGCGAATTCTGTGTTTGATCTATGTGCCTTGTAGACGTGAACTTGTATGGATCATTGCTATGGATTATGTTGTGTGTGTGGTACTATTGTGTGCTGCTCATGTTCATGTTCATAGACGTATCCCACTAACTCATTTGAGCCGGGGTTACAATAATGGATCCGTTGGTCTGGCAACCCACTTGGCCAGCCTCGTGTGTGGCGCCTTGTGATTGAAAGCCTAAATCCCGAGGGCTTGGGTTACGTCGATCCCCGTGTGCTTTAGTTCATTACTTGTTTGCTATACTCGTGTTCATTGATTTAACATTGATTCGCATGTAAAAGCTTTGATCATATATATGTATGCACCTATGATTACTCACCAACTATTCGTTGTTGACCTTATTTTGTACATTTTACAGGCTTGCTGTTATTATGATGACTGCTTGTTGATGACACCATAGGTTGCATGCGAACCTAGTGAGACCTAAAATAAACAGATTAACTTGTTGTATCTGATTGCTTGAATTCTTGCAATTCAATATTTTATTTGGTTATTCGAAATGAGCTGATTAAGAATATTGCAACATTAATAGTGTTGTTTGCATCCGGACAATCTTTGAAAACGCTACACGGATCGATTCTATGGTAGATAATATCGAGACGGAAGTTTTGTGATATATCGTGTTATTGGTTACATAAACCGAAGGAGTATACAAACGATTAAGCTCAGGGGGAGGTTGGACATAACCACCCCTCTCAACAAATTGAACTGGAAAGACTCTGGACAAAAACTTGCAAAGAAATACAAAGACGAAACTATTTATACTTCTTCATTCTGTCCGAACTGGGAAGCTCCGAACTCTGTCCGAACTCCCTCCGAACTTGGAGTTCGTCTCAAGTTCTGACAACTCCGAACCTAGAGTTCGGCTAGGTTTCGGACCCCAGTTCATGTCTCCGACAAATCAGTCTGTTTGACCATTCGAACATTAACGGCCACACAAGGTTCATGCATCAACAATCTTAGCGCCCCGGCGTATTCCGGCTTTGGTCGGGGTGTTACATGATTCAACCATGAATGCTGAGAAATCTAATATTCTTAGTTCCGCACCTCCTACAGCACTCATTGCAGGTAAATCTAAAACTCCTAGTTATTATACTGGTTATACAGTTTCTGTTCCTAGTTCTTCAACTCAAAATGCTTTGTCTGCTTAAAGTACTAATGATTATAATGCATTAATGTCTGCATTGGTATCTTCATATTTCGGTGTTATTATTGGTTCGGTAAGTAATGCAGAATTGACCAATGAAGATTATGATCAAATCGATCATGATCATTTGGAAGAGATGGATTTGAACTGGCAATATGCTATGTTGGTTCGAAGAATGAAGAAACTTTTCAATAAAACTGGCAAGAAACGATTGAATTAAGATGGGAAAATTGATCTGGACAAGTCAAAAGTTAAATGTTATAAGTGTTCTGTATCTGGACATTTTGCACGAGAATGTCCAAGTTCAACTGAAAATAAACTGAAGACTGGTCAACATGCTCATTTGGTTATTCACTCACCAACTGAAGCTCTCAAGGTCGAGAAGAAATCTGTTTTCATTGACGAAAAACTGACTTAAATGTTTTGGCATCCAAGTGAGTTTGCCTAGAATGTAGATTCTGAAGCAAAAATGAAACATGCTCCATTTACTGTTGCATTGACTGCTCGTCATGATGATGATGATAGCATTTTAACTGATTCTGATTCTAATTCGACCATATCAATTTTCGATCATTACGTGTGCAAATCTTGCATTGTTCATTACCCTCACATCTCTTCTGCGAAGCATCTCATAAGCTTTTTGGTGTAAAATTAGCAAAAATTTGATGTAGCAACTCTTTAGGCAATGCCATTGTCAAAGTACCATATGCCTTTTTCTTAGCTTGATATGCTTTCTTATGCTCAAAAGTGAATTTTCTTTGAAGAATCGGCTCTCCAGAAGCATCCTTAGGATATATGTATTGTTCAGTAAATGACAACCACATATCAACATTATTCGTATCAACATACGCTTCAAACCGTTTAACCCAACTATGATAATCTTTCAATTTCAACAATCTAGGAGCTTTCTGACTTGTTCCTTTTTCATTATCATAGTTCATCATAGTTTGCATGGTACCTTGCATCAAATTTTGCATTGTAGCAAACACTTGAAAATCCGAAATCTTGAACGAATCTGGTTACTGTTTACCCGAACCCAAACGAACTCAAATTTGTTTAGCCGAACTGAGACTAAATGGTTCCGAGCTGAAGTAACCTAAGTTGTTCCGAACTGGATCCGAACTGAAATGTATTTAACCGAACTAAAAGTTCGTGTACCCGAACAGAAAACAACCGAACTGGGAAAGATATCCGAACTGGGATGAACTTAACCGAACTGAACTCAACCGAACATATCCGAACCCTGACTTTGTGTAAACGAACTAAGATCCGAACTAAGATCCGAACCAAGACTTATCCGAACTGAAATAAAGTACCCGCACTCGATACGAACTAGAAACAATATCCGAACTGAAACTGAACCAGACTCAGCCGAACACAGACTTTGGATGAAACGAACTGGGACGAACTCACACGAACCTAGCCAAACTCGCAATTTGTTTGACCAAAAGGATTTGAACCTAGACGAACTGTGACTTTGGAGAGGTTATTTTCACGAATAGTCAGATCTCACCCGAACTCAGACGAATCAAAACCAATTTCGACACAAATTTCATGATTTTTAGTGTTTTTGAACGAGATTTTCAACAAAAAAAAAAACAGATAAAGTCAATAGGAATGTTTTAGGGAAAAAAAATCACAGAAAACACACTCGAGATGACCAAACGAACACAAAAACGAGAAGATTTTTCAAAAAAACTCCAACTTTTTTACTTAAAAAGCTGAAAAACACAGATTTCCTGACCAGTCGATAGAATCGAACAATTGAAAGTGCGTGAGCGGTGGATCATATACTCAGTTGATATGAAATCTATGTTAAATGTATGTACAGGAGTGAACACAAAGAGTAAATACAAATGACTTTGTATTATAACCACTCAGAGAAACACACACAGAAACACATAGAAGATCTGATCAAGAAATTCTGAATACAATACAAGACAACCTATTTATAGGCTAACCAAACTGTGCGTATTGGGCATCAGCCGAACTGCCAGTTCGGACAAGTTCGTGTGAACCCGAACTATCAGTTCGGTCCAGTTCGGCCACACCGTAACTTGTAAGTCTTGTCTTGTACTTGATACCTTACATGCATGTTCTGATACTTCACACGATAAACATATTATGCACCAACACAAGGAACATCATCTACTTCATTAATCGTTAATAATAAAATTACAAATCGATTTGTTGCAACGGAAAAACAGTGGCGATATGCATAAGTTTTACAAAATAAACAAAGTCTTAATTTTAGAAATTACTCTAATATTAATTAATATAGAAAAGGGACTAAGACTCCGGGATTTGCAAGCCCGTTTATTTAAGGTTCGCCCCATTTTCATGCCTGGTTGAATTCATCTACCTGAGAAATACATGATTTTAAAGAAAGGTCAACATATTGTTGGTGACTTTACAGTTTTTAAGACTTTACAAATAATTTGTAAATAGTTTTGCATACAAGCTATTAAAAGGGATTACCGTCCTTGTTGTATGATCTTACAAGAACCTTGATTTCAAACACTAACAGTTTTACCCACTCATGGTGTCTCGCCCAAGAAACACCGTAAATAACAGAATAACTGGCATGTACTTACTGAAAAGTCAAGGGTGTCATGACTGGAGCTACCAGTCGTAAGCAGGGTTGTCAATCCAAATAGATCTATTCACTAGCTATCATTTCGTAAAGAACTAATTGAAATCAGTTAATAGTGGGATTTAGTTCACATGACGTTATATAACGAAATGCACACAAGCTAGGCAGTAATAGAACATGTAACCATACGTTTAACGGTAAATCTATAATATCAAGTAAAATGCTTGTTTGATCATGATTTCTCCCCCATAGTAATAAAAACAGTTAGAGAGAAAAAAGGGGCCGTGAAACTAACATGATTAGTGGTGAAGTGAAGTGAATATGCTGGAAATTGAGACGAACATGTAGTGCCCTACTATCTATATATAATTTATATTAAGGGTCAGATTCATTTGAGTAACAGTTCGTCACCCAAGTGATTACCGGTCAAGTCTTGATGAAATATTCCCATTTGTATTGGTTCAGAAAACCCGACAAAATGTTTGCATTCGTTTTGTAAAAAGAGTTGTCGAACTTTATGAATATAAAATAAAATAAAAATTTAGCAAATAAGTCTTGAATATTGATTCAAATAATTATCATATCAGTATTTTTATTGTTCGATTGCATGAGTATACTTTAACTAAATTCTTAAATTACGGCAATTTATTAAGTTAACTTTTATTACAACTTTAGTTATAATATATAGTTTAAACTTATAAGGAATAATTATGTCTAATCATCTCGTGTGAAATATCATATTTATACAACTATGTATATTGGTGAAAAATAAATAATAATGTTTTATTTATTTTACTTATGTAATTATATGCATGTGTTTTGGTTGAGGTTTTATAATTATTGTCTAATAATTAAAAATCAACTAACTTGATGAGTTTTAGAATCCATACGTTTTAAGAATAAATATTGAGTTTGACAAATAATTATTTAGGATCTTTATCATATCATAATAATAAAATGCTACGTTTATTCCTTCGAACGAATATTATCTAAATATTTATTTCAAGTCAAAATATTTAATGTTCTTAATATTTGAAATTGTTTCAAGTATTTGCAAACCAACATATTAATTTTTTTTTTAAAGATTTGTAGTTACCCGGTTTTACCGGTAACAGTGTTTTAACGGTTTTATTTATATAAATTGGTTCTACCACCACTTGGGCTTTTAAAACACTCAAGTAAAATTTTGTAAAGGTTTCTCAAACATTTTTAAGATTTTAAAAGTTTGTTTCGTCGGTTTTGACGTAAACTTACAAAAATTGACGTTTCTCGTTGCGTATAATTCTGTTTTGACCCCCGTTTTCTTCCTACGCAACGTTTTTTTCCATTTTGGTTACTTTGGTTAAATAAAAACCAAGTAAGCCATCAAAGTTGCAGCGGAAATATATTAAGACGACATTGTTTTACAATACTGAAACAAAAATTGTTCAAGAATATTAAGATAGGAAATATGATAAAATAGTTAAATCTTAAAATCGTTTCAACCAAAGATTCAAAAGGCAAGTGTTTCATAAGTTATTTATGATGGTGAATGTGACTACGACTCCAAGATGCAGGACCTAAGGTTTAACGTCCCATTTGCATACGGTTTGGCTTGGTTGCCTGAGAAATACATGAGTTTAAAAAGTCAACATAATGTTGGTGAATTCACATGTTTAAGATTCTTACAAGTAAACTTGTAAACAGTTTATAGCATACAAAATGTTCTAAAGGTCTTAAGTAAAGTAGACTCACGAAAGTCAAGTTTTACACAGGTGAACGAAAGACCTGTGCAAGTTTATGCACGGTTTGATGAAGGACTTGTGCAAGTCAAATTTTATGCACGGTTGGATGGAGGACTATTGCGAGTCATGTTTTGCACCTATTCAGGCATACATGATATTATAAATGTGGTTACTATGGATTGAATTGATCTACCTGCACCTTGATTTCAATTACTAACTGGTTTACCCACCTTATGGCATCTTCCCCAAGAGTACCACTGGCCTAGAATAACTGACATGTACCCCGTGACTTGTTAACGTGGAGTCAGAAGTGGAGCGACCAGTCAGGACAGGGGCGTCAACCCAAATAGATCTATTCACTAGTTATCATTCCGTACAGGATTAATCGAAAAAAACAGCTAATCAAATGCGGCGTTACAGTTGTACCATAATATCAATCAGAAGTTTGGATGGACAGTTATATATATTGTCTAATAAATATAGGACTGGTAGAAATAATTATAAATCCAATAATTATTCAAAGTTGTGATTGTTTGTTTCTTGATTTTTCCTCAAAGTATTTAAAATAATTTAAAGGAAATGGCTTTGTATACGATCAAAAGAATGTATAAAGTTTGGTGTTTCATGTATTTCTCCCCCATTGATAAAACAGTAAAGGAAAAGGGGCCGTGAAACTCACCTGATCAAGGTAATGATGAAAGGTATATCGCGCTGGATGTAGCAAGTAACCGATGTCCTAATATCAATAATAATAATATACATTTTTTAGGTTTTTGATATAGTTTGGATAACGTTCAGTTATCCAACGATCCTGGTCGATTCTTGACATAATATTCCCGTTTGTAATGTTTGGAAAACCCGTTCGTAATATTTTATTGTTCAAATAAATATTCAGGCTTGTGATAATATTAATAGTCAAATAATTATATAACTTGTAAAAATAATTATAATTCAAATAATTATTTGAAGTTCTCATTATATATTTAAGTTCGAGTTAATAATTATAGAAAAATAATTATATACAAGTCAGAAAAATATTTATACAAATAAATATATATACCTTATAGAAGTGATTGTATGGAAATTAATTGTTAAAAGTCATGAAAATATATATATAAAATCAAGTCTTGAACATTTATAAATAATAAAGTATTTTTACCATTTAACGTTTATGATTAGGATATTTTCAACTATGCGATAGGCATGTGATATAAATCTTTTTCTTGAAAATAATTAGTGTTAAATGGAATAAATATTGTTCCAATATTCTCAAGAATTAAAACTACAAGTGCTTATATTTTAGAAAGTTAGTCGTCGGTTCTGTTGATATTTGTCGTCTTTGTCCGGATATATAGATGCAAGTATCTGATACATGATCAATATGATAATTAATATTTAACTCCCTTAAATATTGTTAGATTTATGATAACTAGAATATTTCAAGTTATATTAAAAGTATGAACACTTAAGTAAAAATGCTTGGTATTTCTTAACGTTCTAAAAACATATATATGTTTTATAAAAATAAACTTATTTTTATAAGATGATTTATGTCCCAAAATATATATATCCGTCTATTATGCTTAAGTCCAAGATTTCACTCTGTAAAGACATGGAGCAACGGATCCTTTGCTAGTCTAGTGATATCGAGATGAAATCAATAACACAAAGAGTAAATACAATGAGGTTGTATTGATTGAAAACTAGAGAGCACACACACAGATTACACACAGTTAACAGAGATGAGTGACCAAGTGTTCTTAACATTCTAAACAGATCAACCTATTTATAGGTAACACATACTAAGTTGCATACCCTCCAATGTACCATCCTGGTACGTTGGCCAGCGTACCAACTGGTATGCTGATCCTAAGACTCACAAACATACTCTCACATAGACACAATACACGAGACACACTATAGCATAGGAATATGCTCTAACAAACTCCCCCTTAACGTGTAGTGTATCTATTCTAACTAAATCTCCAGTCTTCAATCTTCAGCATTGCAACATCCGATCTTCAACTTGAAATCTTGTCAGAAATAGAGCTTGCATTGCTAGACCAGACCTTGAACAATCTTTGAACTTTCAAAATCCACTTGTGAAAGATACTTCAATAACTCCCCCATTCACCATACCTGAGTCTTGACACACAGAACCTGCAACTTTAGAAGACAAAAGTGCGGTTTTTCTTTTTTGATTTATCAAAAATTAAATTAATCTTGGTGCAAAACTTCTCTTTGAGAATCCAAGATATTGATTTTGACATTTTGTTTTTGTATCAAGTGTCAATCGATCGAAAACAAATAAGAAATAAAATCTTTTTGGCTTTTAGAAACTTTATATCAAAACACACCTAAAATCTTTTTGATTTTTCTGAAATAAAAACATAAATGCAATACTAAATCCACTCTAACTATCTGGGATCATATGTTCAATTTCAATTATTCAAGCACATAATCCATGTCAATTGCAGATATAATTTGTCCAACTTTAAAATCAGGCAGAATCATACTCATAACATCTGGATATGTTAAGGTATTGATTGATTTATGCTTTGACTAGTGTACCCCACACTAACAGACATATTCAGATATGTTTCACATACTTTTCATGTGATTATAATTGTGAATTTCACAAGTATTTTGTATTCAAGATATTGTCAACTATGTTCCATGCAAAAAGAAATAAGAACGTTAAATCGTCAACCTTAAGGTCGATCTTTTGATAAGCGGATAAGGCCTCAGATTTAACAAAATAAGAAAATAAAAACAAGTTGAAATTGTATAACCCAACAACAATCAGGTCGGTACTCCCGTACACGCAGAGAAAGTCCGATGAGTACTTATGCAAAACACCAAAAATAAAGAAGAACCTCAAACGAACAATAATCAGGTCGTTCTTGTGGACACGCATAGAAAGTCCGATCGTTTGAGAAAATAAAGAAAATCAAACAAGTTTAAATCTTTGCAAAATGAACACATGTATACACACTGACTTCTCATTTTTCTTTCATATATCTTTCTCTTGATATTTTGAAATACGCATCAAGATGTTGTCAACATAAGTATACTTTCTGATTTGCCGAGCCTACCTAGCATATTGAACAATGATCTTATGGCTTTTTCACTTACTTTATCCGCGAGTCAGAAACGTTAGCCAATGTACCATCATTTCCTAATGATAAATTTCTCAGTTTTGATCTTTTTCATTTTTTTTTATCTTTTGCATTGCCTTTTTCTCCCCCTAAAATGAAAAACATTATTTTTGGATTTTTCATTCACAAAACAAGACATTATTTTGGCTTTTATCAATTTTCTTACCGTAAACATATGTACAACTACCACTTGTAAGAATACGAAAAAGAAAGAAAATTATGCATGCTCTTTGAAAAGTCGAGAGCGTTGGATCGACTACTCAATCTAGCTATTCGGAATACAAAACAAGTAATTAAGAGTTGTTTTATTGATCAACGAACAATTACAACTCAGAAACATTAAGAACAGAGACACATAGAATACACCTCAGAAACACACACTTAATACTGAACCCTCGTACAAACTCGTTACTAAAACAAAACTTAAGCAACCAATTTATAGTTGTTGGCCGAGCCAAGTCCGAACTCCAGGTTCGGCAGCAGGTCCGAACCAGGCACGTTCGACAGGCAGTGACCTTGCCTTGAACTCGGGTCTTGAACCTTGTTTGAATACTTCACACGACGCACTTCTTAGGTATCAACAAACTCCCCCTCGTCGTGTGTAGTATCTTTTCAACATCTTCAAATCTATACCTTCAATCAAGCTCCCCCTCAAGTGTAGAATCCGTTCGTCAATGAAATGAATCTTCTAACAAACTCTTCCTTAACTTGATTGTATCTTGATCTTGAATACTTGAAGATATCTGGTGTATCTCTGGTCTTTTATCAATAGCTTCAGAAGACTTGAAGTTGGGATTTCCTTCACTTTCGCAACCTGCACAAAATTTAAATAATCTTGGCGCAAAATGTCTCTTCGAGACTCCAAGATATGATTTTGAAAATTGAATTTGTATCACGTGTTGATCAGATCGAAAATAAAGTAGAAACAAAATCTTTTTGGCTTTTAGAAAGTTTATATCAAAACAAACCTAAAATCTTTTTGATTCTTCAAACTTATGCTAAAACACAGCAAAAATCTTTTTGTACTTTTCTTGAACTGAAATGAAATGCAATACGGAATCAAACTCTATTTTTGGTATGCGAAAGATCACTTTATGGGATCATATTGGACATAACGCACTGAACTACACTTCAATTTAAACTAATTGAAGCACATAAGTCATGCTGATTGCCGGTATAATTTGTCCATCTTAAACTCAGGCAAAATCATACTCATAACATCTAGATATGTTAAGGTATTGATTAGATTTGCTTTGACCAGTGTATCCCACACTATCAGGCATATTCAGACATTTTCTTTTTCTTTTCCTTTTTCTTTTTGTGTGATTACACTTGTGAATTTTCACAAAGTATAATATTTTCATGATATAGTCAATTGTGTTCCATGCAAAAAGAAATAAAAACATTAAATCATCTACCTTAAGGTCGATCTTTTGATACGCAGATAAGGCCTCGGATTTAGCAAAATAAAGAAAATAAAACAAGTTGAAATTGTATAACCCAACAACAATCAGGTCGGTACTCCCGTACACACAGAGAAGTTCCAGTGAGTTATACGAAACACCAAAGAAAATAAAGCAGACATCAAATGAACAACGATCAGGTCGGTCTTGTGGTCCGATCGTTTGATAAAATAAAGAAAATCAAACAAGTTTAAATCTTTGCAAAATGAACACATGTATACACAGTGACTTCTCATTTAGATTTTCACACTTATTTTTCTTTTTGTCATGAAATATGCATTAAGATGTTATCCACATTGTCAAGCATTAGTATTTATTGTATATCACATCTGAATACTTTCTGATTTGCCGAGCCTACCAAACATATCAAACAATGATCTTATGGCTCTTTCGTCTACTCTATCCATGAGTCAGATACGTAAGCCAATGTACCATCATTTCTCAATGATCAATTTCTCACAATTTTATATATTGTTCATGTATTCATCTTCCTTATATATTTGGCATGTATTCACCTTCTTCACATAACATGCATTTTCACAATTTCTCCCCCTTACATGCATTTCTTCCCCTTAAAATGAAAACTCTATTTTTGGATTTTCATTTTACAAAAAACAAGACTCTATTTTTGACTTTTTCAAGTTTTAAAGAAAGAAAATTGATCATTCAACACGGATAGCTTGCAGTTTCTAGAAATTCAGAAAAATTTGCAAGTTTAAAAGATATATCATGAAATTTAAGTTAAGCAGAATACTCTTCCATCAACAACTTCTCAATCGTCGAGAGGTCTTCTAGAAGTACCTACACACTGGTCAAACTGATTAGTAAATAAATGACCCGAAGCGGATCGCTTCTGGTCGACCAGTGTCCTGATTTTGCTTAGAAATCACCTTGGGTTTCCAATGTTGTTGTTTTGGTAATTCAGTTTTTGATGAATCAATCACAGGTCTCTGTGATGAAGAACCTACGTTTTGAACCTTGTGAACCATAGGAACAAAACGTTTTTGTTTTAGAAAGAATGTAGGTTCATATTCATCAAAAACTCTGCCTTGTTCATTAAAAAACTTTGGTTTGGCAGGTTTACCAAAAACTGGTTTCTTTTGAAACCTTTGTGTCAAATCAGCAGGAAGTGGACAATCTTTTACCATATGCCCTTTTTAACGGAAAACATAACATATACGTTCTGATTTGTTCCACCATTTAGGTGCCTGCATAGAATCACACACATCTATATCTATAACATGATCAAAAGAAGTATGATATACCTGATGCCGGTGATCATGAACCCATTTAGATGTTGGGCTGCAAGAATGAGAACCATCAGAAGAACATTTCGCAGTTTGATTCTTCAAGGTTCTTGAAGCATCTTTCTTCTCAAAAACTTCGGAAATCTTCCGAGCATCAACACAATGAAGAGGAAACTCTTTGTCGGAGAAAATCTGGTCTGAACCCTTGAGTTTATAAAAACGCTCAGGTTGAACCTTCTCAGCTTTAAAAACTTCCTTCTTCACCTGATTCATCTTAAGTTTCTTCAAATCTGGGGATGACGATGCTGGAACTTCATCAGCTTTCACAATCTTTGCTTTAAAACCCAGACCAACATGCTTTCCAGAAATCTTTTCCTCAGAATTTGAATGCTGGTGTCTATCCTTTGCCAACTTAGAAAATTCAGCTTTGATATCTTTAAGATTTGTCTTTTCAAAGAAGATCGTCTCATTAAATTGAGGTTGAGAACGAATTTTTCCACTCGAAGTAGCTGATTTCTCATTATCAGTTAAAGATGAACCGAAAACAAAAATTGGAGCTGGAGGAATCTCAGATTTCTTCCCTTTCTTCTTCTTATGCTTTTTGGTTCTCTTTTTCTTCACAACCTTCATTTCCTCAGAATTTAATGATGAAACCTTTGAATAATAAAACTCTTCAACCTTCTCTGTCACTTCTTTGAATGCTTCTTTGATATGAGTAGGAGGTGAAGCTGTTTTATCAAACATCCTTTCAAAATTTTCATATTTAGCTAGAAAGCTTGTGAACACTTGAGAATTAGAGACATTATTCAGCAATCGATTGGCATCAATTACTTGAATATTTAAATCTGAAATTTGCTTTTGAGCTTCAGCTAAAGTCCTTCTCAGTTGCTATCAACCGCTTTGCAACCTTGTGAGTTTCAAATTTTTGCATGCGAAGATTTTCCATGCCTTCAAACAATTCTTTCTTCAGTTTATCTTCATTTCGCTTCTGGATCTCAAGATTTGCTGTTTGAACCTTATAACACTAACCAATTCTCGCTTCTCATCCAAATATTTTTCCATACCCGCTTGATAACTTGCAATCTTAGTAGCAGATTCGTCAGCATCCTTTGTCAGTAGATCAAGCTTAATTTTGGACTTTTCAAACAAATTTTGAAAATCATTAGCAGCATCCTCTACTTCATCCTTCCATTTCTTGACTTCTTTAACCAACTCATCCCTTTCTTCACAGACTTTTACATTTGCAGCTTCAAAAATCTTTCTATCTTGTTTTGAAATTTCTATAACTTCATTTAATAACTTGATCTCTTTAACCAAGCATTCATTCTTCACACCCAATTCCTTCTCATGTTCCTTAGACACTTCCAAGTTCGAAGAAACCAATTTGAGTTCCTCAGAAAGCTTTTGAATTTTATTCAATAATGAAGCATTCTCTTTCAACAAACTCTCCAAGTTTTCAGCATATTCATAGGAACTTGGTGTTGAACTTGTATCGAAGCTTGTATCAGAACTATAATCTTCTTGATGATCATGAGTGACAATCAAAGCAGATGAATCAAAATGTTTACCCCAATCATAAACACCATCATCTTGAACCATTATAGTTGTTGTCTTAGTTGAATTACCAGACGAAGGTTGAGTAAAACCGGGTTTACTTCCATGCGCTTGTTGATATTCTCTAGCAAAATGTCCAAGCTTCAAACACTTGTAGCACTTGATATTTGATTTATCAAAACCCAATTTACCACTAAACGCTTATTTTCCAGTTTTCCTATAATATCGCTGTGACCTTTGAGTTAACATAGCAAGTTACCATGCCATATCTAACTCATTTAATTGATCATCATCAAGCTCATTCAAATATTCTTTTATCAATTGTGCTTTTCCAACATCATTGATAATCATTCCAAAAGATGAAGAAATGAGAGCAGCAATCAATTTGGCACATTCATCCACTGATTGAACAGAAAACGCACTTTGACGTGATTGATCAGGAATTGTGAAAGTACAACCTTTTGAAGAATCATAATTTCCAGAAGCTCCATCCATAAAAGCAACACCTGGTGCAGAACTCAGATTTTGCTTTAGCATTCATGCTAGCAGTATTCTCACCATGATACAACTCGGGATTTTGTAAAGTAGCAGTTGACTTCTTTGAGTTTAACATTTCCATTTCCCGAGCATGAAGTTTTTAAGTAAGCTCGTGAAATGTCAATGTAGAATATTCTTCATCATGAGTGAGCAGCAAAACATAGTTCTCCCACTTTTCAGGCAACGCTTCCATAATCTTCTCCTTCAAATCAGCATCAGTTTTCTCAATTCCAACAACCTTCAATTCACTAATCAAGTGTGAAAACCTTGAAATAAGAGCAGTAATGTTCTCATTGTCATAATGTTGAAAATTATCAAATTCTTTATTAAACATTTTCTTCCGACTCTTCTTGTAATCATCATTCCCCTCACATAAAGCTGATAAAGCATCCCACAATTTCTTAGATTTCTTGCAAGTACTAAATTGATGAAGCAACTCAGTGGGTAATGCCATCGTAAGTTAACCGAAAGCTTTTTGTTCAAGCTCATAAGATTTCCTTTCAGCAATGTCGAAGGTATAAACTTCCTTGAATTCTCCTTGATCAGTCGGGTGTTGATAAAGCTTCTTGATCGGAATCCACAAATCGATATCATTCGTGCTTATGTAAGCTGAAAATCGTTGCTTCCAATTATGATAATCTTCCAATTTCAATAACTTGGGAACTTTCTGACCTGTTCCAAATTCGTTATCAAAGTTCATCATAGTTTGCATCGCGTTCTACATAGCGGCAAAAGCTTGAAATTCTGACATCGTTGAAAAGTTAGAATCTGATCGTCCGAACCCTATCCAAACTTAATCACCTTCTCCGAACAAGCTCCGAACACTCTCCGAAAATCTAACAATAGTCCGAACTTCAAATGAACTGTAACAGTGCCGAACTATCACCGTATGCTGTCCGAACCTATTCCAAGCTTACCCTGAACTCTGTCCGAACTCAAAAGAACCCGAACCTTGACCGAACTTCTACCGAAACAAAACAATTTTCCAAACTACGACGGAAACAGACCGAAATTTGGACGAACCCCTCCGAACACGTCCGAACTAGGACTTCGGGACGGTTAGTCCGAACTCTACCAGTAACTTCCGAACCTCGACATGACTTTCTCAAAACGCTCAATTTTTTATAGATTTTGATGAGATTTGTAGCAGTAGATTAGAAAAAATGATGAGGAATGATTTAAGAGCAAAATTTTCACAAAAGACTCGATCGAAGTGATCAAAAATTTGCAAAAACACTCAAAATCACTCAAAAATACTCATTTCGTGTCAACAACTCCGTAAATAGAACTTGAAAAGTCGAGAGCGTTGGATCGTCTACTCAATCTAGCTATTCGGAATACAAAACGAGTAATTAAGAGTTGTTTTATTGACCAACGAACAATTACAACTCAGAAACACTAAGAACAGAGACATAGAGAATACACCTCAGAAACACACACTTAATACTGAACCCTCGTACAAACTCGTTACTAAAACAAAGCTTAAGCAACCTATTTATAGTTGTTAGCCGAACCAAGTCCGAACTCCAGGTTCGGCAGCAGGTCCGAACTCCTGGTTCGGACCAGGTTCGGCAGGCAGTGAACTCGGATCTTGAACCTTGGTTGAATACTCTACACGACGCACTTCTCAGGTATCAACACTCTTCACTATCAGCAACACATGCATGATAGGTCTTCTTGAAGAAACCTGCAGACACCAGATAAACATTAGCAGTTTTGGGATTGGCCCGAGTCAACAGCCTCGGGTCGCCCGGTGTCTTCAACATGCTCTTTGACGGTCTTGGAAACAACTCGGGGTTTCCAGATCATGGGCGATTAAAAATTTTCATTGATTCCACAAAGTTATCAACTTGCGTCTTTGCCCAAGACGGCTTACAGGTTGATTTGAACATGGTCTGTTGTGGTTCATAAAAAATATGACCATTTAAATCCACATATTTAGTAGTTTTGTTCACATAAGAGTGAGTGTTTGCATTCGTAGGACACTGAGCAACAAGATGTCCTGGTTTACAACATGCGTAACACTTTCTGTGAAAAACATTAAGGGAACTACTACCCAAATTTAGTTCAAACATTTGTTTTTTATCACAAAATTCTTTGGTTTTCTATCTCCTTTTGAAATAAACACATCATGGTAACCAAAAGAATTCTCAGAACCAAATGAATCAAAGAAACCATCAGAAGAATCATACCTCGGAGGTGAACTTCATGGAGAATAACATGAACCATTAGAAGAACCTCCAGAATAATAATGATCATTATTTGATTTGAACACATTCTGTTGCTTTTGTTTCTGTTGATTCTTTTGAGCTGAAACATGTTTATCAACCTTCTTCTGCTTCTGTTGAGTAGGTTGAACTGATTCCTTGACTTCATAACCCAATCCTTTATGTTTGTAACCCGGAACCTTAAATGATCCAGATTGAGAACCAGAAACACTCTTATCTTTAGCTATTTTAGTAAATTTTGCTTTGATGTCCTTCAGCATGTTCTAAACAATCAATGATTTATCTTATCTGCTTCAGAGGAAATACTAGCAAACTTCTCAACATTAACAAAGATCTTTTAATCTTCCAAGAATGATGATCCAGATTCAAACTTTGGAGCATTGCCAGCTTTAAACTATTTCTTTCCAGGCTTAGACCTCTTCTTCTTTGCTTGAACAAGAGTTCCAAACTTTGAATAATCATGCAATTCTGCATTTGGATCAATCTTTGTAGATGAAGAATTTTAAATGTCAACTGGTGCAGGATGTTGATACCTGATATGTGCGACGTGTGAAGTATCAAGCAAGGAACAAGTTCATGCCAAATTAGGTCTGGCCGAGCCTGGTCTGAACCTGAAGTTCAGACTGACCGAACCTCAGGTTCGGAGGGAGTTCGGTGCAGCGGGCTATATATAGAAGTGTGTTCTTTGTATTGAGTAGTTCTGAGCGTGTGAGATTTCTGCTAAGTGTGTGTTTTCAAGGTGTTTCTCTGTGTTGTGTTTCTAAGTGTTTACTGATTGTAATTATTATTCGTTGATCAATAAAATAATCGGTTAATTACGTTTCGATGTCCGATTAGCTAGATCGAGTAGACGATCCGATGCTCACGCATTTTCAAGTGGTATAAGAGCTTTCTGGTTCACTCTACTGATCTGTGGTTGCTATTTTCGGATTTTTAAACGTTTTTGAAATTTTCTCGAGTGGGTCTATGTGATTTCAATCATTTCTGTCGTGCATTTCATGTCAAATTTGTTCCTAATTTGTTCCTAATCAGTTTTTATGTCCCACTGCTGCAAATCTCATCAAAATTCGTCCAAAATTGAACGTTTTTGAAAAATTATGTCGAGGTTTGGAGGGTTCTAATCAGGTTCGGAGTAACTGCTCCGAAGCTCAGGTTTGGAGTAAGTTCGGTCAAAGTTTGGAGCTTGTACTAGTTCGGTGTAGGTTCGGAGTGTTGTTCAGAAAGAGTTCGGTGCTCAGTGTTTCAGATAGAGTTCGGATGACTGATTTAGGTTTGGACGAAGTTCGGACGAGGTTCGGAGGTTAGTGATAGGTTCGGAGCAAGTTCGGCCGACAAAATTCAAATTTTTCAACGATGTCGGAATTTCAAGCATTTGCCGCGATGCAGAATGCGATGCAAACTATGCTAAATTTTGACAATGAAATCGGAACAAGTCAGAAAGTTCCCAAATTGTTGAAGCTAGAAGATTATCAAAATTAAAAGAAATGATTTTCCGCTTACATAAGTACAAATGATATCGATTTGTGGATCCCGCTTAAGAAGCTTTATCAACATCCAACAGGTGAAGGAGATTTCAAAGAAGTTCATACATTTGATCTTGCTGAAAGAAAATCATACGAGCTTGAACAAAAAGCATACGGTTATCTTACAATGGCATTACCCACTGAGTTGCTTCATCAATTTAGCACTTGCAATAAATTTAAGCAATTGTGAGATGCTTTATCAGCGAGGTGTGAAGGTAATGATGACTACAAGAAGACTCGGAAGAAAGTTCTAAACAAAGAGTTTGATAATTTTCAGAATTATGACAATGAAAACATTATTGCTCTCGTTTCAAGGTTGTCACACTTTATTAGTGAATTAAAGGTGGTTGGGATTGAGAAAACCGATGCTGATTTGAAAGAAAAGATTTTGGAAGCCTTGCCTGAAAAATGAGAAAACTATGTTTTGCTACTCACCCATGATAAGGATTATTCTACAATGACATTTCACGAACTTACTGGAAAACTTCATGCTCGGGAAATGGAAATGTTAAACTCAAAGAAGTCAACTGCTACTTTGCAGAATCCTGAATTGTATCATGGTGAGAATAGTGCAAGCATGAATGCAAAAGCTAAGCCTAATTTGAGTTCTGCACCAAGTGTTGCTTTCTTGTCAGGAAGTTCAGGAAATTCTGATAACAATTCTTCACGGGGTTGTTGCTTTACAATTCCAAATACATCAAGTTAGAATGTGTTTTCTATTGAATCAACAGATGATTGTGCCAAAATTATTTCCGCATTGATTTCATCATCTTTTGGGTTGATTATCAAGGATGTTGTTGATGCAAAGTTAACCAGCGATGATCTTGATGCACTTGATGATGATCAACTAACTGAATTGGATATATCTTGGCAATATGCTATGTTATGCCAACGATCGAAGAGATTTTTCAAGAAACATGGAAGAAATATTTCTGGTGACAAATTGGGTTTTGACAAGTCAAAATTAAAGTGTTACAAATGTTCTCAACTTGGATATTTTGCTAAAGAATGTCCACATGCTAATAAACCTGGTTTTACTCAATCACCCAAGCCTGGTTTTTCTCAACCATCTACTAGTAATACAAGCAAGACAACAACCTTGACAGTTCAACATGATGGTGTTTATGATTGGGGTAAACAATTTGGATATGATTCATCAGCATTAATTGTCACTCATGTTCAATCAGACGATGATTATTCAGATAATAGTTCCGATACAAGTTCAACACCAAGTTCTTATGACTCTGCTGAAAATTTGGAGAATTTGATGAAAGAAAATGCTTTGTTATTGAATAAAGTTCAAAAGCTGTCTAAGGATTTTGATGTGATTAATTCAAGTTTGAAGATTTTAAGGAAAATGAGAAAGAGTTGGTTTTGAATAATGAATGTTTAATGACTGAGATCAAATGGCTGAATGAAGTTTTAGAAGTGTCCAAACAAGATAAGAAGGATGTTAAAGCTGCCAGAGCAAAAGTTTGTGAAGAACGGGATGAGTTGGTAAAAGAGGTTGAAAAATGGAAGTTTAATGCTGAAGATGCTGCTACTGACTTCAAGAATTTATTTTAAAAGTCCAAATCAAACTTGATTTGTTTACACAGTATGTTGAAGAATCCACTGCTCAAACTGAAGCATATCAAGTTGACATGGCAAAATTATTGGATGAGAAGCGGGAGTTGGTTAGTGTGAATAAAGTTCAAACAACAAATTTGGAGATTCAAAGGTGACATGAAGCTAAACTAAAGAAAGAGTTGTTTGAAGGATTGAAAAAATCTTCGAATGCAAAAGTTTGAAACTCATAAACTTGCTAAGCGTTTGATAGCTACAGAAAAAGAGTTGGCTGAAGCACAACCGAATATTTCTGATCTCAAAATTCAAGTCATCGATGCAAATCGCTTGCTGAACAATGTATCAAATTCTCAGGTTTTCACAAGCTTCTTAGCTAATGATGCTAATTTTGAGAAGATGTTAGATAAAACTACATCACCCCCGGCTCAAATTAAAGAAGCATTAAAAGAAGTGAAGGAACAAGTTGAAGATTTTGATTATTCAAAGGTTTCATCATCTACTTCTGAGGTAAGAAAGGTTGTACCGAAAAAGAAAAACAAGAAGAACAACAAGAAGAAGGAAAAGAAATCTGAGATTCCTCCTGCTCCGAAGTTTGTATCTGGTTCATCCTCTACTGATAATGTGAAGTCAACTACTTCAAGTGACAAGTTTAAGTCATAACTAGACTTTAATGAGAAGATCTTCTATGATCAGAAGAATGTGACTGAAGTGAAGGCTGAATTTTCTCGATTAGCAAAGAATGGACATTCTAATTCTGAGGAGAAAGTTGTTGGAAAGCATGTGGGTCTGGGCTTTAAAGCAAAAGATGTAACAGATGAGAAGGCGCCAGAATCATCATCTCAAGATTTGAAGAAATTGAAGCTGAAGCAAGTGAAGAAGGATGTGTTTAAGGCTGAAAAAGTTCAACCTGAGAGATTCTACAAGCTCAAAGGTTCTGATCAGCTTTTCTCTGATAAAGAATTTCCTCTTTATTGTGTTGATGTTCGAAAGATTTCAGAAGTTTTTGTGAAAGCTCAAGTTTCTACAGATGGTTCTTTATCTCAATGCCCAACATCCAAATGGGTTCATAATCACATACATCAGGTATATGATTCTCAGTCTGATCATGTTCGAGATATTCCTATGTGTAATTCATCGCAGGTACATCACAAGTGGGACAAGACAAAGCGAATTTGTTATATTTTCCGCTAAACAGGCCATATGGAAAAATATTGTCCACTACCTGCTGATTCCCCACAACGGTTTCCTAAGAATCCAGTTTTTGGTAAAACTGCCCATCAGAAATTCTTTGATTCAGGTGGCAGAGTTTTTGATGAAGTTGAACCTACATTCTTCATAAACAAAAACGTTTTTTTTCCAATGTTCTCAAAGGTTCAAAGTGTAGGTTCATCGTCACAGTCACATGTGATAATTTCTTCAAAAGTTGACTTCCCAAAACAACAACAATGGAAACCTAAGGCGGTTTCTAAGCAAAACCAGGACACTGGTCGACCAGAAGCAATCTGCTTCGGGTCATTTATGAACTAATCAGTTTAACCACTGTGCAGGTACTTCTTGAAGATCTATCGACGATTGCAAAGTTGTTGATGGAGGAGTATTCTGCTTAATTTAAATTTCATGATCAAATTTTCTAAAATCGGCATATTTTCTAAAAGTCTACAACTACAAAATATCTGTGTTGATTGATCATTTTTCTTTGCTTACCATTTTTTTTCTCTAAAAGTCAAAAATAGAGTCTTGTTTTTGTGTAAAATGAAAATCCAAACATAGAGTTTTCATTTTAAGAGGGAGAATTGTAAGTAAGGGGGAGTAATTAAGTAAAAGCATGTTATGGGAAGAAGGTGAATACATGCAAAATATAAAATTTGAGAAATTGATCATTGGGAAATGATGGTACATTGGCTTACGTATCTGACTAATGGATATAGTAGATGAAAGAGCCATAAGATCGTTATTTGATGTGCTTGGTAGGCTCGGCAAATCAGAATGTATTCAGATGTGATATACACAAATACTAATGCTTGACCAAGTGGACAACATCTTGAAGCATAGTTCATGACACAAAAAGAAAAATAAGTGTGAAAAGAAAATGAGGAGTCACTGTGTATACATGTGTTCATTTTGCAAAGATTTAAACTTGTTTGGTTTTCTTTATTTTGTCAAACGATCGGACTTTCTCTACGTATCGAAAGATCGACCTGATCGTTGTTTGTTTGACGTTCTACTTTATTTTCTTTGATGTTTCGTATAACTCATCGGACTTTCTCTGCGTGTATGGGAGTACCGACCTAATTGTTGTTGAGTTATACAACTTCAACTTGTTTTATTTTTCTTATTTTGTTAAATCTGAGGCCTTATCTGCGTATCGAAAGATCGGCCTTAAGCTAGACGATTTAAGATTCTTATTTCTTTTTGCATGGAACACAGTTGACAGTATCATGAAAAATATTATGCATTGTGAAAAATCACAAGTGCTATCACACAAAAGGAAAAAGAAAGTCAAACAGAAAATGTCTGAGTATGTCTGATAGTGTGGGGTACACTGGTCAAAGCAAATCTAATCAATATCTTAAAATATCTAGATGTTATGAGTATGATTTTGACTGAGTTTAAATATGGACAAATTATACTAGCAATCAACATGACTTATGTGTTTCAATTAATTAAAATTGAAGTGTAGTTCAGTGCGTTATGACCAATATGATCCCATATAGTGATCTTTCTCATACCAAAAATAGCGTTTGATTCTGTCTTGTGATTTCATTTCATTTCAGAAAAGAACAAAAATATTTTCGGTGTGTTTTAGCATAAACTTGAAAAATCAAAAAGATTTTAGGTTTGTTTTGATATAAACTTTCAAAAAGGCAAAAAGATTTTGTTTCTGCTTTATTTTCGATCTGATCAGCACGTGGTACAAAATCAAATTTTCAAAATCATATCTTAGAGTCTCGGAGAGACGTTTTGCACCGAGATTATTTAAATTTGAGTAAATTACATAGAAGGTCCTTCACGTTTATGGTCAATTTCGGATTGGGTCCTTTATGTAAGGTAACTACACCACACATCCTTTATGTTTTAAATATGTTTCATGGTATGTCCTTTAGCACTAACACCGTTAAAAACCTCAGTTAAGTAAGGGGTACTTTAGACTTTTTATAAAACCATTTATTAAAATATATAACATCAAAATTCCCCCTAATAAAAAAAGAGCAGATTGCGATTCCATGCCCCTAATAAAAAAAAATCGTATCTCCCCTTCTTCGTACGTAGGTATCCAAAAACAAGGGTTCCTTCATCTTTTTCTATCCTCATCACCTTCGATTCTCAGTTCTTCTGCTTCACTGGTCCAAATTTCGATCTTGATTCATGGCAGAAGAAAACAATGGTTCGGCTTTTTCATCAGTTAACAAAGATATAATCATGAACTCTATAATCATCGAACCTTCATTCCAGCCACCTTCTATAATATCTAGGCAAACGAATAGCGAATGAACTTATTTACCATGTTGAACCGATGGGGGCTAGTTACAAAACAGATGGAGAAGAACGAGGTTGCAACGATTTGATCCTTGAACACCGAACAGATGGAGAAGACGAGCAACGATGGAACAGATGGAGAAGACGATCTGATTTTTTTGAGCCCTAGGGAGATCTACCAGCGATCCTTTTTTTTATTAATGGAAATGAAATCCACGATCTTATATTTTATTATTAGGGGGGATTTTGATTTTATATATTTTATTAAATGGTTTTATAATAAAGTCTAAAGTACCCCTTACTTAACTGAGGTTTTTAACGGTGTTATACTAAAGGACCTACCATGAAACATATATAAAACATAAAGGATGTGTGGTGTAGTTACCTTACATAAAGGACCCAATCCGAAATTGACCATAAACATAAAGGACCTTCTATGTAATTTACTCTTTTAAATATTGATGCAGGATGCTAAGGTGCAAGTGATCACAACTTTAAGTCTTCTGAAGCTGTTGATAAAGACCAGAGATACACCAGACATTGTCAAGTATTCAAGATCAAGCTACGATTAAGTTGAGGAGGAGTTTGTTCAAAGATTCATTTCATCGGATGAACAGATTCTACACTTGAGGGGGAGCTTGGTTGATTATACAGATTTGATGATGTAGAAGAGTAGAGATACTACACACGACGAGGGGGAGTTTTTTGATACCTGATATGTGGGTCGTGTGAAGTATCAAGCAAGGAACAATTTCATGCCAAATTAGGTCAGGCCGAGCCTGGTCCGAACCTGAAGTTCGGACTGGCGGAACCTCAGGTTCAGAGGGAGTTCAGTGCAGCGGGCTATATATAGAAGTGTGTTCTTTGTATTGAGTAGTTCCGAGCGTGTGAGATTTCTGCTAAGTGTGTGTTTTCAAGGTGTTTCGATGTCCGATTAGCTAGATCGAGTAGACGATCCGATGCTCACGCATTTTCACAGGAACATTGTGTAAATCTTCTTATTTCACACTATCCTCACTCTTCTCCTGTCTGTAAATATAATTCAGAAATATAGGAGACAAGTTGCAATTCTTCACTTATTTTTGCAAATCAAGAATCTCAATCTTCAATTGTGAAATCTTTACTTGAGCATCCAACAACTCTTCTGGTGTAGCAATGAATTGATCTGAGAGATCATTGAATTCATATTTATGTCTTCTTTTCAACTCACACTCTTCCAACAATTCTTCAGTAACCTTTTCCCATTTATTCTTAAAATAATCAACATCTTTAGTTAAAATTTCATTCTAATCTTGAAAAATAACATTGTCATCTCAAAGTTTGAAAAGTTCTTCTTGAAGACTGCTTATTTTGTCAACAGCTTCAATAGCAATCTGATTTACTTTCTCGTATTTCTGTTGAACAATATAACTTTTCTTAAACAAAGCTTCAAAGTCTTCAGCAGCTTCTTTAGCTTTTTCACATTCTTCTAATAATTCTTTCTTTTCTTTTAGTAAACCCTCATTTTATTTTTCTAACCTCTTCAGTAATTAAAATGTTACCCCTCAATAAAGATTTAATTTTTCTATTTGCGACAACACATTCTTGACATTGAAAACACTTTACCTTTTGCTCTTTTGTACTTACTTCAGGTAACATCTTCCTTAACTGTTTCACAGGAACTTGTGTCAGAATCAGAACCAGTTACTTCTTCATCACTATGTACAATTCTGACAACAAACTCAGATTCATCAGGAATATCTTCAGCCCAATCATAACCTTCATCAGGTGCTTGTGCATTTTTCTCAGAAGTAATAGAAGTTAAAGCAGATGGATTAGAATTAGAAGTTTGTCCCCAATCATATTGTTTATCAACTTGAGAAACCAAAGCTGTTGGAGTAGAAGTATTAGCTTCCTTTTATTTGTTACATTCTCGAGCAAAATATCCAAATTTTGAACACTTGAAACACCTAGCCTTTGACCTATCCAAGCCAAGTTTGCCATTTGGATTAAGTTCCTTTTGTAAGGATATGATCACGTATTAATAAACGTATGTCCAGAAAGTATTTAAGCCTACGGGGTTACACATCTCGACACTAATGTATTTGTATTAATTAATTAGTTAATTAATATTTATCACGAACATTTAACGAGGAATCGTTAAAAACTAACGGTTAATTGTTAACAGGGGTGTTAGTTGTAAATTAGAGAGAGTTGTAATTTGATTACAATTAGGAAAAGGCTTGGGATAGGCCTTAGGGCCGAAATTTCGTGAAGCCCTATCCCAATCCCTAACTTGTTCATCAAGTTCCTAAACCCTATAAATAAACCTTATGGGTTTAAGGTTTAGTTGCTGCATTTATCTGATAAAGTGCAAACCCTAGTCTCTCTCTATTCTCTCTCTAATTTTCGGCAAACAAGAAAGAACCCTAGGGGTTTCGATTTCTTGTGTGGTTCGACCAAGCCATCTTCACAAGAGGAGTTCGTGATCAAGTACTAGCATACGTACATCGGTGTGTCGTGTGTGCGATCGTAGAGGGATTTACTTCAAATCCTAGAAGATCTTCTCTTGTCGAGCTAAAAAGGTACACATTATCTATCCGGTTAGTTAGATTAATTCATAGGAAAAATGTCCGCTGCGTACTCGTGTTTTTTAAATTAGTTATATAACCCTACAGTGGTATCACGAGCCACCTATGATTTTAATTAATTACCGGGAATAAAAACTTGGAAGGGGGGTAACCAAATAAGATTCTAGCTTTTCGATCCATTTAAAAATCGTGTTTTACAATTGGAAAAAGGTTTCGCAAATTGGTAAAAACGAAAAAAACTCAAAAATTCGATGGAAAACGACTTTTCGACCCGATCGAAAAGTTCCTGATCGAAAACTGCTTCTCGACCCGATCGAAAACCCTTGTTTTCCGATCGGAAACCCTTGTTGCTCCGATCGGAAACCCTTGTACGATCGGAAACCCTTGTTTTCCGATCGAAAACCCTAATCGAAAAGTGCTATTCTCGATCGGAAACCCTGATTCCGATCGAAAACTATATAATGGATCGAAAACCTCTAGCCGAATCGGAAACCCTAATTTTAGGTCTAAAATTCGATTCTTGTGATCTAAAATTAAGAACCCAAATTTTTGTTATTTGATAATCAACATGTTGTACCTTTATTTAAAATGTTAAAAAGAAGTAAAAACCATGAAGTTCCATGCAAATCGTTTATGGTTATTACTTATATCGAAGAGGATTAAAATTAAAATTATATTAGATAATTAGAAACCCTAAGATTATGTGATTATTGTGATAATCGTGACATAATAAAAGGTTTTAATGCAAATTTGTTTTATAAAAATCGAAATTTGCTTAAATGACTATTGAAATATGATTTTGTTTATAAAATAAAATTTGTGTCCTAAAACTCAAAAGAAATAGCGGCTCATCCATTTGAACACACTCTAAGAGAGGTATAAGTCGGGTCGCCATGCTTCCCTAAAGTGGGTAGGTTTTTAATTGCAAAAGTGCAAACCTCACCCCTATGCTTCTTTGTGTGTTGCAAATGAAGCTACCGAGCTCTTTTGATTTGGAAGACAAACTAAGAATTTTATAAACACATTATGTGGTGAAGGTGTGCATGAACCTTCACACATAACACTTTTTGATCACACGTCAAAATTGTTTTGACCCAAACCAAACTTAAGTCTTTGCCATCCACCTTGGAAAGGACACTTGTGGGTGTCATCTTACTCATTGGTACACAATGGTAAAATGGCATTTACATGGCAAATTCCCACTCATTGGTACACAATGGTGGACAATTTGTGCTTTCTTAGTTGGACGACTTAAAGCGAGCTAAGCGGTGAGACCCTTGGCCCGTGGCAAGAGATGGGATGAAACATGACTACAAATTACTTTGTGCAAGATTCACAAGTATTATTTGTAGGTCCCATAAAATCTAGGAATTGTACTTGGAGTACAATTATTGATCGTCACTTACCTTTTTAGTGCATCATTTCTAGCAGATCAACTGATGAAATGATAGCATGTCAATTGGATCCTAGCCTTAATAAACTTAATTGTTTAAAGTGTTTAAACATTGGGTAATTTAATTTATTAAGGATCTAACTTCAAAACAATGTTGGTCATGCTTTTCGTCAAATGTTTGAAAGAGAAAAGCTGAATGGATCTAACTTCAATGAATGATACCGTCAACTGAGGATTGTTCTTAGAGTTGAACGGAGGACCGATGTCCTTGAAAATCATTGGCCGACCGAGCCAGCTGCTAATGCTTCAGATCAAGAGAAAGCGTTCTACAATGCAGAGTATAGCAGATACGATGAGGTTGCTTGCATGATGATCTCGAGTATGACTCCCGATCAAAGAGCTAAAGAAGATGTATGAAAAACAAGCTGGTGTTGAATTGTTCGACCTAGTTGTGGAACTCCACGGCTTGAAACTGAAAAATCGGTCAGTAGTCATGTGCTCAAGATGAAGAGCTACTTTGACAAATTGGAATCGCTCAATTATGGGTATAATCAGGTTGTGGCAGTTGGCATGATCCTCAAATCTCTTACGAAGGATTTTGAGGGTTTTGTGCGCAACTACAACATGAATAATATGACAAATACTATACCTGAGCTTCATGCTATGCCTGTCGAGTATGAAAAAAGATTCCTAAAAAGGCCACTGAAACACCCCAAGTTCTTATGATCAAGGGTGGAAAGATCCAAAAGGCTAAACGACCACAAAAGGCGAAGGGCAAGAATGATGGTAAGGGAAAAGGCAAGGCAGTTGCCCTTGTTCCTAAAACCAAGAAAACCCCTCTGGCCGCAAAAGAGCATCCGGCTAAAGACCAAATCTGTCACCATTGTGGTGAAGTTGGACAATGGAAGAGGAACTGTCCTACCTATCTAGCTGAGTTGATGAAGAAGAGAAAGAATACTAGCGGGGCTAGTACTTCAGGTATCTTCACAATTGAATTATTTTCCTTTTCTAAGTGTGATTCATGGGTGTATGACACTGGCTGTGGAACTCACATCTGTAATTCGTTACAGGGACTTAGAAAGAGGAGGAAACTGAAGCCTGGAGCTTTGCAGTTGTACGTGGGAAATGGTTTGCCAGCAGCTGTGGAAGCTATAGGAGAATATCATTTAATTCTGCCTTCTGGGTTAAATATTGTGTTAGACAATTGTCATTATGCACCTTCTATCACTAGAGGTGTTATTTCAGTTTCTTTGTTGAAAAACCAAGGATTTATTAATGCATTTAATAATATCGGTATTTCAGTTTCTAAAAATAATGTTCATTATTTTGATGCTATTCCTTGTGATGGCATTTATGAAATTGATATGCGTGGTTGTGTTTTAAATAAATTATTGTTCACTGTTAGAAAACGAGCCAAAACTAGTTTGGACTCTACCTACCTTTGGCACTGTTGTCTTGCCCATGTTGGCAAAAATTGCATTGAAAGACTTCAACGTGAAGGGATCTTACAATCAAATGATGAATCAATTGATCAATGCGTTTCCTGTATATCAGGAAAGATGAAAAGAAAACCCTTTCCGAACAAGCCGCAAAGGGCTAAAGAACTACTTGGACTCATTCATACTGATGTTTGTGGCCCATTTAGACATGTTTCAAGAAAAGGTGCTAGCTACTTCGTGACTTTCACGGATGATTTCAGCCGTTATGGTTATGTTTACTTGCTTAAACATAAACATGAAGTGTTTGAAACATTGAAAGAGTATAAGAACGAAGTAGAAAATCAACTCGGAAAGACCATCAAGATCCTTCGATCGGATCGTGGTGGAGAATACTTAAGCCAAGAGTTTAAGGATTATCTTAAAGCGTGTGGAATTGTCCAACAGCTTACTCCTCCTTACACTCCTCAGCATAATGGAGTCTCTGAGAGGAGGAATCGAACCCTACTAGAAATGGTGAGGTCGATGATGAACCTTACAACTCTCCCAATATCATTTTGGGATTTTGCTCTAAAAACCGCTATACGCGTTCTAAATATGGTTCCAACCAAGAAGGTTGAAAAGACACTGCATCAATTGTGGCATGGAGAAGTCCCTGTGTTGTCTTACTTAAGAGTCTGGGGATGTGAGGCACTTGTGAAGCATGATACGCCTGAAAAACTACAACCCAGGACTACTAAGTGCATCTTCGTAGGATTCCCAAAGGAAAAAATGGGTTACTACTTTTACAATCCTTCCGAAAATACTGTTCGTGTTGCTCGATATGCTGAATTCTTTGAAAAGAATTTTATAGCTCAAGAGAACAGTGGGAGACTTGTAGAACTACTAGAAGATGTGTCACCTTCTGAAACAACTAGCAATCATCAACTTGGGGGGGGGGATGTTCAAAGTGATGAACCTCAAGTCGATGATGTTGCGATTCCACTTCGTAGATCCGAAAGGGTCGTACGTAATCCGGATAGATGGATTGGTCTAGTCGAATCCGAGGATAACGTATCAGGAGATCTCAATGAGCCTCCGAACTTCAAAGCTGCATTATCAGATCCGGAATCTGACAAATGGCTTGAAGCTGCGAACATGGAAATGAAATCCATGAAAGATAATCAAGTTTGGAACTTGGTTGATCTTCCTCCAAACGCGAAGACCGTTGGGAGTAAATGGATCTTCAAGAAGAAGACCGACATGGATGGAAATGTACACACCGATAAAGCTCGTCTCGTGGTGACAGGTTATACTCAACGTTTTGGCGTTGACTATGATGAGACCTTTTCACCAGTAGCTGACATTAGAGCTATTAGGATTCTCTTAGCCATAGCAGCGTACTATGACTTTGAGATATGGCAAATGGATGTTAAGATTGCCTTCTTTAATGGTTACTTGGATGAAGAAGTCTATATGGATCAACCTGAAGGGTTCATTGATCCAAAACATCCCAACCAAGTATGCAAGCTTCAAAGGTCCATTTATGGACTAAAGCAAGCATCGAGGAGTTGGAATAAACGGTTTGATGAAGAAATCAAAAAGTTTGGTTTCATTCAGAATCCCGATGAGCCATGTGTATATCGCAAAGCTAGTGGGAGTAATGTTACTTTCCTTGTCTTATATGTAGATGACATATTGATTATAGGGAAACATATTCCAATGTTGCAAGATGTAAAATCCCATCTTGGAAAGTGTTTTTCCATGAAAGACTTGGGAGAAGCAGCATTCATTCTTGGAATCAAGATCTATAGAGATAGAACTAAGCGGTTAATAGGACTAAGTCAAAGTGCTTATATTGATAAGATCTTGAAGCGATTCAAGATGGAGAATTCCAAGCGTGGTATAGTACCTATGCAGGAAGGGCTTGGTCTATCAGTTAAACAAGGTGCTTCTACACCTGATGAGGTGAAGCGTATGCAGAGAGTCCCTTATGGTTCGGCTGTAGGCTCTATAATGTATGTGGTGAGATGCACTAGACCTGATATAGCATTTGCGCAGAATATCGTTAGCCGATTTCAACAGAATCCAGGTGAAAGTCACTGGACTACTGTTAAGACCATTCTCAAGTACCTACGGGCTACTAGAGATTTGTTTTTGGTATATGGGGGAAATCCAGATCAAGAGCTCAAAGTGACCGGATACTGCGATGCTGGATTTCAGACTGATAGAGATGACACGAAGTCTCAGTCTGGGTACGTCTTCGTTCTGAATGGAGGCGCTGTGGATTGGAAAAGCAAGAAACAAACCACAGTTGCTATGTCTGCAACAGAGTCTGAGTACATTGCTGCTTCGGAAGCTGCAATGGAGGCAGTCTGGATAAGGAAGTTTATTTGTGGGCTTGACGTGATCCCTACAAGTAACTTGCCTATTGATATGTTCGTGAGCAGATCGAACTAGGTGAAATCAGATTACTCAAAGTTCACACATATATTAACTTAGCTGATCCTTTCACAAAAGCTTTGTCGAGGCCGAAGCTTGAAAGGCATGCCGAGGGCATGGGACTTAAATTAGCTAGTTAAATCATGTATGTCTGATGTTCGGTATTTGGATAAGGGATGTTAAACAATTTCTATTTATATAATGAAATAAAGTACTTGATATGTTTGATTTCATTTAATAGTAAATTGTGTCCTATATTTGCATGTTTAATCCTTGAGTACTTGTCAAGTATTCTAAATTGTCCATTGTCAATTAACTATATGGGAATATAGTTAAACTAAGACAAATCTGAGTGATTGGTAATATTCTTGGAATATATAATGGATGGTCCCACCAAACTCACATGGTATTCATAGGATGCATATCGGACAACCCCACTAACGAATTGTCACTTTATGGATCGTCGTCATTGAGTGAAATTCGAAAATGGTTGCTTTACTTATCCTTAGACTTGAGATACAAGCAGGTCATGCATATATGGATTGCACCTATTTGATATAGTTCTAACTATCCTGAATAAGGTAGTACAAAAGGGCTATTTTCAGTAAGTATAGTGAAGTATGTGACTGGACACATGTAGTCAGGAGGATTTGTTCCTTCAGCCTAAAGGTTGAAGCAGATACCACTGGGCCCCTCATTGGGACTAATTAAGATGTTTGGCCATGCCCAAATGAAATCCAGATGTGTCTCGATTTTGAATTTGGTAATCTTTAATTAGTTATGGAATGAGAAACAGAATCGTTAAAGTATGAAATGACTTGATCCATATTCATATTTAACAACGGTATCGGTAACAAAGAGATAGTAAATGACTGTACCATTTAAATACAATTTGAGAAACTGTACTTAAATATTTCCGGGAGCATTGGCGTGTTGCTAGACGCTAACCAATGTTATTACCTTTATTATTACGAGCTCAAGTGGGAGCTGTAAGGATATGATCACGTATTAATAAACGTATGTCCGGAAAGTATTTAAGCTTACGGGGTTACACGTCTCGACACTAATGTATTTGTATTAATTAATTAGTTAATTAATATTTTTCACGAACATTTAACGAGGAATCGTTAAAAACTAACGGTTAATTGTTAACAGGGGTGTTAGTTGTAAATTAGAGAGAGTTGTAATTTGATTACAATTAGGAAAAGGCTTGGGATAGGCCTTAGGGCCGAAATTTCGTGAAGCCCTATCCCAATCCCTAACTTGTTCATCAAGTTCCTAAACCCTATAAATAAACCTTATGGGTTTAAGGTTTAGTTGCTGCATTTATCTGATAAAGTGCAAACCCCAGTCTCTCTCTATTCTCTCTCTAATTTTCGGCAAACAACAAAGAACCCTAGGGATTTCGATTTCTTGTGTGGTTCGACCAAGCCATCTTCACAAGAGGAGTTCATGATCAAGTACTAGCATACGTACATTGGTGTGTCGTGTGTGCGATCGTAGAGGGATTTACTTCAAATCCTAGAAGATCTTCTCTTGCCGAGCTAAAAAGGTACACATTATCTATCCGGTTAGTTAGATTAATTCATAGGAAAAATATCCGTTGCGTACTCGTGTTTTTGATAATTAGTTATATAACCCTACACCTTTTTACCAGTTTTGTGAAAAATTCTTCTTGCTCTTTCAGCCAACATCGCTATCTGCCATCCCATATCCAATTCATTCATATGATCCTCATCTATCTGTTTCAAATCATCTTTAAACAACTTAACATCACCAATGTTACCAATTATGAATCCATAAGATGATGCTATTAAAGCAGATATTAATGCAACATGTTCATCAACTGTCTTAGCAGAAAATGGAGTCTGAGGTGACTGATTTGGAATTGTAAAGTTGCACCCTGGAGAATAAATATAATTCTCAGACTTTTCAGCAAGAAAAGAGTAGTAGGACCTTCACTGAAAATGTTTGACCTTTTAGCATTAACGGTTGAATCATTTTCACCATGATATGCTGCTGGATTCTATACTTGTGCAGACATGGATCTGATCACATTCAATTCTATATCTCTTGCTTGTATCTTTTTATCAAACTGTTGAATGACAACACTCAATAATCTTTATCAATAGTAATCATCATGACATAATTTTCCCATCTTTCAGGTAATGCCTCCAGTAACTTCTCTTTCAGTTCAGCTTACTCTTTTTTGATACTTACTAAGGTCATTTCACTCAGTAAATGTGAAAACCTAGTAATGAGCTTTGAAATATCTTCATTTGGATAATGCTTGAAATTTTTGAACTCTTTCTTTAGAACCTTTTGCTTACTTTTCTTAAACTGATCATTACCCTCACATCGTTTCTGCATTGCATCCCATAATTCTTTCGATATAGTATTAAGCAGAAAACTGATGTAATAGATCTTTGGGTAATTCCATGGTTAATGTTTCGTAAGCTTTTTGTTCAGCTTGATAAGCTTTCTTTTGTTCAGCAATCAGACTTTGTTGCACAATTGGCCTTCCAGTGGTACCAGTTGGATATTCATATTGATCAGTATAAGCTAACCAAAGATCAACTTCAGTAGTACCAACGTATGCATCGAATCGTTTCACCCAACAATGATAATCTTCCAATTTGAGCAACTTCGGAACTTTTTAACTTGTTCCTATTTCATTATCATAGTTAACAAGAGCTTGCATTGTGCTTTGAATCGTGGAAAATGCTTTATAATCATTCATTTTGAAATTATGATATAGGTACCAAAAATTTCAAACTCAAAAAACGGACGTCTTAAAAGCGGAATTTGGACATCGAAACGGAGGGTACTGGCCGTTAGGCGTATAAAAGTGTAGAGCTCGTCGACACAATCTTTTGGCTGGTATTGGGTTCCGTTACTCAAAACAAAACTCAAGTTACGTCAGTTTTAGTGAATGTCACTATTCTGTCGGCGTACCAATAAGCCTCCCAGCGGACCAAACTGTTTACCAGCGTACCAATATCTTTGACCGTACCAACCACTCAACGTACCAAACCAGCGGCGTACCAGTGAACAGTAGCGGACCAACTTGGTACGGCGTAATTGCTCCAGACCACCGTTGAAGATTGCCTTGAACTAATCAGTTCATCCAGCGTACCACGACATTCAACCGGCGTACCAACACTGAACTTTCCTGATTTTCACGAATTTGAAGGGTTTAGACTGTAATCTGCAGCAATAAGCAACGAAAACACACTAGAAACGTTTTAAAATCAAATTTAACATCTGAAACACTCGGATTTGAGAAAATTTGATGAAAATTAACCAAAAACTCACTTTCTCTCTCTAGAAATCTCAAAAATCATAGAAATCGATCAGAAAATGAAACCAGGAAACTCTGATACCACTTGTAAAGACATGGAGCGACGGATCGTTTGCTAATCTAGTGATATCAAGATGAAATCAATAACACGAAGAGTAAATACAATGAGATTGTACTGACTGGAAACTAGAGAGCACACACATAGATTACACACATTTAACAGAGATAAATGACCAAGTGTTCTTAACATTCTAAACAGATTAACCTATTTATAGGTAACACATACTAAGATGCATACCATCCAACGTACCATCTTGGTAAGTTGGCCAGCGTACCAACTGGTATGCTGATCCTAAGATTCACAAACATACTCTCACATAGATACAGTACACGAGACACACTATAGCATAGGAATATGCTCTAACACACTCTGACGGTTCTCGCGTCGGTTTATATTCTTTTTAGACTTCAACGTCTGTATCAATTATATATTGTGACATGATTTAAGTCCTCAAATATTCAATGCTAGTTTGATATTTAGGATGGTTCGTCCATTTTATATATTTAGGAGTGGAACGTCAAGACTCATTTAGTGTGCTCGTAAATATATAAAAAATGAACAACAAAAATGATTATATCAAAAGTTTAGACTTTTACCTCTAGCACTAGGATAGCGGACGAGCCGAAAGTGACGAGAATAATTCCAAAAGCTTATATGTAAAAATCCGGTATTTAAATATTTGGTCCGAAAGGAAAAACCGGCTATTTACGGGCTAGTTTTCAGTGGCGTAGGGTGCTCGTTAGGGGCAACCGATGAGGCTGTTTGGAAGGTGGACGTGTGGTGGTTATTTGGTGGTGTTATGAAGGTCGTTTGGAGTTCGTTGGGGCTGTTTGGTATTTGTTGTGTCTGCCGAGACCGATAAAGAGAATGAAAAATAAAGATTCTGAAATGGGAGCGAGAGTTTAAAATGTATATCAAAGTTTGGTATGAGCTTAAATTTATGTGTGTGTCGAGAGTTTTACACATACAAAAAAAGGGAGTTGGCCGGTTTTGATCAATACAGCCAAGAGATGATTGGGAGAGGAGAAAAGGAGTTGTGGTGTGAAAAGGAGTTGTGGTGTGGTTTCTTTGTCTCTCCCTTCATTCCTTTTATAGTATAAATTTTAGACTAGAAGTCATGGCGTAAGGAGTGTGATGGTGGTGAATGGTACAAGGGTATGGGAGTTGGAGTTTGAATGCGGGTAAGCACAAAAAGTAGCTTCCAAGTATAATTAAGCATGTGTTGAATTAGGAAGATATCTAGCCTTTCATTATATTATAAAATTTAACTAGCCTTTCATTTTTATGAAAACAAATACATGGAGAAACATCACTAGCATGGTGAAGGAGGTTTATTATTTTTACCAAGGTAATAGGTATTTTTTTATAATTTTTATGGGCCCATAGTTATATAAAAAATGGGATTTTATATTTTTAAGTGTGCCGAAATCCTTAAAAGAATAAAAGGGAAGGGCCGACCAATTCGGGCCGTCGGCTAGGCCCAAGCCGAGAGGGAGAGGCGGTTGGGCCGGTGTTGGGCCGAGTTTCGAGCTCGGATAATTAATTTTGGGCTATTGGGCTTTGTCGGGCCCAATTCGGGTTACGGACTGTGTTACACCGAACCGTCTTGGCGTTTTGATCGAGTCGAGTTTCTAAATAAGTTATGAGACTTAGTTATTGATGAACGACTATATTTTTAGTCATAACTTTACGTGTTTAGAGGTTGCGGTATTATTTATTTTATTTAATCGCGTACCGCGTTCAGATAATAAATAATTTGTTTAATATCTTTTAAGCTCGAATATATTACGTAGTCAAAACTAACTAAAGTTGTAAATAAAATATTAGCTTAAAGTGTTCGTCAGGTGTCGGTATGATGTCTTACGACACCATTCCACGAAAAAATATCAAACAAATTACACGACGCTATCGCTCATTTTGAGAAAACTAATCATGGATCTAGCCCTAAATAAGCATATATGATGTAGATTTAAACATTCTATGGCAAGTAAACATAATTTAATCATCATAACATGTAGATCTAACCCTAGATGGCATGTGATTTGTAGATCTAAACATTTTATGGCAAAACAATATAACTTGATCATCATAACATGTAGATCTAACCCAAGATGACATGTAACTTGTAGATCTAAACATCCTATCTCATAAATATGTAAACTTGATCATTATAATTTGTATCTAACCCTAGATGACATGCATGTTGAAGAACTAGTCATATAAGGCACCAAATTCACAATCTTGATGAGCAAACCCTAGATCTAGACCATATTTAGTGATTACCACATAGATCTAACCTAGATTTAACATAAAGATGCAAACTTGATGATATATGACATGGATTTGGGTACATAAGAGCATGCAAGATCAGATCTAATCAAATTCCAACATAAAAATCAAGTCTTGGTGCATAAATACCTAGATCTATATCATAAAAGCATGCATAAACATAGATCCAAGCCAAAAACACAATATTGTTCCAATCTTGGACCAAGAAATTAATAGATCTAGATGAAGAGATGATTTAGAACATGAAACTAACCCTAAGAAGCTATAAAGGTCAGATCTTGATGAGATGGGGTGAGGATTAACACTTACCGGTAGACTGAAAAGATGAAGAAAATGATCGATTTATGATGATCCAAACTCCAATCTTCAATCTCCAAGCTCAAAATATGATATTAGGGTTTGGAAGAGCGATTTACAAAGGGTTTGGATCATTCAAGAGCTGATGGGGGCTGATAATGAGGGGCATGGAGACTAATGATGCTTAAATAGGGGTTAATTAGGGTTTCTGCCAAAAATGGCGATGGGCGTACGGCCCTAAATGTATATCATTTAGGGCGCACCGCCCTAATGTGGCAGTCCGGTTCTTAACTATCAGTTTCTCGATTCTCGTGTTCGGTTCTTTGTTTTTTGATGTTTTCGAGTCCCGTTAAAATCGAAATTGTGTGGGATTTACCGATCTTTCACCGATTGCGTTCTAAACCTCAAATTCTCGCATGTCCTTACTTGTATTCACTTGTATGCTTAACTATTATCACATATAAGTCTCATACATGCTCGGATTGCTTGAATTCTCGGTTAAATGTATTCATCGGTGTATTCGCGGTAAAATCCAAAATAGTGGGAATTTGCATATCAAATCGATTAGTGAACCCAACAATGAATCCAATTTCATGAAATTAAATATAGAAAATCATAATTAAACAAAGTTCCTCATTCGATTATCTAAATTTTGGGTTACGGATTACAAAACAGATCGAATCAAACAAACTGGAAAGTCCGAAATGTTACAGTCTCCCCTACTTTTGGGAATTTCGTCCTAAAATTAAAATTCAAGAAGACTGAATGAACAACTGAGGGTATTTGGCCTTCATCTGGTCCTCACGCTCCCAAGTGAATTCAGGCCCACGCTTGGATTCCCAACGAACCCTAACGATCGGATTTCGGCTGCGCTTGAGCTGTTTGACTTCACGATACATGATCTCAATGGGCCTTTCGACGAAATGCATAGACTCATCGATCTGAACATCCTTTAGAGAAACATGGAGGTTCTCATCAGCCAGACACTTATGAAATTTCGATACTGTAGGGTGCACATTAGCCAACTCAGGAGGAATATCGAGACGGTAAGCCACTATTTCGATTTTCTAAAGGATTATGAACGGACCGACATAACGAGGTGCTAGTTTCCATTTCTTTCCAAATCGGACGACACCTTTCCAAGGCGATACATTTAAAAGGACAAGGTCGCCTTCTTTAAACTTAAGGGGCTTTCGTCTTCTATCATAATAACTTTTCTGACGACTCCTAGAAGCGAGCAAATGATCACGGATTTGAGAGATTTTGTCAGTCGTTTCCTGAATCAGCTCGGGACCTGTGACAACCCGTAGTCCCAATTATCCAGCTTAACCATTTTTATGCTTTTAATAATCGTTTAAGACTTATGTTTTCAAAACATGTAAGACATTAATGTTTCCACTACTCTTTCCGCTGCAATGAAACGAATTAATGTTTTATGAAGTTTTTAAATTATTAAGTGTTCTATGTATCCTCGACTATGATTCCATTCTCGCTCACACCCGAAACCGTTGACCGGGGTGTGACAGGACCGGTAATTAGTGTCCACTAACCTCGCTCTAACATATAGGCGACCGACATTTGCGATCTTAAAGAGCTTCGAATGGGGCCATACTAATGCTCGAATGATTGCTATTGTTATAAGAGAACTCGATGAGCGGTAAAAGAGTATCCCAACTGCCACCGATATCAATGATACAGGCACGGAGCATATCCTCGAGAGTCTGAATGGTGCGCTCATATTTTCCATCAGTCTAAGGGTGATAAGCAGTGCTGAGATCTAAGCAAGTTCCCAAAGCAGTTTGAAGAGACTGCTAAAAATGAGAGGTAAAACGACCATCATGATCAGATATGATAGTCAAAGGAGTACCATGACGTTTAACGATCTTGTTTACATATAGTTTACCCAACTTATCAGCCTTATCCTTCTCATTGATAGCGAGAAAATGAGCAGATTCGGTCAAAAGATCGACAATGACCCAAATGCTATCATGACCCCTGGGAGTCTTTGGAAGTGTCGTGATGAAGTCCATCAATATGTCCTCCCATTTCCAAACTAGGATTCTCGGCTGCTCGAGCAATCCAGACGGTAGCTGGTGCTCGGCCTTCACTTTTAAGCAAGTCAGACACTTAGCTACGAAGAGAGCAATGTCCTTTTTCATGATGGGCCACCAATAGAGGGTGCAGAGATCAATTACATTTTATCTGAACCGAGATGCACAGAATAACAAGACTTGTGAGCCTCGTTCATGATGAATACACGAAGATCGTCTCGGTCAGGAATCCAGAGAAGATCAAAGAAATAAAGAAGGCCATCAGATCTAGACTTAAGCTGAAGCTCAACAACGCAAGATAGTTCCTCATGTAAGTTACCACCTTCAACTGAGGCACGCTGAGCAACAAGGATGCGAGATTTGAGATCAGACAGATGAAGCGAACCCTGAAATAGAATAGGCTTAACATGTTCCTTATGACTGAGTACATCTGCAACGACGTTTGCTTTTCTCAGATGGTAGCGAATCTCACAGTCGTAGTCATTCAGAAGCTCAACCCAACGACGCTGGTGCATATTGAGTTCTTTTAGGTTGAAGATATGCTGAACACTTTTGTGATCGGTATAGACCACACACTCGGTGCCGTAAAGGTATTGCCTCCAGTTTTTTAGAGCAAACACAACCGCACCAAGCTCGAGATCATGCGTCGTGTAATTTTTCTCGTGCTTCTTAAGCTGCCTCGATCCATATGCGATTACCTTTCCTCGTTGCATGAGAACGCAAATGAGGCCTTGATGAGAAGCATCACAATAGACCCAAGATCGTCCATCTCATCAGGAAGAGTTAAGATGGGGGCTTCACACAACATCTGCATGAGTGTCTAAAATGCACATTCCTGAGCGGGACCCCACTCGAAGGGTTGATTTTTCTGAGTCAAAGCAGAAAGAGGCACGACAATACGGGAGAAATTAGCAATGAACCGCCGATAATAGCCCGCTAACCCAAGGAACGAGCAGACTTCGGTAGGTGAAGTAGGGGTACACCAACTCTTAACAAATTCAATTTTGGCAGGACCGACATGGATACCCTTGTCATTAACAATGTGCCCCAAAAAGTGAACCTCTGTTAACCAAAATTCACACTTGGAGAATTTGGCATAAAGCTGCTCTTTCTTTAAAAGCTCGAGCACCAGACGCAGGTGAGATTCATGATCGGATTTAGACTTTAAATAAATCAAGACATCGTCAATGAAGACGATGACAAATTTATCAATATAGGGTTTACAAATGCGATTCATGAGATCCATGAATATAGCAGGGGCGTTTGTCAACCCGAAAGGCATGATGGTGAAGTCAAAATGGCCATAGTGAGTATGAAAAGCAGTCTTGTGAACATCCTCTTCTGCAACACGAAGCCGATGATAGCCAGAACGAATATCAATCTTAGAGAAACATGAATCACCCTGTAGTTGATCGAAGAGGTCAACGAATAATGGTGTTTTTTTTTTAAGTTTATTAAGCTCATGATAGTCGATGCATATACGAAGAAAACCATCTTTCTTTTTGACAAATAGAATATGTGCTCACCAAGGTGAGGAACTCGGTCGAATGAAACCCTTATCAGATAAGTCTTGGAGCTGTTTGGACAACCCCTGCATTTTTGAGGATGCGAGGCGATATGGTGACTTTACAATAGGAGTGGCACTTGGAATTAAGTCAATACGGAAGTCAACTTGGCGAACGGGAGGAAGACCCGTTATATCATCGGGAAATACTTTAGGGAAGTCTCGCACAATCAGGATGTCTTTGATTCCTGTTTCTTTATCTCGAACCTCCATGACATGAGCCAGAAATGCCGGATAATCCTTACGTAAGTACTTTTGGGCCTTTATACAAGACATAAGCTTGAGCCCACTGGATGGTTTATCATCATGAATAATCAGTAAACTGGCCATTTGGACGAGGAATGCGAATGATTTTGTTGAAGCAAACGAGCTCAGCACGATGACGAGATAACCAATCCATACCGACGATGATGTCAAAGCTCCCGAGATGCATCAGAATAAGATCAATAGAGAAAATATGGCCTTTGAAGTGCAACTTGCAGTCGCGAATCACAGAATCGAGGTCGACTGGTAGGTTGTTTAGTTAGCCAAGATAAGATTGGCATCTAGGTATCTAAATTAGGCTTATGGTGCAATAGGTTTTTCAAAGACAAGATTTTCTTTTTATAATTCCCTAGTAAGTTTTTTTTTTTTAAAAAAAATGATCATGTAGTTAGTAAGCCATTATGTGTTTTAGTTTTGTAAGAAAATGTACTAAGTAGTACTCATCTTAATTTAGTAACTACATAGGTGGTAGAAGAAATATATAAAAATGATGGAATAAGTTTATAAAGAAATTTTAAGTCATGTATGAATGGGCTTGGTAAAAAAAAAAAAAAAAAAAACATGTGATATAGGTTGGTGATTTGGGCCGAGAACACACAAAAGGAAGTGGAATGGGCCGATTTAGTGGTGCTGAGAGAATGAGGGGGGTCCGGGCCCATTGGGCCACCGGTGGGGCTGAGGGGTCAGGTCGGGTTGGGTCATTTGTTTAAGTCACGGGCTTGGGAAGTGGGGTTTGGGTTCGTGGGCCGCAGATTAGATCGAGGTTCGGGTCGAGCCGTCGGGTAGTCGAGTTGGATTGTTTATTTACATAATGTTTTTTTATGAAATAAGGTTTTTAGTATGTGAGTGTTAACGAAATTAGTTTTTTTGTTCGCATGGTTTTTAAGCATGACTGTTGCAAAATTTTAAAACCAAGTTGTTTTAAATAAACAACCGCTTAAATGCTTGACGTGTCGTTGAAGTTATTTTTGACACCGACTTTAATATAAAAAGTACATTTTTATAGTTGTTTTCTTATTATTAAAATTCAACAATTTATTTTATGGACTTTACCGTAAGTTACGAGTTTATGTTTCTATATACAAATGTGGGAAGCATTTCTGTGTAGTTTATTGCATGAAATTTGTAAGGTAATGCACGAATTTAATATAATAAAAGTCAAAGTATAGTGGATTGACCTTGGAAATTTGCAGGTTGTCACAGACACCCCGACGAACCGACCACCGGTCTACGGCCCAGGCCGACCCAGAACCGGCCCAACCGCCCTCCCTCTCGGTTTGGGCCTAGCCGACGACCCAAGAACGCCGACCCACTCCTTATTTTATATTTTTTTAGAGATTTCGGCCTACTTCTTTATTTTTTAAAAAGATTTTGGCCCACCTAAATAATAACCCATCATCATTTATTAGAAGCCCATTTATTTTTATAAAAACCTCCTTCTGTTGATGCATGAACCTTGTGTGGCCGTTACTGTTCGAATTGTCAAACAGACTGATTTGTCGGAGACATGAACTGAGGTCCGAAACCTAGCCGAACTCCAGGTTCGGAGTTGTCCGAACCTTGGACAAACTCCAAATTCGGAGGGAGTTCAGACAGGGTTTAGAGGTGCCCAGTTCGGACAGAATGAAGAAGTATAAATAGTTTCGTCTTTGTATTTTTTTTTGTAAGTTCCTATCCAGTGTCTTTCCAAATCAATTTCTTGAGAGGGGAGGTTCTGTCCAACCTCCCGCGGAGCTTAATCGTTGTATACTCCTTCGGTTTATGTAATCATTCAACAAAATATATATGACAAAACTTCTGTCTCGATATTATCTACCAAAGAATCGATCCGTATATGCGTTTTCAAGTGGTATCAGAGCCGTTGGCTCTTTCTATGTTCTACTTTCATCATTTTTCTAAATTTCGAGACGTTAAACCTTCAGTTAGGTGTGATTGGAAGTGTTTCTGTTTGATTTTTAATCAATCGAGTCTTCCTGTGTAATGTTTTTACCTAATAGAAGTATATGTATGTCGAAATTTGATCAAATTCTAAATCTGGTGCGATTTCAAAAATTTCAAGTGAAGTTCAGATAGAGTTCGGCCGAAGAACAGATCTGAAAAATAACCGCTCCGAACTCCAGGTTCGGACAGCGTTCGGACATGTTCGGACGTCCAAAGGTCAGGTTCATAAAAAATGCATCCGAGCTCGTCCGAACCTTCGGACGTCCGAACATATCCGAACGCTGTTCGAACCTGGAGTTCGGAGCGGTTATTTTTCAGATCTGTTCTTCGGCCGAACTCTATCCGAACTTCACTAGAAATTTTTGAAATCGCATCAGATTCAGAATTTGATAAAATTTCGACATACAAATACTTCTGTTAGGTAAAAACATGACACAGGAAGACTCGACTGATTAAAAATCAAACAGAAATACTTCCAATCACACCTAACTGAAGGTTTAACGTCTCGAAAATTAGAAAAATGATGAAATTAGACCATAGAAAGAGCCAACAGCTCCGATACCACTTGAAAAAGCATATAGGGGTCGATTCTATGGTAGATAATATCGAGACGGAAGTTTTGTCATATATCGTGTTGAATGATTACATAAACCGAAGGAGTATACAACGATTAAGCTCTGGGGGAGGTTGGACAGAACCTCCCCTCTCAACACATTGATCTGGAAAGACACTGAACAGAAACTTACAAAGAAGACGAAACTAGTTATACTTCTTCATTTTGTCCGAACTGGGCACCTCTGAACCCTGTCCGAACTCCCTCCGAACTTGGAGTTCGTCCAAGGTTCGGACAACTCCGAACCTGGAGTTCGGCTGGGTTTCGGACCTCAATTCATGTCTCTGACAAATCAGTCTATTTGACAATTCGAACAGTAATGGCCACACAAGGTTCATGCATCAACATAAAATAACTCATCGATATCGTTTAAATAAGATTGCAAGTCTTGGTTCATGTTATTCATGTCTAAATACATAATGTCACGTTCATGTTTATTATAAAAATGTTTTTGAAATAAAATGCGTTGACTACTAAACCGTTAATAAGATGATAAAAGTTAAACATGAAAACGATTCGTTTAGTTATAGGTAGCAACGAAAAATAAAATTAGATCCCAAGATGATGGGATCATGTGTTATACATTTTACTACAACGGTGATGGAAAATAATAACATTTTTCGGTTAGTCGCTTTTTTATTATTAAAGTTTCAGCGACCATTTTGTGTAAGAAAATGTTAAATCCAGGTAATCGTTGTTTATTCTGTTAAGGCTACAACAAGACTATGACTATGTTTGCACGTAAAGGCATTAAATTATTAAAATTCAGCACGTTGCACATTATTATATATGTAAAACAGGTAGCACATAGGTACATATTATTGTCTAGACTATCAAAAACTTACGAGTTGTCACATCCTCTCCTAGTTCGGAGAATTTCTTCCCTAAATCCAGCTTGGCATTACGCTTGAGCGGCTCCTAGAGGGAAAAGATGGGGATATTTGGCACGAAACTGATCTCCGCATTCCCAAGTAAACTCAGAACCACGACGTAAGTTCCACCAAACTTTAACGAGAGGTATCCGACTACGCTTCAGTTTCTTGACGGCACGGTCTACAATCTCAGTAGGTTCTTCTACGATATGCAGAGTCCCATCGAGATGTATCCCATCAAGAGGAATGTCTAGAGACTCCTTGGCAAGGCACTTCTTCAGATTACTAACATGAAAGACATTATGGACGTTGCTAAGCTCGGGTGGTAATAGTAGTTTGTATGCAACATTTCCGATATTTTGACGATTTCAAATGGACCTATGTAACGGGGATTTAACATACCATGCTTACCAAAATGGATTACGCCTTTCCATGGGGATACTTTGAGCATAACCTTGTCACCTTTCTCCAATGATAGAGGTTTCTGACGATGTATGCATAGCTCTTTTGACGATCGTAGGTGGCTTTCAGGCGGTTTTGAATCTGAGAGACTCTTTCAGTCATTTCAATAACTACCTCTGGACTTGTTAGTTGGCTGTCTCCAACTTCAAACCAACAGAACGGCGACCGACACTTTCTTCCTTAGAGTGCTTCAAACGGGGCACATTGAATGCTGGTATGATAACTGTTGTTATACGAAAATTCACACAGAGGTAGGTGGTTATCCCAATTATTACCGAAATCAATGACACAGACTCGTAGCATATCTTCAAGCGTTTGTATTGTTTGCTCGCTCTGTCCGTCAGTTTGCGGGTGATAGGTTGTACTCATATCGAGTCGGGTACCTATGGCTTCGTTCAATGACATCCAGAAATGAGAGGTGAAGCAGCTATTTCTGTTGGAAATAATGGAAACGGGGCTCCATGACGGTAGAATATTTCCTTCATATAAAGCCTTATCAAATGTTCCATGGAATATTTCTCCTTCATGGCAAGAAAATGGGCGGATTTCGTCAGACGATCGACAATAACCTAGATAGAATGGTTACCATTTCGACTCTTCGGTAACTTGGTGATAAAATCCATAGCGATACATTCCCATTTCCACTCAGGAATGATTGGCTAAACAAGCCAGAGGGTTTCTGGTACTCGGCTTTAACTTTAGCACAAGTTGAACACTTACCAACTTACCTAGCGATCTCAGCTTTCATGTTGGGCCACCAATATAGCATACGCAAGTCGTGATACATTTTATCAGCTCCGTGGTGAATGGAATATCTGGTCTTATGGGCTTCGTCAAGAACTAAGCTCATAAGTCCTCCGTATACTGGTATCCATAGCTGATTCATGAAGTATCGCATTCTGTCAGAATTAGCTTCAAGTTGTTGTTCCATGCCACTGAGGCATTCGTCTTGAATGTTTTCATCTCTAGGGGCTTCAACTTGCACTGCTAGTACTTGGATGGTAAGACTGGTAAGAATGGTCATGGCGACAGATCGAACACGAAGGGGATTAATACACTCTTTCCTACTTAAGGCATCTGCTACAACGTTTCCCTTTCCAGGATAGTACAGGATTTTGTAGTCATAATCACTGAGCAGTTCAATCCATCTACGTTGTCTCATGTGTCTCCAAATCTTAAGAGCGAAGATAACAGCTCCAAGTTCTAAATTGTGAGTAATGTAGTTCTTCTCGTGAACTTTCAGCTGCCGGGAAGCATAGGCAATGAACTTGTCACGTTGCATACGTACACAACCAAGACCTTGGTGAGAGGCATCACAGAAAACATAGAAATCATTACTTCCTTCTGGTAAGGCCAGTATGGGTGTGTTGCACAGCTTTTGCTTCAATGTCTGAAAAGCTTGTTCAGCTTTAGAATCCTAAATGAATTATTTACCTTTCTGAATCAAGACGGTCAAGGGTTGAGCTATTCTGTAGAATTCTTGATGAATCTTCGGTAGTAAACAGTAAGACCAAGAAATTGTCGAATCTCGGAGGGGTTTGAAGGTGGACTCCAATCCTTGATAGCTTCAATTTTGTGGGATCCACGTGAATCCCATCGGCATTGATTACGTGGCCTAGAAAGTGCACTTCTCGTAACTAGAATTCCCATATTGAAAACTTTGCATACAACTTCTCGTTCTTCAATAACTCCAGAATAAGGTTTAGATGTTTCTCGTGCTCGTCCTTTCTACGTGAGTAGATTAGGATGTCATCGATGAACACGATTACAAATTTGTCGAGATAGGGTTTGCAAACGCGATTCATTAGGTCCATGAAAACGGCAGGTGCGTTAGTCAATCCGAACGGCATAACAAGAAATTCATAATGTTCGTAGCGTGTTCTGAAGGAAGTCTTAGCTACGTCCACTTCACGAACTCTAAGTTGATGATATACGTAACGGAGATCAATCTTTGAATAGTAACTCAAACCTTGCAATTCGAGGAAGTGGATATCGGTTCTTCACAGTAAGTTTGTTTAGCTCGCGATAGTCTATGCACATTCTGAAAGATCCATCTTAACAAACAGAACAGGAGCGCCCCAAGGGGAGAAACTTGGTTTGATGAATCCTTTGTCAAGTAGTTCTTGACATTGGTTTGACAGTTCCTTCATTTCAGAAGGGGCTAAACAGTATGGAGCCTTAGCCACGGGTGCGGCTCCGAGTACGAGATCGATGTGAAATTCCACTTGTCTTATGAGAGGCAGACCTGGAAGATCATCGGGAAAGACATCGGGATAATCTAGAATAATAGGGACATCAGATAACTTCTTTTCTTCAGAATCTTTAGCGGTTATGTGAGCTAAGAGGGCATGACAACCTTTACGCATGAATTTTTGGGCTTTCATACAGGAAGTGATTTCCAACTTAGTTCCACTATGGTCGCCTTGGATAGTAAAAAATTCATCGTTTGCGAGGGGTATTTTGACCTTTTTCTCGTGACAGACGATTTATGCCCGATTCTTGATTAACAGTCCATTCTGAAAATGATATCAAAACTTCCCAATTAAACAGGTAGGAGGTCTATGGAAAATAGGTGGCGGATAGGTTTAATGTACTCTCTGGAAGGGACTCGTTGGTTCTGATCTGTTTTCCATTTGGATAGTTCGACTACATACTTAGTGTCTAACCTAATAGGAGTGACATTAAGAAGGTATCTAAACTCACTATACACAAAGCTTTTATCGGCACCGGTATCAAATAGAACAGAAGCACATTGATCATTGATTAAGAACGTACCCGTCACAGTATGCGGGTCCTGACAGGTTTCAGCAGCATTGAGAAAAAAAGCTCGTCCTTGGGCAGGCTCGGTTCTGGACTTTTTAAGCTTCGGGCATTCGTTTCTAAAGTGACATGTGCTGCCACACTCAAAGCAGGTGCCCACGGGGTGTGTCTTATTTGACCGGCTTGGGCAGTCTCTGAAGATATGGCCTTTAGCCATACAGTACTGTTAGAGCATATTCCTATGCTAACGTTGTGTCTCGTGTATTGTATCTAGTCAAGAGCTTCTGTGTGAGTCAGTTAGTCATCTGGCCGGATCACATGATCCGCCGGACCAGTTGATACGACGGACCAGATGGTCTGCTGGTGATCCGGTGGCTTATGACTAAGTAACTATAAATAGTTCGTGTTAGAGAGAGTTAGTTCAGTTCTGTCATTTCTATATCTCTTAACTGTGTGTAACTGAAGGTGTTCCTCTCTCTAGTTTGTAACCTCTTAGTGAATCAATAAAGCAAAGCTTTATTTACTTCTTGTTGTTATCCAATTACTGAATCATGCTGTAGTAAGATCGTATCGTGCTTTATCAAGTGGTATCAGAGCAATCCAGGTTGCTCTACTGCTGTGATTTGGTAAGTTTTCGAAATTCTAGAGAGAGAAAGTTTGGGTTTTCTACGTTTTTAATCAATTTTTCATAATTCTGAGTGATTCCGAGGATAAAAATGATTTCTGAATGTTTCTGGAGTGTTTTCGCATCATACTGATCCAGTTTCTAGCTTCAATTGTCGAAATCTGTGAAAATCAGTCGATTTTGGTATTTTTTGCATCTGGTCCGCTCGACGAACAGTCTGATCCGCCGTTTGATCCGCCCAGCAATCTTCATCAGTCTGATCCGCAGCAGTTACAGCGTATCAGTGTGATCCGCTGAAAATTTTGAATAGCCGTACCAGTTTTGATCTGCCGTACTAAAATCTGATCCGCCGTACGAAATTTGATCCGCCGGACGAAATCTGATCCGGATCTGGTCCGCTAGTACAAATCTGATCCGCCTGGTTAGTTTGATCCGGAACTGGTCCGCTGATAATATTTTGATCCACTGGAGTTGTTGGTCCGCTGGCAGAATAGTGATCTTCACTAAAACTGACGTAACTTGCAAACCGTTTGGAGTTACGAAACCCAATACCAGCCAAAACGTTCGTCTTTCAGAGATCTAGAACGTGTACCGGCCTACGGCCAGTACCGTCACGTTTTGACCCCCAAAATCCGCTTGGAAGACGCCCATTTTTTAGTTTTAAGTTTTTGCGTTCGGTATTGATATTTCAAAATGAGCGACTTTCACGCTTTTTCAGCTGTTCAATCATCAATGTAAGCCATATTGAACTATGATAACGAGATAGGAACAACTCAGAAAGTTCCTAAGTTACTTCGATTGGAGGATTATGAGAATTGGAAGCAACGATTTGAATCATTTGTTAATGCTCTTGACATTGATTTGTGGATTTCTATTGAACAAGATTATACATATCCTAAGAAAAATGGAGAACCAATTCCACGAAGTGATCTTGATGAAGATCAAAGGAAAGTGTATGCCAGAGAAAAGAAAACGTATGCAAATCTCACAATGGCTTTACCAAGAGAACTCTTGCATCAATTCAAAAATTGCACAACATCAAAAACATTATGGGATGCACTGAAGGATAGATGTGCAGGAAACGAGCAACATAAGAAGAGTCGAAAGAAAGTTTTGTTAAAGGAGTTTGATAACTTCCAGCATTGTGAAAAAGAGAGTATTGCAGATTTGATTTCTAGATTTTCTCATCTGATTAATGAACTCGATATTGTAGGAGTCCAGAAAGAAAAAGATGACTTGAAGGAAAAATTTCTGGAAGCTTTACCGGAAACATGGGAGAACTTTGTTATGATGCTTGCTAATGATCCAAATTATTCAAGTTGGACTTTCAATCAATTATTAAGCAAGTTACAAGCTCGAGAAATGGAGTTACTTGTAAAGAAATCAGCAATTCCATCAGTTCAGAATCCTGCAGTTTATTTTGGAGAGAATTCTGCTACTGCCCATGCTAAAGCTATATCAAATTCTATTTCAAGCAGTAATCCACCAGTAAGAGCATTTCTTGCTGGAAAGTCAGATAATGGTGGATATTCTTCAGGTTGTAGTTTTACTATTCCTGATAAATCATCAAGCAAGTCAACTTCTAATCAAGCAACCGAAGATCTAGCTGCTTTGCTATCTGCTTTTATATCTTCTTCGTCTGGAGCTATATTTCATCAAATTGGTCAGTCTTGTTTGTATGGCGAGGATTTAAATAACCTGGATGACGATCAATTGAATAAACTCGATTTGGAATGGCAATTTGCTATGGTCGCGGAAAAGGGAAATAGATTTATGCAGAAACATGGTAAGACATCTATTTTTCAAGGACAAACACTTGGCTTGGATAGAAAAATGATTAAATGTTTTAAATGTGCCAAACATGGACATTTTGCTCGCAATTGTCCTACCAAGTCATCTGACAAGGATATTTCCAATAAGAATGGTCAAGATAAAGATGTTAAAGCTATGATATCTCAAACTGATGAAGGTTATGATTGGGCTAAAGATTTTCCAGATGAATCTGCATTCGTGGTTCATTCTCAAGACAGTTATGCATTGATGGCAAATATTGAGGTTGAATCGAGTGGGTATACATCTGAGACCAGTAAATCTGACTTAAGTCATTCTGATTCCGAAATGAGTGGTTACGAATCCGTGTGTGAATTTTGTTCCCAAAAGGATAGTCGAATTAAAGGTTTGATAAAGGAAATAGAGTGTCAATCTGTTGAAATCAAACGAAAGGATGAAGAATTGGAGAGTTTCATTAAGAAATGTCAGGAATTTAATGAAGTTTCCAAAACAAATGCAGAGTTACTCAAGGAAAAGAGTGTGTTGGTGACAGAATTAGCGAATGTTCAGAAACAATTGTCAGAAAGCTGTATTCAGAATGATCAACAAAAGTTACAACTTCAACACGAGAATGATGAGTTCATGTCAAGAATTGTCAAGCTTACTTCTATCAATGAAAAGTTGGTCAAGGAGGTTGCAGAATATAAGTCTCAAGCTCAAGATGTTAGTGAAGATTTTGAACAGTTATTTCAAAAATCTGTCAAAAAGGTTGAAATACTTCAAACATCAAAGGATGAACTTCAGAAGGCATTGGATGAAGTTACTGCTGATAGAACTCAATATCAGATTGTTCAGTCTGAATTGCAGGATACAATCACTTCTTTGAAGAAAGACAAAAAATTATTAACAAGGAATATTAAGATATATAAGGAAAGAGTGGATAAAATTACCAAAGAAGTGCTTGCTGCTCATGATGGGATGAGACGAGAAAAATCACTAGTCAACACCACATCTGAGAAATTGATTCAATCAGAAAAAGTTCTTGCTGAAGCTCAGAAGATCATAGCTGATTTGAAAGTTGAGATTCTCGATCTCAATTGTCAATTGCATAACTTGAAGAATTCTCATTCTTTTACAAGTTATTTGTGTCAAGACGACAATTTCAAGAAGGTATTTGGAGGTGATGATTTTAATCAAATTCCTCATCCAGTGATTCAAACAGAGTCTGTTGTTGATTTGAACACTCCAGTGGTAAACAAAGATTATTCTGAATTTGTATCTGCGAAGTGTGAGAAAAAGGAATCACAGTGTTCAATCAAGCATGTTGGGACAGAAGAGAAGATAGGGTCTGAAGAAAAGTTGGCTGCTGAGCTTGTTCAAGCTAATAATTTGAAGGGTATTAAAGCTAAATTTACTGAGGTTGCTCAAGCTGGTTCTTCTACGTCTCAAGTAGATTTATCAAAGTTACCTGGTTATAAACGATCTGGTTTGGGTAATCATAATCACAAAGTTGTTCAGAAAGTTGAGAAGAACAAGCCAAAGAAGACTCCTAAGGCGAAGAAAGATACTAGTCTTGAACAGATATATCATCTGGCGCAGGTATTTGTATCCACCATGGAAAAAGGTTTTGGAGGGAAGCAAAAGAAGAAAGGTTCATCTGCAAGTTCACCGAACGAATCTTCTTCATCTGATTCTAATGCTACACCTCAGAGTCCTACTTCGAAATGGGTACATTCTAACCGATTTCATGTTTTTGATGATGTTTCTGATGAGTCTGAATTTTCTGATAAATGTCATCCAGTTCAGGACAAGTCACAATTTAAACGTTCATATCGTTTGTGCTATCAATGTCGCCAAAAGGGACATATAGCACAGAATTGTCCTGTCACTGTTAAAAGGAAATTTTCTGGAAAAACTGCCACGATAATTGATGAATCCGGCAGAATTTTTAATGACTCACCCACATCACATTTTAAATCAAAACATTTCAAAAGTGAGTCTAGTGTTGGTGATTCATCACAGGATGATGTTTCTGTGAAAACTGCACCTGCAAAGATGCAGTGGCGACCTAAAGTGGTCAGCACAGCTGCAACTGACTTTGTGGAAGTCACTGGTCGACCAGAAGCTGTGTGCTTCGGGTCATTTGAGTACTAATCTTTAAACCAGTGTGCAGGTATTCCTAGAAGACCCGTTGGTGATTGCAAAGTTGCTGATGGAGGAGTATTCTGCGTTCTTAACTTAAATTGAATGCTTAAATTTACAAAATTGCAAGTTTTGCTGAAAGCTTAAACTGAAAAGATATCAGTATCGATTGGTCAATTTTCTTTCTTTAATGCATTTTGTGTGTAGTTTCGGGAGCGAAAATTGAAAACCAAAAATAGTGTCGTTGTTTGTTTTTGTTTGTGTTAAAATGAAATCCAAAAATAGAGTTTTCATTTTAAGGGGGAGAAATTGGAAAATACAAAAACATCGAAAAACAGAAAAATACAAAAACATTAAAAATGAGAAATTGTATCCGACATGATTGGGAAATGATGGTACATTGGCTTACGTGTCTGACTCATGGATAAATTAGATGAAAAAGCCATAAGATCATTGTTTGATGTACTTGGTAGACTCGGCATTAAATCAGAAAGTATTCAGATGTGATACACACTAAATATTAATGCTTGACCAAGTGGACAACATCTTGATGCATATCTCATGATATATCAAGAAAAGATATGTGAAAATAATGAGAAGTCACTGTGTATACATGTGTTCATTTTGCAAAGATTTAAACTTGTTTGATTTTCTTTATTTTGTCAAACGATTGGACTTTCTCTGCGTGTCGAAAGACCGACCTGATCGTTGTTCGTTTGACGTTCTGCTTTATTTTCTTTGGTGTTTCGTATAACTCATCGGACTTTCTCTGCGTGTACGAGAGTACCGACCTGATTGTTGTTGAGTTATACAATTTCAACTTGTTTTATTTTCTTTTTTTTGTTAAATCCGAGGCCTTATCTGCGTATCGAAAGATCGACCTTAAGGTAGACGATTTAACGTTCTTATTTCTTTTTGCATGGAACACAGTTGACTGACTCATGTATACAATCATTATGTGATTAAATCACAAATGAAATCACAAAGTGTGATATAAAAAGCAAAAACATATCTGAGTATGTCTGATAGTGTGGGGTACACTGGTCAAAGCAAATCTAATCAATACAATAACATATCCAGATGGTATGAGTATGATTGTGCCTGAGTTTAAGATGGACAAATTATACCAGTAATCGACATGACTTGTGTGCTGAAGTAATTGAAATTGAAGTATAGTTCAGCATGTCATGATCAATATGATCCCAAGTTGTGATCTTTCTCGCAAAAGGCAAAAATAGTGTGTGGTTCAGTATTTCATTTCTGTATTGCATTTATGTTTCATATCTGAAAAATTCAAAAAGATTTTCGGTGTGTTTTGATATAAAGTTTCAAAAAGTCAAAAAGATTTTGTTTCTTATTTGTTTTCGACCGATCGATACAAGATACAAAATCAAAATTTCAAAACTATATCTTGGATTCTCAAAGAGAAGTTTTGCGCCAAGATTAAGTTAATTTTCAAAAGAAAAGGAAAGCCGCGTTTCTGTCTTCTGAAATTGCAGGTTATCTGAGTGAGACGACTCAAGCATGGTGAAAGGGGGAGTATATTATATCTTTCGCAAGTGGATCTTGAAGTTCAAAGTTTGTTCAAGATTGATCCAGCCATGCAAGCTCTGTTTCTAACGTGATTTCAAGTCAAAGATCGGATGCAGCAATGTTGCAGATTGAAGACTGAAGTTTAGTTGGAATATAGATACACTACACGTTAAGGGGGAGTTTGTTAGAGCATATTCCTATGCTAACGTTGTGTCTCGTGTATTGTATCTAGTCAAGAGCTTCTGTGTGAGTCAGTTAGTCATCTGGCCAGATCACATGATCCGCCGGACCAGTTGATACGGCGGACCAGATGGTCTGCTGGTGATCTGCTGGCTTATGACTAAGTAACTATAAATAGTTCGTGTTAGAGAGAGTTAGTTCAGTTCTGTCATTTCTATATCTCTTAACTGTGTGTAACTGAAGGTGTTCCTCTCTCTAGTTTGTAACCTCTTAGTGAATCAATAAAGCAAAGCTTTATTTACTTCTTGTTGTTATCCAATTACTGAATCATGCTGTAGTAAGATCGTATCGTGCTTTTACAAGTACTTGCAGTAAATGTTGCTGCAATCCAGAGTATGATGCAAGTTGCACTTGCCACATAGTGGTAGGTTACATGTGTAACCATACTTTCTTGCTTATGGTCCGGCGTAGCTGCAACATAACCTTTACTGCTTTGGTTTTCTTCCCAACAAAATCTGAAGATTTCTTCTTCTTTCCGTCGTGACTGCACTTTCTCTTACGGTCTAGTTTCTGGTGGATGGAAGGAACCGAATGTTCAGTCACCATCTTGGACTCAACGGTATTTCGTGCAAACGACAATCCCTGACGACTGGCCTTGTATGTCAGGTTGTAAGCCAACCAAACAGAACTTTGAAGTGTCTCCAGGTTAGAGGGCACGACGCTGGAAATGTCCACCATGTATGGTAATGTCTCCTCAGGGTCCTCCTCGGACTCCGTATCCCCATCCTCTGGTCCGTCTTACACACTAGTAGGTGATAGGGGTGAATTCAGTGCCTCAATAGCGACGGGTGAAGTAGGCTGCTCGAGATCAATGTCAAGCTCATGCTCCGAGTCGGACGACAAGTCGATAGGCTCAACGTTCGCCATGCTGTGACAAAGTTTCCAGGTGATGGTAATAATATATAATGCTAAATATTTAGTAATTTATCAGTCAAAGAATGCAATTAATGATTCATGCAAGTATGTCTAACAGAGCTTAGGCTATACTCTAGGTCCTAAGTATGCAACCTAGTTCTATAACCTTGGATCTGATACCACTTTGTCACACCCTGTAAATATGTGTCAGGAGTAAAAAAATTGTATCACAGTCAAGGTTAAGAACGCACTCTGGATGATTCAACAACTAGAGCCGCTTGGATTTGTTAAGTTTAATTGGTGTAAAATTTAGAACGCAGCGAATTTGCGATGAGTAGGATAAAGTATTAGAGTTTACAAAACATCTTGTTCAATCAAGCAATGATTCACCAAAACATTTGTCTCAAAAGATTTTAAAACATAACACCGTTAGGTGTAATGCTGAGAAAACCTCCAACGGCTATCTTTCCTACTCCAATCATAACTAAAGAGTCTACATGATCAACAAGACAGGTCCAAAAGATGCATGCACATATATTCAGGTACCTGAGAATTCATATAAGAAAATGGTCAAGAAATAAATTTGTTATTGAGTTTCACAGGTTTAAAATTGCTAGCAGTAAAAGTTTACGTAAAAGCTAGTGTGAAAACAATTTATGCTACTCGTTGATAATATCAGTGTAGACTTGTAGAAATGTTACCATGAACCTTGAATTCCGAAACTAACTGATTACCCAGTCCTAGTATCTTTTGTCCAGTTGATACCACAAAACCTGATACAACCATTTGTACTATTTGACTATTAGAACAGAGTCACGATTGGAGTGACCAAACCAGAGCAGGGGCGTTAACCCAATAGATCTACTCAATAGTTACCGTTCCTCATGAAAAATTAATCGGATTCAGTTAATAGTGGGATTTTATTATAGCATGAATGAACATGATATAACAAGTGTGGACAAATGAATACAATGTCTAATTGTCTAGCATAGTAAAGTAATTGAAAACCATTAAAGAGAAAAGGGGCCATAAATAAATCACATGTTCAATGATCAGTCTTAGTGATGCAATCAACAGAGAAATGATGTCCTAAGTAATTATAAGACATTCAATTTTCAATAATTTGGGTTGACATCTAAGTCACTCCAATTTTGTCACACCCTGTAATTTTTGTATCGGGCGCGAGTGTGATGGATCATAGTCAAGGTTACACAGAACGACCTCTGGGTGATTAAACAACTAGAGTAGTTTGGAAAGTTAAGTTAAGTCAAAATATGGAGTTTCATTTAAATGGAAGCGAAAATAGTAGTGAAAGTATGTTGTCTTAATTGTTACAAAAACAATTACATTTCAAAAAGATTTAAGGACACGACACCATTAGGTGGTATGTAGTTAAATCTTCAAAAGAGCGGCTAAGTTTGACCATGACTTCAGAACGACAAAATGTAGGTCCTAACATGATAAGGCAGTCTAGTATGCAGCAGAAATCAATCACCTGAGAATTCATATACTAAAACGAGTCAACATAAAGTTGGTGAGTTCACAGGTTTTGATAGCACACATGTAAAAGTTGATAACAAAGTTTGATTGAATCATTCCATCGTTTGACAATTCCTTTAGATACTGTTTTATAAGTTACCATGAACCTTGAATACCAAACCTAACTGATTATCCACTCATGATACGAGTCCAACAGTACCACATGGCCAAAAATAACTGTCTGTACTCTCTTGACAATTAAAACAAAGTCTGGATTTGAGCTACCAATCAGAGCAGGGGTATTAACCCAATAGATCTATTCACGAGTCATCGTTTCTGTTTGTAAATTAATCGGATTCAAATAATAGCGGGGTTTCATCATAGCATGAACAAGCATGGTACAATAGGGTTTGACTTAGAAAAGCTCATGTAATAAATAATGTAATAATTAATCTATTCAGGCAATGATTATGGTTGTATGAATTCTCCCCCAAGTATTAAAACAATTAAAGGAAAAAGGGCTCGTGAAAACTCACCTGAATGATACGATTCAGACAGTAAGGCGAAAACAAGTAAGCAGTCCTATACAACATTATAATACATCTTAGGATATAGAAATTGGGTTGACATCTAAGTCACTTCAATTTGGTCGGTCAAGTCTTGGCGTTATGGTAACCTGTCAAGTCTTGGCGTTCACTTTCCTAGTTTTGTCGGTTTTGCCGGTATGTGTTCGATATAGTCGATTTTGATCCTGTGACTCGTTCTAGGGCTTTGTAACTTACCAAAAAACTTTGTAAACATGTCTTGAGTTATTTTAGGCCTCTAAAAGTGTTCCAAATCAGTTGTGACCTTTATTTGTATATCATTACAAAAATGGGTTTTCCAGGCCCGTAATGTGTCCGTTTTTGGTCCCGTTTATTCCCAAATTCAGTATTTTCAAAAGGGATCTTGTTATAGGGTTTTTATGGCTAAAAACATACTTTATATTCACTTTAGAGAGGGTCAAAGTTTCTATCCAAAATTAGCTCTAATTTATCTATAGGTTCCTCGACTTTTTAGTGGGTTCTTTAGTGACATGAACTTAGGCTCCTTACCTACGATATGGATTGTACTTGTAATATACATACTTACATACGAATAAAGACTGTTGAATTCGTACTGCATGTCTACACAAGTTGTAGATATGTACTTACACTACAACAAAAAGGGCTTTTTAGGACCCTTTTTGTGGGACGCTATTTATAAGGTGTCCTAAAAACCTATTTAATAGGACGACAAGAGTTTGGGGGTCCTAATATACTCAAATAGTGTCCTAATAAGTTTTCAAGAGTTATGGATGATTGTTTGGGGTCCTATTATCATGTAACTTAATAAGACGCTTTAATATTGGTCCTAATATAATAGTTAATAAGACATTTAGTTGTTAGTGTCCCATTATGTGGTTATATAACAAGACACTAGATCATTCGGGGTCCTATTATCATAGAACTTAATAGGACGTTTAAAATGTGGGTCCTAATATAATACTTAATAAGACGTTAAATTGTTAGTGTCACATTATGTGGAAATATAATATGACACTTGATTATCCAGGGTCCTATTATCACATAACCTAACAGGACGCCTAAAATGTGGGTCCTGTTATAGTACTTTATAGGACACTTAGTTGTTAGTGTCGTATTATATGATAATATAATAAGACACTTGATTATCCAGGGTCCTATTATCACATAACTTAACAGGACGCTTAAAATGTGGGTATTCAAACTATTAAAATCCTATGACCCCCAAAAATATATTTAACTAACCCCAAACAAAAATAACTTAGTGCAGTGGTCTAGGATTAATGAAAAAGTTCCTAAACTATATCTTGACCCCTGTTCGACCCCCGTTATCCCCATTTTTTGTGTTTTTTTTACTTGGGCTGTTTTGGTTCGACAGTTTTATACAGGTTAACTCCCAGCCTTTTAATGGCCTGTATACCAGATTGAAAAAAAATCTAACTCACACTACCCTCCCTCCTCTCTGATTCAACCTTCGATCGGACCTCTCCGCCACCGCTGGAAGTCCCTGGAAGTCCCGTAGACCTCTCCGGCGCCGGTGGAAATTCTCTTCGCCGCCGCTGGAAGATCTCTCGACGCCTGAAATCACGGGTAAGTTTTCTAGGTTATGTTTTTAAATCGAGAGATAACACAGAATTCGTGTTATTTGATGCTTTGAATCCGTGTTTCATCATATGTTAGTGTGGTTTTAATGCTCAATTGTGGGTTTTGCTCAAACTTGTTTGGTTTAGGTCAAAATCTAAGGTTTAGTTTGTGTATTGATATTGATGGACGATGGTTTAGTTACAATTGCAGGTTTCTGTATAGTTTTCTTTGTATGGTTTAATTTCTTTGTGAATCTTGAAAGTGGCCCACTAATCGCATCCATTTCTACCATCGTCTCCGTAGATTCACAGGTTTGGTTCAAAGGAAAATCGATTAATTGTGTGCTTTGATTCGATCGAAAAGTCGATTCATCTGGATTTGGTGTTTGTTCCAGATAATAGATTCGGTTTCATCTTTATTTGCTTTAGTTTGTTCGAAAAATAGATTATAGAATGGCGGAAATAGGGGTGTTTCATGTTGTTTGGGTAGGGAACCAGTAGGGCAATGGTGAGATTTAAGAGGCTGCAACAGAATTGTGAAAAGATTGGTAAAATGGTGAGATTTTAGATGAGTTTAGGGTGTTTGAGTGCTAAAAGGGTGAGGTTGAAATGAAGATGTATGGGTTAGGTCTTGAGTTGCTTGAATCCATGGGTGATTCTAGGCATCAAATGGGTATTAGGATGTCATGAGGAAATAAAGCCTCAAGGTATTTTCATATCATCTTGCATATGCATTTATAATAACCAGGTTACATAATTTGAAATGCTTATATGGCTACTGCTAGATTACCAATACGTGGATCACCAATGATAGTGGCTACTTATTTTGAGTGTTCCTTCTCAGTAAGTTCTCAATTTTAACACTATGTGAAGGTTTTTTTTTTGTGTTACACGTGTTTTTAAAGTGTAAAGCTTTTAATGTTTAGTCATTTTAGTATTGGTTTGGGTTATGTTTTACTTGTTTGTTTAATTGCATTCTCTACTAAGTGTTTTCAAAGTATAAAACTTTAATCGTTTAATCATGTTCTACTCCTATGAGTATGAGTTATGCTATAAACATACAAACTTTCATATGAATTGGGTATAAATGTAGTGGTTATTGTTTCTTACTTCTTTCCTAATATTAAAAAAAAACTTTAATGGTTTGTTTATATGACCTACATATGTGTAGTTTATATTAATTGCGCTGCAAAACCTTCACCACTGGTTGCTTTCAGATCTAAAAATCGAGAGGACGGGTTGTTTTTGGAGGCGTTGAAATATATATATATGTAGAATTCGATGAACAGAACTATGAGATTAAACACAGAATTCGATTTGTATTTACTTGAGAAAAATAAACCGATACACATACAAACTGACTTCTGTTCGACCATCTATATACAAGGATTGAGAAACCGTAACCCTCCTTGATTCTAGGAGTTGATTGATGATTTTGCAGTGATGCGTTCGATCGCCGGTAACTTCTCTATTTCTTTTTCTTTTCACAAACATTATTCTTTAGATGATGGACCATGGATTTGAAATGTCGGAAGAATTCTTTATAACCCTAATTGGGATCTTGATTCTTCTTCCGTGCTTTCATACCTCATGAATTTACCTTTATAGCTTCTCATGCAGGTGTTTTTTTTTAGTTAAGAAATTAGTCTTGGTGTCGTAATTTTACTTTTATTTTTATTTTATTTTTGTCAAGAGCATGCAGAAGCATGGAGAATATTAGTTGTTGGAATCTTTGTGAAGGCTAGGCCAAAAGCAGTCCGTGTAAGCATATTTTTTTAACCTTTGTTTCTTGCTTTTTTATTACTCTGTTGGTTTCCCTAATTGTGGTTTTCATATGCAGAACTGGTTTATGAACGAATGTATCTTAGGTTAACAGATTTTGACCCATGTTCCACAATTATAATGAATGAATGAATGTATGTTTTCACCTTCACCTTCATCTCACAGCTAGCTGTTGGAACTTTTAATAAGTGTGACTGACGCCATCAAATCTATTCTCGAATAATTCGGTTGAAGAATCCATTGTGATTTGATTCAGAGACGCGGGTTGTGATGCTCGAGGCTTGCAAGTTTGGACCGAAGACGTTTTCTGGAAAAGTCAACCGTTCGGGTCAACGGTCAACGTAAAAGTCAACGGAAGACCGGTTCGAGCGAGTCAAGCTTCATATTAATTAAATCATCCTTGATTTAATTAATAATAATTATGTCATTTGTTTATTTGTATTTAGCTCATTTTATTTGTGTTAGCTAGTTAGTGGGCTAGTGAGCACATAGGCTCTCTATAAATAGGAAGGGATAGCTTCATTTGTTAAATGATGAATATGATGAATAATTGATGAATAAGGATGTTCTAGAGAGATGTGAGCTATCATTCTAGAGAGAGAGAGTCACCATGGATTTCCTATGACGAGTTTGTAATCATTCGGTTCGTTGTAATCATTCAGTAATAATCAATGAATCGTTTGATTTATTATTACTTGTCATGTATTATCTATGATTCTCTCTTCATCCCGTCTCCTTCAATCTCACCTCCGTTCTTGCTCAAGATCGGGATTCTTGACGTGAAATCGGTCCTGACAAATGGTATCAGAGCGGGTACCGATCAGATTCATCTCACCGTGAATCTGGTCACTCGAATCTGTGATTTTGAGCTTGAATGAGGTGCTGATTGGAAAAACCCACTTTGGAGACTTTTTCTATTTTTTCTTATTTTTTGGAGCTGATTGATGATTTCTGGATGAATCTGATGATAGATTCTTGTTATTGGGTTCATTTAGAGATGATTTCATGCTCCATATGTTCAAATCTGTGAAGAAATACGAGATCTGAGTAAGAAAAACGAAACTGTTAGAGTTTTCCCGTTTTTGGGGTTTTGAAGATTTTTTGAGCTTTGATTCTGAGTTTTTGGGGTTTTAATCAGTGTTTTTGGATGAAATAAAGTATGAATCTTGATGGAAAACGCATTCCGGATCCATTGGGAGCATCGGTTTTGTCTGAAACGCAACTGTTTGGGCAGATCTGGAGAAACACACAGTAGTGTGTGTTTCACGGTGTTCTTGGTGTTCTTCATTTTTATGAAGATTGCCTTGGCGATTTCTCAGCTGATGAAGGTGTTCTTGGCGATCTCAGATGCTCTTGAAGATGTACTTGGCGATCTCAGGGGAGCTTGAAGATTGCCTTAGCGATCTCGAGTTTGTCTTTGGCGATCTCGTGTTTAATCTTGGCGATTTCATGGTTAGCGATCTCGTTTAAAGCTTGGCGACCTCGTATATGGCTTGGCGATCTTGAATAAGGGTTGGTGACCTCGTGTATGCCCTTGGCGACCTTGCATAATCTTGGCGATCTCGACATATCTCGACAACTGGGTCTTTGTTTGAATAATTTTCAGACGATTCTGATCGTAGGGAGTTGTAGAGGATGATTATACGAGTTCAGGCATATAAATTTCGTCAAAAACGGACAAGAAATAAGGGAGTTATGGACGTTTTACGGTTTTCCGGTGGCATCTCATTTTTCCGGTAATTATTTCCGGTGGATTAGGGTTTTGTGGAGAAGACAGGTGACGTGGCAGCACTGCATTGGTCACTGTTTAAGAAAGTCTACCAGTTTCTCTCTCCTTGTCGTCCCTACCTCGGTTAAACTTTCACATTGTCCATTTCCTATTGGTTGAAACATTCTTGGGGACCCACATTTCTTGGCTCAAGAGTTGTAACGTTGAATGCATCTGTGGTTGTCGCCTATTAATTGGCTGATTTCATTTCTCGTGGGCCCCTTCCTCATAAGACAAACGTTGGAGGTCCATGCGCTGTCTTCCTATGAGTGGCTGGATTCTCTTTCACGTGGATCAGCCTCTATCGCCGTAGGATCTCCTTTTGTGCTTTCTCCGCCTCTTCCTGATTGGTCACCTGCCAATCACGCGGATTGAGCCTTTCAGCCATCAGATTGATTTTATTTCTTCCGTTGGATCAATTTTAAAATTAATTCTGATTGGCCAGAAATAAAACACAAGGATTGTGCTTGTTGAAGGGATTTTCTCTACTAATTAATTATTTTCTGCATTATTTTCGTTAAATGCGGGGTTTTTCTCATCAATTTTTCTACAAGAATAACGAGATAACGCCGCAACGAAATTGTGAAAATATTTTATTGGTCATCGATTTATTCCGTTTATTCGACCGGGTTTCTAGTTTTTGTTGACGTCTCACCTCGTTAGCTAACGACCACTGACGGACTGGTTTCGCTTCTCGGTTAAGTCTGTAACTGTTTCGTTATGTCTCACTTCAAGTTGTTTAGCTGATGCAGCGCTGATGTCATCTAACCGAATTAACTGGAATCTCAGTTAAATATTGGAATATTCCGTTAAATCTCTAACGGAAGGCCGTTACTTGAATAAAATTTACGGTCTTTCTCAGATTCATTCCAAATTGCACCGGTTGACTCAGAATTCTTCACGGAATATTTTTCCGAGCTCGATTTTCTTCACCAAAAATTACGAAGACTCCGATTATGAATAAATTTCTCGTTTACGCTCGGGATCTCAGTTTTTCACCGATTTGACATTATTTACGCATCCAACCCAGTCACGCGGAACAAGTTCAGTATTTATGGATCATTCACAACTGTTAGCACCCGGCTTCCAGTTTTTCGCAAGATTGTCCGATTTCAGGATTTCAGTACCGTTTTCTCTTCGGAACTGAGCGGAACGGTTCCACTCTCTGCATCTGATTTTCCGCTTCCGCATCGGATGTTGTCAGAGGGATCTAGAGAAAAGGGGGAACTTCTATGGATTTGGATTATCGGGTCGATTATCTGAAGTTGGAGCATTTTCAGTGATTGATTGGTTTATCTGATTCGATTTGTTGCGATTTTGACTCCGATGTTCAGCATTCTTAGTATTGTACCCGACCGTGTGAACCGAGTGAACTGCAGCACTTGGATCTCAACTGGAGCAACAAGAACAGAAGAAGCTTATTCAAAGTGGGAATCTTTACAACAGAAAGATTCCTGTTTATCAGTTATTCTTTGAAGATGCACGACAGAGCGGTTCTTCACCAGTATGACAGATTTGACAGCGTCAGTCAAGGGGGAATTGTTGGAACTTTTAATAAGTGTGACTGACGCCATCAAATCTATTCTCGAATAATTCGGTTGAAGAATCCATTGTGATTTGATTCAGAGACGCGGGTTGTGATGCTCGAGGCTTGCAAGTTTGGACCGAAGACGTTTTCTGGAAAAGTCAACCGTTCGGGTCAACGGTCAACGTAAAAGTCAACGGAAGACCGGTTCGAGCGAGTCAAGCTTCATATTAATTAAATCATCCTTGATTTAATTAATAATAATTATGTCATTTGTTTATTTGTATTTAGCTCATTTTATTTGTGTTAGCTAGTTAGTGGGCTAGTGAGCACATAGGCTCTCTATAAATAGGAAGGGATAGCTTCATTTGTTAAATGATGAATATGATGAATAATTGATGAATAAGGATGTTCTAGAGAGATGTGAGCTATCATTCTAGAGAGAGAGAGTCACCATGGATTTCCTATGACGAGTTTGTAATCATTCGGTTCGTTGTAATCATTCAGTAATAATCAATGAATCGTTTGATTTATTATTACTTGTCATGTATTATCTATGATTCTCTCTTCATCCCGTCTCCTTCAATCTCACCTCCGTTCTTGCTCAAGATCGGGATTCTTGACGTGAAATCGGTCCTGACACTGGTGCCACCCGTCATGTGTGTGGAGACAAGTCCCTCTTTAGTACGTTTAAAGAGGCGAAGGGGACCGAGAAGCTTTATATGGGGAATAAAGCTACTGCCGACATCATGGGTGAAGGCAACGTGGTCTTAAAGTTCACTTCTGAGAAGGAATCCACGTTGAGCAACGTTCTGTACATGCCAGAAATCAGGAAGAATCTTGTTTCTGGATGGCTGCACAACAAGTTTAGATTTCGCATTGTGATCGAGTCTGATAAGGTCGTGTTGACCAAAAATGACATGTTTGTAGGAAAGGGCTATGCCCAAAACTCTATGTTTAAATTGTCTACCATGGTTATTAATAAAATGGCGGAAGCCTCCTCTTCTACTTATATGGTTTAGTTTTACGATTCAAATATGTGGCATTATAGATTAGGACACGTCAATTTTAATTCAATACGCCGTTTAATGAATTTAAAATGTTTGCCAAATTTCAAAATAGACTCGAAGTCAAAATGCGGAACGTGTGTCGTTATAAGATCGTTGTTTTATTCGGTTGAACGAATAACCGAACCCCTATACTTAATTCACACCGATGTGTGTGACTTGAAAGTCGTCCCCTCGCATGGTGGAAACAAGTACTTCGTCACGTTTATTGATGATAGTACAAGATATTGTTATGTATACTTACTTAAGTGTAAGGATGAAACAATAAACAAGTTTGTCTTGTTTAAGAACTTGGTTGAGAGTAAATTCACCAAGAGAATCAAGGTTTTGCAGAGTGATAGAGGAGGTGAATATGTTTCACCGTTTGCGGACTTATGTGCACAAAGTGGAATTATCCATGAGACCACCGCACCTTATTCTCTACAATCCAATGGCATTGCGGAATGAAAGAACCGTGCTTTGAAAGAAATGATGAATGCCATGTTTAACAGTTCTGGGATGAGCCTAGACATGTGGGGGGAAGCCATTTTGACGGCTAACTATCTTTTAAATAAGATACCCCGCAAAGATAAGGATAAGACTCCTTATGAATTATGGACGTGTAGAACGCCATCCTACAAATACATAAAACTGTGGGGGTGCCTAGCTAAAGTACTAGCTCCTTTGCATAAGGTGCAAAGGTTAGGACCCAAAACTGTGGACTGTGTGTTCATTGGATACGCAGAAAACAGTAGTGCATACCGGTTTCTTGTCCATGACTCGAAAAATCCCGATATACACGAAGGCACTATCATGGAATCAAGGAATGCTTCATTCTTTGAAAATATATTCCCGTGTTTGTCACGAGAAAACGCGAGTTCATCGACACCATTAGTTGGTGACGACACTCATGAAGAACCATTTGTTGGTGACGAAGTTCATGAACAACCATGTGTTGGTAACGAGGTTCATAAACGGCCTGCATCTAATGAGGGTGAGCTTAGACGAAGTAAGCGAAAAAGGGTTGGAAAATCCTTTGGACCTGACTTCACGGCTTACATGGTTGAGGGTGATCCCAATACCTAACGCGAGGCGGTAACCTCTTTAGATGGGCCTCAATGGAAAGAAGCCATCAAGTGTGAGATATAGTCTATTTTGCAGAACCACACTTGGGAGCTTGTCGATCTTCCTAATGGTTGCAAACCACTTGGATAACGGTGGATATTCAAGAAGAAGTTAAAAGCTGATGGCTCCATTGATAAGTATAAGGCAAGGCTAGTGATCAAAGGATACAGACAAAAGGAGGGTCTGGATTACTTTGATACTTACTTACCTGCTACACGCATAACCTCGATAAGGTTGGTGCTTGCTATAGCGGCTTTACGAAATTTGGAGGTTCACCAAATGGATGTAAAGACCGCGTTTCTAAATGGAGATATAAATGAAGTGATCTACATGGAACAACCTGAGGGTTTTACCGCTCCTATCCAAAATTAGCTCTAATTTATCTATAGATTCCTCGACTTTTTAGTGGGTTCTTTAGTGACATGAACTTAGGCTCGCTACCTACGATATGGATTGTACTTGTAATATACATACTTACATACGAATAAAGACTGTTGAATTCGTACTGCATGTCTATACAAGTTGTAGATATGTACTTATGTGACCTCTCCAACCTTTTGGTTGACACTTTCTTTTAAACATGTTTCTCTCAGGTCACAGGTGTTCGAGTATCACGAGTATGCATGCATGAGACCTTAAAACCCTGTTATTGTTTTTTATACAAGTTACGTTATTTCAAATAACAATGCTTCATGTAAATACTAAATAAATTGTTTATGCTTCCGCATTTTGTAAAACTCTGATTTTATATTATATTTTGACATAATGAAAATCTTTTGATATTTAATGGTTGTTTGGTATAACTAATGGACTGGGATCCTGGTTTACTCACACCCCACACGGTAAAGCTTCGTTAGTTGAAATTGGGGGTGTGACATATATAAGGAGAATCAAAACATCACAACATAATTAAATAGAGAGTTATAACATACATCATAACATACATAGTCTTGTCCGAAACAATTCTTCAAAATATACATTGTTTTAAGTGGATAAATAAGGGTTTCACAGTAGTTCAAGAGTCAATACATTACAAATTTTGAGGTAAAACATATCCCCATTTGTCATCAACTACTAGATAATCATGCCAACTCGAGTAATGGGAGAATCTCCCCGATCTGTGTGATCACCGAAAGCGTCACGCGAAGGACAGCGGTAAAGTCTCCATGAGAAGGGGTACTAGAAGCGAGTGCTTCAATAGATGCGAGTGCAGAACCGGCTACACCGTTGGTGTTGGACAGAAGAGTGTGCAAGGTGTCCAGGGCATGGTCGAATGAAACAGTGCGGGTATCAAGTTCGACGATGCGAGCCTCAAGAACGACAAGAGGGGTAGGAGGGGCCTGAAGGACGGCCTAGAGGCGACGTATCTCGGCGTCTCAGCGAGCAATGCAGTCATAGAGTGATGAGATTAGAATGTCAATACGGACGCCTTGAAGAATAGGAGGTGGGGCAGTAACCTCAGGATGGGGTACAGGTGCAATGGGAACATCTCCGGCAGCAGTGGCGGAAAAAGACTCGTGAAGCTCAAAGGTACTGTCACTAAAGTGTACTCAGTTCTTTGGAGGAAGCGAGGCCTGGTCAGATGAAGGAGGGACAGAAGGCTCAGATGATCGGGATCGTTTGCGAGAAGATCCCGCAAGGGTAGCAAATCCAGAAACGGGAGCAGAGCGGCGGATCACAGACTTCCTAGGGGTGTACATCCGAAGGGGTCCAGTAGGGGTCGTCTTGAAAGGGTGAAACGAAGGTGTACACACAGGAGAAGGAAGACGGGATGCACTCAGAGTAACCACGGTAGAATCTCTGTCAGCGGGAGGGTCTGAGGCTGTGATATCCACGTCGAAGAAGGGCGGCTCCTCAGGATCCTCGTCGAAATTAGTGTCGTCGCCGTCCGGAAAGTCTAGCACGCTCGTAGGTGAACGGGGGTCAGCAGTGACTAATGACAGCTCATAAGTCGGAGATGGTGGAGCAGGTGGAGTTGGTACAACCTCAATCTTAGTCTCGGAATCTGATGACAACATGACTGGCTCTGGAGTGGACATGCTATGACACAGTTTCCAAGTCATAGTAATAGTTTTACGTTAGTGTACTTATAATAGTGAATTAATGCAAACAAGTAATGCATATGATGATACCAATCGAGCATTACGCTATAGTCTAGGTCCTAGAATGCAACCCAGTTCTCTATAACCTGGCTCTGATACCAATCTGTCACACCCTGTAATTTTTGTATCGGGCTCGAGTGTGATGGATAATAGTCAAGGTTACACCAAATGACCTCTGGATGATTAAACAACTAGAGACGTTTGGAAAGTTAAGTTAAGTCAAAATATGGAGTTTCATTTAATTAGCAGCGAAAATAGTAGTGAAAGTATGTTGTCTTAATTGTTACTATATCAATTACATTTCAAACAGATTTAAGGACATGACACCGTTAGGTGTTCTGTAGTGAAATCTCCAAAAGAGCAGTTAAGCTTCACCATGACTCCAGAACGACAAAATGCAGGTCCTAACATGATAAGGCAGTCCAGTATGCAGCAGAAATCATTCACCTTGGAATTCATATACTAAAATGAGTCAACATAAAGTTGGTGAGTTCACAGGTTTAGATAACATGCATGTAAAAATTGATAACAAAGTTTGATTGAATCATTCCATCGTTTGACAATTCGTTTAGATACTGTTTTATAAATAACCATGAACCTTAAATACCGAAACTAACTAATTACCCACTCATGATACTATGTCCAACAGTACTGCATGGCCAAAAATAACTGTATGTACTCTCTTGACTATTAAAACGGAGTCAGGATTGGAGATACCAATCAGAGCAGGGGCATTAAGCCAATAGATCTATTCGCGAGTTATCGTTTCTGTTTGTAAATTAATCTGATTCAACTAATAGTGGGGTTTCGTCATAGCATGAACAAGCATGGTACAATAGGGTTTGGACTAGAAAAGCTCATGTAATCAATAAGGAAACAAGTAATCTATTTTTTAGGCAATGATTATGGTTGTATGAATTCTCCCCCCAAGAATTAAAGCAATTAAAAGGACAAAGGGCCCGTGAAAACTCACCTGTATGATATGATTCAGACAGTAAGGCGGAAACAAGAGCAGTCCTATACATCGTTATAAGACATCTTAGGATATAGAAATTGGGTTGACATCTAAGTCACTCCAATTTGGTCGGTCAAGTCTTGGTTTTATGGTAACCCAATAATATGATATGACATTGATGACCTTAAGGAAATATTTATTGAAAATAAATCTTTATTGCGCGATAATTAAAATATTAATTATATTCATGATAAATATTATTTTAGAAATAGTTTATGGTTCCAAACATTTATCATATAAGTTTAGAAGACCTTTAAAGGAAGAAACGACAGTTTCAATTGTTAAAGTCAAAATACGTTTTTTGCCGTTTTAGCCGTATTTCACGGTTTTTCCAAAAATGACTAAGGCGAATGACCACATAAATAAATACACATTTATTTTAATCAATGATCATAAAAAATCAGAATCTACAAGTTCAAGAGTTCACTTTCCTAGTTTTGTCGGTTTTGCCGGTATTTGTCCGATTTAGTCGGTTTTGATCATGTGACTCGTTCTAGGGCTTTGTAATTTACCAAAACACTTTGTAAACATGTCTTAACTTATTTTAGGCCTCTAAAAGTGTTCATTTTGTTGGAATTTTGGGAGAAAAACTAGTGGAAAATGAGTTTTTTCACTAAGTGTGAAAATGAGTTTTTTCCAACTTTGGACTAAAATAAAATACAGATAACTTAGGTTTTTGCCTCTGTATTATATAGGTTTGTATAGTACGTTGTGAGGGCTTTCCAACGCATCAAACCATGTCAAAATCCGAGCTCGTATGAATGAGATATCGATGCTCAAAGTTGATGTTTCAAAGTTGTTAAAGTTACGAAAATAAGAGAGAAAATGCTAAGTATAGCATGTGAACTCATCCCACATTGGTTGGGGGATGAAACCAAAAGTGGTTTATAAGGTGGGAACCTTACCAACTATTGTTTCCTCTAGTAGGACACATCCCTTGGACCCTGAGGGGTGCGAAGCATCCCTAACTCGCACTCGCACACGCATGTGCACATGGCGTGGGCGTATGAGGTGCAATGTAGCGCTTTGATGGCGCACTTTGCACTTCGCACGCTCGCATCGTCGCGAGCCGCTTGAGATCCGCCTTATTGTTTTTGAGTTCAACCGAAAGTTGGTCCGGTTGGAGCTGAACCAGAAAACAGGTTCAAGCGGACCTGTGTGGTCTGGGCGGAACCGAGTTCAACCTAAACAGTAGTTCCGGTTGAAGTTGGAACGGACCGGAAGATCAGTTCTTCCGGAAAACAGCTGTTACACGGAGTACTTCCGGAATGACAACTGTGTAAACGCGTTTTTAAGCTAATTAAGGTAATTCCACGTTAATTAGTAATCAATTTGCATTGAAGACGTTTAATGCAAAGTTTGACTACGAATTAACTTAATGTGCTCTCCAAGGCTCCCATCCACTATAAATACAGCCTCATTAGTTGAGGCTACACACACCAGAATTCACAGAATTCTTCTTCTCTCTAAAATTCTCTCTTCTTCTTCTTCTTCCAATATTCATCATGTTCGTCAGGTTCTTCGAGGACTCAAAGGTATTTTCAAGCTTAGAGTTATCCTGGCCGTACAATACGATTTAGGCGATTGTACCTTGGGAAACAAAATGGATATTCGGTAGACCCAAAATTTGTTTTAAGGGACCCGGGTTTTGACCCGGAGCCTTCGCCAAAAGCTTTTTCGTTTCCATCTTTTCTCAACACTTTTTGAAAAAATCTTTTTATCAAGTTGCTTAAATATTGTTTCTCAAAACCATTATCAAAACTTTCTGTTCGTATTTCTTAATCAAATATAGTTTTCATATTTCTTTCTTTTGTCTTTTCTCTTGTAAGTATTGTTTCATTTCATTTGTAATCGTACTGTTAGTTAGTTTCATTTGTTTCCTTGTATTGTAATCTTTTATTTTCCCTGTCATTGTAGTAGGAGTAGAATTTCATCTCATTATTTTGTAATAGACTAGAGGTATTTTCTTTTGTTGTAATCGTGCTCAAATAAAATGTTTATTTTATTTTAATTTTACGAACGGTTTTCCTACAAACTTAAAACAAATTTTTAAAACACCGTTCATTTATAAAAAAAAAACTTCATTGCCTCAAGTCTTAAAGTTGGACTTAGATTTCTCTAGGTGATTTAGTGTTTTAAACATAAATATTTTTTAACTCGTTTTAACTCAAAGTTGGACTTAGAGTTATACGAGTTGACGGTTACGACAAAACTTTAACATCCATTTGTTGGACGTTAATTTTTTCTTTATAAATTTAACATCCATTAGTTGGACGTTATTATTTTTCTTTAAAATCATTTAACCTCCATAAGTTGGAAGTTATATAAAGTTTACTGCACTTTAATCCATCCATTTGTTGGACTTTAATCTCTTTAAAATGTACGCGTTTAGAGATTAAAACACTATCCTACTCCTCGAAAACCATCCATTAGTTGAAGGTTTTTTCTTCCATTTTAAACATACACGTCTAAATAAAATTCCGAATATTAACTTGTGTAATTTTTAATTTCAGAAAAATGACTACCGTCGTTGAAAAGCCTAAGGAAGCACCATCGGTTGGTACCTCTAGTGGCATAACGGCCAACACCATCGCCAGTCATGCTGAAAAACCCGAGAAGTTATCGGGTTTGCACTTCAAAAGGTGGCAACATAAGATGTTGTTCTACTTAACCACCTTAAACCTTGCGAGGTGTCTCACGGAGTCCACTCTCCAACTCGGTGAAGGGGAAGCCAACGCTGAAACCGTTAGCGCAGTGGAAGCATGGAAACATTCGGACTACTTGTGCCGCAACTATGTGTTGAATGGCCTAGTGGACTCACTGTATAATGTCTACTCGGTGTTTAAGACTTCCAAAGAATTATGGGAGTCTTTAAACAAGAAGTATAGAACGGAGGATGCTGGCACGAAGAAATTCGTGGTAGGCCGTTTCTTGGACTACAAAAGGGTTGATAATAAAACCGTGATGAGTCAACTCCAAGAACTTCAAATTATACTACATGAGGTTCACGCAGAGGGTATGTCCCTTTGTGAGATATTTCAAGTGACAACAATGATTGTAAAGCTTCTGCCTTCGTGGCTTGAGTTTAAGAACTATCTTAAACACAAAAGAAAGGCGATGACCGTTGAGGATCTCAGTGTCCGTCTTCGTATTGAGGAGGACAATAAGACTGCTCAAAAAGGCACCATTATTCAACCTTCAGCTAAGGTGAATATGGTGGAGGTTGGTCAGTCTTCCAAAGGAAGCAAGCGAAAGGGTGGGGCCAATGCCAAAGTCAAAGGCAAAGCGGTGGAGCACTTGGCACCGAAGAAAGGGTTGTGAAAAAGAAGCCTCTAAAGTTTTCTGGAAAGTGCTATAACTGTGGGGGGCATGGTCATCGGGCGGATCAATGTCCGAAGCCACAATGCGAGCGCACTCATATGGTGGAAGATGACATACCATTGGTGCTCATGATCACAGAGGCGTCTGCTTTCATTTCTAAAGTCAATATTGTGGGGGAGAACCCTGGCTGGTATATTGACACTGGTGCCACCCGTCATGTGTGTGGAGACAAGTCCCTCTTTAGTACGTTTAAAGAGGCGAAGGGGACCGAGAAGCTTTATATGGGGAATAAAGCTACTGCCGACATCATGGGTGAAGGCAACGTGGTCTTAAAGTTCACTTCTGAGAAGGAATCCACGTTGAGCAACGTTCTGTACATGCCAGAAATCAGGAAGAATCTTGTTTCTGGATGGCTGCACAACAAGTTTAGATTTCGCATTGTGATCGAGTCTGATAAGGTCGTGTTGACTAAAAACGACATGTTTGTAGGAAAGGGCTATGCCCAAAACTCTATGTTTAAATTGTCTACCATGGTTATTAATAAAATGGCGGAAGCCTCCTCTTCTACTTATATGGTTTAGTTTTACGATTCAAATATGTGGCATTGTAGATTAGGACACGTCAATTTTAATTCAATACGCCGTTTAATGAATTCAAAATGTTTGCCAAATTTCAAAATAGACTCGAAGTCAAAATGCGGAACGTGTGTCGTTATAAGATCGTTGTTTAATTCGGTTGAACGAATAACCGAACCCCTATACTTAATTCACACCGATGTGTGTGACTTGAAAGTCGTCCCCTCGCATGGTGGAAACAAGTACTTCGTCACGTTTATTGATGATAGTACAAGATATTGTTATGTATACTTACTTAAGTGTAAGGATGAAACAATAAACAAGTTTGTCTTGTTTAAGAACTTGGTTGAGAATAAATTCACCAAGAAAATCAAGGTTTTGCAGAGTGATAGAGGAGGTGAATATGTTTCACCGTTTGCGGACTTATGTGCACAAAGTGGAATTATCCATGAGACCACCGCACCTTATTCTCTACAATCCAATGGCATTGCGGAATGAAAGAACCGTGCTTTGAAAGAAATGATGAATGCCATGTTTAACAGTTCTGGGATGAGCCTAGACATGTGGGGGGAAGCCATTTTGACGGCTAACTATCTTTTAAATAAGATACCCCGCAAAGATAAGGATAAGACTCCTTATGAATTATGGACGTGTAGAACGCCATCCTACAAATACATAAAACTGTGGGGGTGCCTAGCTAAAGTACTAGCTCCTTTGCCTAAGGTGCAAAGGTTAGGACCCAAAACTGTGGACTGTGTGTTCATTGGATACGCAGAAAACAGTAGTGCATACCGGTTTCTTGTCCATGACTCGAAAAATCCCGATATACACAAAGGCACTATCATGGAATCAAGGAATGCTTCATTCTTTGAAAATGTATTCCCATGTTTGTCACGAGAACACGCGAGTTCATCGACACCATTAGTGGGTGATGACACTCATGAAGAACCATTTGTTGGTGACGAAGTTCATGAACAACCATGTGTTGGTAACGAGGTTCATAAACGGCCTGCATCTAATGAGGGTGAGCTTAGACGAAGTAAGCGAAAAAGGGTTGGAAAATCCTTTGGACCTGACTTCACGACTTACATGGTTGAGGGTGATACCAATACCTACCGCGAGGTGGTAACCTTTTCAGATGGGCCTCAATGGAAAGAAGCCATCAAGTGTGACATATAGTCTATCTTGCAGAACCACACTTGGGAGCTTGTCGATCTTCCTAATGGTTGCAAACCACTTGGATATCGGTGGATATTCAAGAAGAAGTTAAAAGCTGATGGCTCCATTGATAAGTATAAGGCAAGGCTAGTGATCAAAGGATACAGACAAAAGGAGGGTCTGGATTACTTCGATACTTACTTACCTGTTACACGCATAACCTCGATAAGGTTGGTGCTTGCTATAGCGGCTTTACAAAATTTGGAGGTTCACCAAATGGATGTAAAGACCGCGTTTCTAAATGGAGATATAAATGAAGTGATCTACATGGAACAACCTGAGGGTTTTACCGCTCCTGGCCAAGAAGGCAAGGTGTGTAGACTCGTCAAGTCCTTTTATGGCTTGAAGCAAGCTCCGAAACAATGGCACCAGAAGTTTGACCGTGTCATGCTTGACAACAGATTCAAAATAAATGAGTGCGACAAGTGTGTCTATGCGAAGGACACACCTAGAGGTTATGTGATTCTATGTCTCCATCTAGATGACATGCTTATCGTTGGGAGTGATGTTAAGATGGTCAAAGCTACTAAGACATGTTGAAAGCGAGATTTGACATGAAAGACATGGGGCTCGCAGATATGATACTCGGTATAAAAATCATCAGAACCCCAAATGGTTGTCTTGAGTCAATCTCACTATGTGGATAAAATCCTTGAGAAGTTCAACGCAGGAGATAAGAGTGTGTCTCAAACTCCGGTTGATACTACCCTTCATCTTTCTAAGAATAGAGGAAAAGGGGTTGCTCAGTTGGAGTACTCAAGGGTGATTGGTAGTCTAATGTATCTTATGACATGTACCAGACCAGATTTGGCTTATGCTGTGAGCAGACTAAGCCGGTACACGAGTAATCCGTGCGCGGTACATTGGAAAGCAATGACTCATTTACTAAGGTACTTAAGATGCACAAGAGACTATGGACTTCATTATACACGAGATCCAGCAGTTATCGAAGGATACTGCGATGCGAATTGGATTTCGGATATAAAAGATTCCAAATCAACAAGCGGGTATGTGTTCACGCTTAGTGGCATGGCTATTGCTTGGAAATCGGCTAAGCAAACTGTTATAGCGCAATCCACAATGGAATCTGAGTTCATCGCCTTGGATAAATCTGGTGAAGAGACGGAATGGCTACGTCAATTTGTGGAAGAAATTCTAAGGTGGCATATGCCAATGACGGCTATTTGCATACATTGTGACAGTAAATCGGCAATTGGGCGCGCCCAATCCATGATGTACAAAGGCAAATCAAGGCACATTAGACGTAGACATAATACGGTACGACAACTAATATCTACCGGAGTTATCTCAATTAACTATGTGAAGTCTAGGATAACATTGCGGATCCGTTTACAAAAGGCTTAAGCAAAGAGTTAGTTTTGAAGTCGTCAAGGGAATAGGACTAAAGCCCATTGGGTTGAAAGTTGATGCGAAGGAAAACCTAACCTATGAAAATGGATATCTCAGGCTCTAGGTTCAATAGGACAACCTAATCGCATTGGCTAAGGTCACTGTGGGGGAGTACCCTAAAATCTTAAAAGGGAGTTGTGTACTTCCTAGTCCATTCCTATCACCAAACAGTGAAGTGTGTGATGTTAAGCATACGATGGTCAATGACTCTGTATAAGTCATAGATGATTATGAGTAAATCATAATACCAATGCTTTTAATGATTGTGGTAATCACCTATGCAAGAGAGAAGTGTGGTTGCTTCGAATGGATTTGTTGGGCACAAATCCTAGAGCTCTAGCAGAACCAGGCAAGTGTTCCAGGACCATGATTGGACACGAAAATGAGGGCTAACCAAGTTAGGGAAAGTATTGTGTGGGTATAATAACGGTTAAACGGTAGGTTGGTTCAAAGACATCGCGTCTACCAAACACAGAAAAAAAAACCCAAGTAAGCTTCACAAAGGAGGGTTCAAAGGGGACACCTACCTATCCTGCAGTACTGGACTGCCGAAATTGCCTTTGATTCTTGATGAATAGATCGATACCCATTCATGTGGGTGATTGTTGGAATTTTGGGAGAAAACTAGTGGAATATGGGTTTTTTCACTAAGTGTGAAAATGAGTTTTTCACCAACTTTGGACTAAAATAAAATACAGATAACATAGGTTGTTGCCTCTGTATTTTATAGGTTTGTATAGTACGTTGTGAGGGCTTTCCAACGCATCAAACCACGTCCTAATCCGAGCTCGTATGAGGTAATTCCGCGTTAATTAGAAATCAATTTGCATTAAAGAATTTAATACAAAGTTTGACTACGAATTAACTTAGTGTGCTTCCCATCCACTATAAATACAACCTCATTAGTTGAGGCTACACACACCAGAATTCACAGAATTATTCTTCTCTCTAAAATTCTCTCTTCTTCTTCTTCTTCCAATATTCATCATGTTCGTCAGGTTCTTCGAGGATGTTGATACCTGATATGTGCGTCGTGTGAAGTATCAAACAAAGTACAAGATCATGTCAGGTCTGGCCGAACTAGTTCCGAACCTGAAGTTCGGACTGGCCGAACCTGAGGTTCGGCCGAAGCTCGGCTAGCTGGGTATAAATATGTGTTTGATCTTTGTAATGGAAGGGGGTGCTGAGCGTGTGAGATTTCTTTAGTGTGTGTTTTCAAGGTGTTTATCTGTGTTGTGTTTCTGAGTGTTTCACTGATTGTAATTGTTCATTTTGATCAATAAAACAATCGGTTAATTACGTTTCGATGTCCGATTAGCTAGATCGAGTAGACGATCCAATGCTCACGCATTTTCAGAGGACTCAAAGGTATTTTTAATCTTAGAGTTATCCTGGCCATACAATACGGTTTAGGCGATTGTATCCTGGGATGTAAATGGCATCTTCAATTAGGTGTGTGGTGTATTAGGTATAGGATCTAGCTTGTTTTATAAAAGTTAAAATCAAGTATTAGAAATCGTGTATTTTTAATTAGATAAGTAATAAGGGTGGTGAATGTTTTTATACATGAAGGTGTTGATGCATGAACCTTGTGTGGTCGTTATGTTCAAATAGTCAAACAGTCTGATTTGTCGGAGACATAAACCGAGGTCCGAAACCCAGCCGAACTCCAGGTTCGGAGTTGTCCGAACCTTGGACGAACTCCAAGTTCGGAGGGAGTTCGGACAGGGTTCAGAGGTGCCCAGTTCGGACAGAATGAAGAAGTATAAATAGTTTCGTCTTTGTATTTCTTTGTAAGTTTCTGTCCAGTGTCTTTCCAGATCAATGTGTTGAGAGGGGAGGTTCTGTCCAACCTCTCCTGGAGCTTAATCGTTGTATACTCCTTTGGTTTATGTAATCATTCAACACAATATATGACAAAACTTCCGTCCCGATATTATCTACCAAAGAATCGATCCGTATATGTGTTTTCATTTTACGTCCATTTTAATCATAAACGACCTCGTGATCACCCCGATATTTCATTCGTATGCAGGACCCGTATATTGTCTATGCAATCTGCCACCATTTCCTTTTCTTTTCTTTTTCTTTCCTCGCGAACGCCTCCCTTCCTTTTTCTTTTTCTCTCGTTCGTCCCGGCCTGCCACCCGGACTCGAACCCGCTATCTCATTTCCCTCCTCCATTCCTTTCCTTCGCAACCGGCATCAAACCCTCATCCCTTCCCTTTTTCTTTTCGTCATTCGTGTGGCCCGGCCTCCATGAGGACCATACCGACTTCTTCTCGTCCCCTTTTCCGTTTGTCAGTTCTCAAACAACACCCACCACCACCTTTGCTTTTAATTGTATTTTCTTGTTTGACTTAGTAGATGCCAATCATATCAATCCCTTGCATCCTCCAACACTTCCTTACAAACCTATGGATGCATACGGTTATTTGTCTCCATAACCAACAAGACTATTACCCAATGGGTAATATATTTCCACCAAGTGGCTAACTCTTTCCCTCTCTCTTCTTGGCCAAAAATCCCACAAACACACACACACATTTTTGCACTTTCAAACTTGAATGGACTATCCTATAACATGTGTGTGTGTGTGTATCGGAATTCAAGGGACTCAAGCCCCCTTTTGTTTCTTCTTTTCAGCCTAAATACACACCTACCCACACTAACCATTTAAACCCCACTTAAACACTTATACGTACAAGTGTTATAATCCCATTTCAATTACAAATACCCCCAACTCCCTCTCGGTTCTCTTCCTTGGCCGAACCTAAACATCTCCCTTTTCTTAACTCACATATATATAAACATCATAAACCAACCCTAGCCCCCACATCTCACTTAACATTTCAAAAATGCTCTCCTTTCTCCCTCTCCTTTCCAAACTGTCAACTCTCTCTCTAAAAAATCTAGCCAACCATCACATATCTTGAAGAACCAAAGAGCTAGGAAGCAAAAGGAGTCAAGAAACACCCTCATCATTATCATTTTCGGTCATCATCACCACCATGTGATATTTAATCTCTACTTTTCATTATGAAATCTTGTTCTAGTGCTTGTTACTAGTTTCTTTTCATGTCTAAATCACTCCCATAGAAAGTCTTGACCAACATTAGTGCCTAAACTTAAGTTATGTTCATAAAAGCTTACTTTGTTAGAATATGTTCAAGTTTTCATGTGTAGAATGCTACTATGTACTTATGTTAGTGATTGTTATGAAATATTATGAAAAAACATAGTATATTGAAGTTATTGTTGGAAATAGAGTGTCCTGACCCGACGAATTAAGGAACCCGACTGATATTGACCCGTAAGAGTTACACCCGGGTCAACGGACTATTAAATCTAATTAATTGTTAATTAGATATAAACGAATTAAATGGTAAATTAAATAAATACTAATTATTTATTTAATTAAAACGACAAAACTTTTTCGGCTCGAAATCACTCGGTAAATAAAAGACGGACCGATCAGTTGTTACCGGATTAACAGACTAATCGGTTGGTGGATTAAAAGGGAATCGCGACCGGGCCCAGTCCGTCTGGCCCCGGTCCGCGATTTAATATTAAAAGAGAGAGGGAGGAGGTAGATTGAAGAACAAGTTACAAACCCTAATCTCCCATCCCTATCTCTCTACGCCGATCCCAAGCCGAAGCCGGCTCCCCGTTGCCGCCCACCGTCGATCGCCGCCACCACCACCACCACAGTCCCTCGCCAGTTCCGATGGATCCTCGTCTCGCCGCCATCTGCGCCAGACTCGAAAGCGAAGCCATCGCAGCCCGTGCTGAAGCCGAAGCCGCAGCCCGAGTCGCCGCCGCGACTCAAGCCGCCGCCGCCGCTCCTGCGTCCTCCACGCCGCCGCGCGACCACCGACCGGTGGTCCTCGCGCTGCCGGCGCAATCGAGGCCACCGCTTCCGGTTCTGTCGTCGTGGCCCGCGCCCTTGTACCCGCCGGCCACCGCCACCGTGTCGCCTCCAATCACTGGTGATGAGATCATCGTGGGGACCGTTCCCGCCATCCCGACGGAGAATGTTTTGTCACCACCACCTGTGGTATCTCTACCACCACCGCCACACATGGCCGCCGCCGCCGATGCCGCCGTCGACGACTTCTCTCGAAGGTTCGAGTCAGACGTCACAGTTCGTCCTAGCGCGAGCCCGTTGAATCCGGGTGTCTCGAACGGTTGTTCGGAACCCGTTAAGGTATATCTAAATTTTAGATATTTAATTTTATTATTTGTTTATTTTAAATAAATGTATTTCTGTGTTTGTCGTGTCCGGTGGTTGATCCTGTTACAGTTGCGTCCGCGTTTTAATTCGTTTCCGCTGCCAAATTAATTTAGAATTAATTTAATAATTAAATCGGTTTTAAAAATTAAAATCGGTAACCCGGATCCCACTGTAAAGCCCAACAGTGGTATCAGAGCCATTATCACCGCGCGTAAACCAGAACCGGTCTTTTCGTAACCGGTAGTTCGCAATTTCGACTTAAATCCAAATTGCGAATTAGAATTAATTTATTTATTTATTTTAATTCTAAATAAATTATTATTGTGTGTTACGACCGACCCCTCTATATCTTTTGTATTCATGTGTGAATGTGTTTGGCGTGTTTTGTCTTTCTCTGTTTGGCCCAAGTTGTTGGCCCAATTGGTTGTATTTCGTTTTGGTTTATTGGACCCGGATTTAGGGTTTCAAAATTGTACAAATTTAGAGCTAGGTTACTAGAAGTAGTTTTAGTAATTGTAAATTTGTATGTAACCAAATGTCGAAGACTGGACACACGCCAGAGGGATGTCGAAGCAAGTGGGAGCTGAACAGGATTCAAGATCGCACAGAGTTTCCATCTCGGTCGTTCACCGTTTTACTTAATTTAATTTATTTTAAATTTTGTCCCTTATGATCTCGCTTGTTTGGCTCGAGCGAGATCAAGACCTTATGCCGTTTAACACACAATAAGCCATTCGCGACAACTTAGTAATTTTAATTAGGTTAAATTAATTTACTAGTCCCGAGTGGTAATAGGGTTTTATCGTTCGTGTCTGACGGTAATTAAATATTAAAAGTAATTAATATCCCTATTTGGTAATTCTTAAAAACTGATAGTTCGTGCCATCCTATCTCAAGTCGAACTTGGAACGTATTTACCGGAGCATCAGTGTTAGAGTATTTCAACACCGCACTTGGTGCCGATGGTACCTTCCAAGGTGAGGACATTGGAGTATTTCAACACCGTGTCATCACATCGACCATTTAGGATTACTATCGCTTTAGACGTATATGTTCGTGGTGTTGGAGTATTTCAACACCGCGCCACGGATGTATATTGCTAGAGTGGGCACGGATGAGGCTAAACGTATCGCAAAATAAAATTGTATGTATATAGCGGCCTCATACCGAGAGTTGTGACTTGAGTCTCACAATTGACAATCGAATCGTTGTCAGTTTGTTTACACGGCTTTGCTCCTGAGGCTCATTTGGCGGTCTCAAGTAATGTCATCTAAACGAATTCTCGTTTTCTTAAAAAATAACCTTTACCAACTTATTTTTAAAGAAAAAATAAACATCGAAAATACCGATTAAATTTACTTTTCTTGTTTTCAGAAGGCTAAAGAAAACTCACTTCCATTAAGTTCAATGGTACAACTCGACCCCTTCACTGAGGCTGGCTTTCTCGCATGGCAGACAACCCTAAGGAACCTTTTAAGGCTCTTCGGGAAACTCTATGTCATTGACCGACTGATCGCGAGTATTCCATCTTACTTGCTAAATGAGAACTCGCGGTCTGAGCTCCAAAAGCACACTGACGATGATAAGGACGTCACTGACCTGATGTTATCTAGCATGACTCAGGATTATCGGTACAATTTCATGGGGATGTCTGCTTATGACATCATTCGTAAACTCAAGGATTTATTTGAATTGAGTCAGAGGACTGAGCGAGCCGATGCACTTTCACAATTCGTGAACTGCTCTATGGCTAACGACTCCTCTCCATACGATCATGTCATGCTGATGAAAGCGTATCGCGACAGGCTGATCGACCTTGGCTACTCCATCTCTGACGGGATGGCTCTTGATGTAGTACTCAGATCCTTGCCTGAACATTATCGTATTCTTGCGATTAGTTGTTCGGCTCAGTCGATCGAGGAGGTTATTCCGTTGATACCCAACGTGAAGATCAGGACCACCGCGGACGTGCTCAAAGTTGCTAATACAAAGATCTCCAAAGCCAAGAAGGTTAAAGAAGGAAAAGGCAAGAAACCACAGGTGCAGCCTCCCGAGGAGCGCCTGTGCTATGAGTGCAACAAAATGGGACACTAGCGTCGCAACTGTCCCGTTTATCTTGCAAAGCTGAAGATGACCAAGAACCCTAATAAGGGTTGCTCATCAGGTATGTTAATAAATGTTATTGAACTTTTCACTATTTCCTCCAATTCATGGGTATTTGATACTGGATGTGGTTATCACATTGTTAATGTTTTGCAGGAACCTGAGAAGTGGAAGAAGACAGAACGAGGCTGCATGGACCTCATCGTTGGTGACGGGAAGAGGGTCCCAGTACTTGCTGCTGGCACTTATTCTTTTTCATGCTCTTCTGGCCTTGTAGTTAATTTGATTAACTGTTTATATGCACCTGGTTTATCCAGAAACATTATTTATGTCTCCTCATTGTTTGAACAAGGATTTCGGTATAAATTTAATGGAAATGTGATTTCTGCTTACCTTAATGATATCTTTTATTTCGAGGCTAAACCTCGACATGGTATATATGAGATAGATGTTCAAACAAACGACCAGCTCTATCATGTTTCTAAAAGAAGCAAAACTGATAGTAACGAATCCTCATTATGGCACCATAGACTTGGTCACATAAGCAAGGCCCGCATTAAGAAGTTGCAAACTGTTGGCATTCTCGAATCCCAAGATGCAGATTCCTTCGATGAGTGCGAGTCATGCTTATCTGGTAAATTAACCAAGTCACCCCTCACCCACACAGGTGAACAGGCCCAATGCTTGTTAGGCGTTATTCACACCGATGTGTGTGGACCCTTTCGAACCGAGACGAGAAATCGTGAACGATACTTCGTGACTTTCATCGATGACTACAGCAGATATGCCTATGTCTATCTGATGAAACACAAACATGAAACTTTTGAAAAGTTCAAAGAGTTTCAAAATGAAGTACAAAATCAATTAAATCGAACTATTAAAATACTTCGATCTGATAGAGGCGGAGAATACCTAAGCGCTGAATTCCTGAATCATCTGAAGGAATGTGGAATCGTTTCACAACCTACTCCACCTGGCACACCCCAGTTAAATGGTGTTAGTGAAAGGAGGAATCGAACTCTGCTTAACATGGTTCGATCGATGATGTGCAGGACCACCTTGCCACATTCCTTTTGGGGATATGCCATCTTGACCGCTGCTCGCCTAATAAATCTGGCACCGACCAAGAAAGTAGGGAAGACCCCAAATGAGATATGGCATGGTTCTCTTCCTAAACTATCATACCTCAGGGTATGGGGATGTGATGCTTATGTCACCAGTGAATCTGACAACAAGCTCGATCCCCGAGGCGAAAAGGTAACTTTCGCTGGATACTATTGTAATACCTGATATTACTTTTACCATCCAGATGCAAACACAGTTTCCATCGAAAGGAAAGGTAAATTCCTTGCTCGAGGAACAAATAGTGATCCAGTGGATCTTGAAGAAATTCGAGATACACCTAACCCTGAGACGGTCGCTGCGTCTGACCAACAAATTGTATTGTTGTCGCACCATCAGATCCAAACACAAGCAAAAGCGTTCGTAGGAGCGAAAGAATACGATATGAGCCTGATAGATACCTTGGATATCATGAGGCGTACGACGTTCTGTTAATTACCGATTCTAACGATGAGCCTATTAATTATAAAGCTGCTATATCAGATCCGGAATCTGATAAATGACTTGAAGCCATGAACGCTGAGATGCAATCCATGCGTGACAATCACGTCTGGGACTTGATTGAGCTACCCCCCGGCACACGGGCAGTAGGGAGCAAGTGGATCTTTAAAAGAAAAGCTGACATGCATGGAAATGTGCAAACTTACAAGGAACGGCTTGTAGCGAAAGGTTTCACTCAAACCCAAGGGATTGACTATGATGAGACTTTTTCGCCCGTGGTCATGATCAAATCGATCAGGATTCTTCTTGCCATAGCCGCATACCATGACTATGAGATATGGCAAATGGACGTTAAAACCGCCTTCCTGAACGGACAACTCGAAGAGGATGTCTACATGGTTCAGCCAGATGGTTTTGTCGATCTAGAGAATCCAAACAAGGTTTGCAAGCTAAGAAAGTCCATTTATGGACTCAAGCAAGCATCTCGAAGCTGGAATCTTCGTTTTGATCGAAAGGTCAAAGAGTTTGGTTTTGATCAAAACAAAGATGAGCCTTGTGTTTACAGAAAGGCAAGTGGGAGCGCTGTATCGTTCCTCGTACTGTACGTGGACGATATATTAATCATAGGAAACAACATACACATGCTTAACGATGTTAAGAAATGGCTTTCATCTTGTTTCGCTATGAAAGACCTTGGAGAAGCCGCTTACATTCTGGGAATTAAAATTCACAGAGATCGATCTAAGCGCCTTTTGGGACTCAGTCAAAGCACATACGTTGACAAGATCATAGCTCGGTTCAACATGAGCAACTCCAAGAAAGGAGCCGTTCCCATGACTAAGGGAACAATCTTGGACAAATCTCAAGCACCTAAAACGGAGCGCGAGATAAGACAAATGGCATCGATCACATTTGCCTCTGCTATTGGATCTATCATGTATGCCATGCTCTGCACACGACCAGATGTCTCGTATGCACTGAGCGTGACAAGTCGGTACCAATAGACGCCAGGACTAGCTCACTGGACGGCTGTAAAGAACATACTAAAATACTTGAGAAACACTACTGATATGTTTCTCGTATACGGAGGTGTTGATGAAGAGCTCACTGTAAGATGTTACACTGACGCTAGTTTTTAGACTGACCGAGATGACTCTCGCTCACAGTCGGGATTCGTATTCACTCTTAACGGAGGGGCTGTTTCTTGGAGAAGCTCAAAACAGCCAGTAGTAGCTGATTCTACAACTGAATCCGAATACATAGCCGCCTCAGAAGCTGCTAAAGAAGCCGTGTGGATGAAGAAGTTCATATCCGATCTCGATTCTATGCCAAGCATAAGGAAGCCCATCGAGATGTTGTGCAATAACACAGGCGCTATAGCTCAAGCCAAAGAGCAAGGGTCTCATAAGAAGGCCAAGCACGTCCTGAGGAAATTCCACTACCTAAGAGAAGTAGTCGACAGAAATGAAATCAAAATAAGCAAAGTACACATAGATTAAAACTTAGCTGATCCATTTACTAAGCCTATGACTCAGGAGACTCATATACGCCACAGAGAAGCGATAGGGCTTAGATTAGCTAAAGACATGTTTTGATTCGGTATTTGGATGTATGAACACCAGCAGTTATCTATATTATTCTTATTCCATCTGGTTTTATGCAATAATGAATTACATAACTGTGTTCAATATTTGTACGTTTAATCCTTGGACAATAAGTTCTTGTCCTAAATGTCCGTAGTCGATTAGTTAGTGGGAGCTATACTAAAGTAAGACTATTGTGACTGTTTGAGCCTTAAAGTTGTTTAACATTCAAACTCACGGACCTCATTGGTGAATGATGTTGGACATAACTCGCATCATGCAACGCAAACATGGAAGTCTTGCTTGCTTGATTAATGCATGCTCTAATGTATCCTTAGACCTGAGACGCATATTCGAACTCCCTTCTACTAAAGAACATTTTTTGATTATAGCCTAACGTTGTCGCGTAACTGCCAGCCATAACGGTTATTTTTGGGAATGGCTCTGAGGTTTAGTGGGAGCTGTATGCCTCAACAAGGGATTCTGTACTCTTGCTTCGGCAACAGTTAGACATAAAGGCGCCCTCGTTGATTCCAAGTGAAAAGTGTGAGGCCTCACTCAAACTTACTGTGTGTTTGTTGGATCACTTCGAATTGTATCTAGAACGAAAATCGATGAATAAAACATGAGAGTCCATGTCTCATAATTCATCAATGTCTTATACAGAAAGGAACATATGACAATGAATGCACAAGTCATAAGTCTGCTTGATTGTCAATCAGATATACTTTGACTGACGATTTAAAGTGTCAATATTAGTTGGTGTAGCCATGCATAGCTAGAGTGCCTCTGACTGCGCTCGTTAATCTGTCGCGTTCAGTCCAAGTGGGAGACTGTTGGAAATAGAGTGTCATGACCCGACGAATTAACGAACCCGACCGATATTGACCCGTAAGAGTTACACCCGGGTCAACGGACTATTAAATCTACTTATTTGTTAATTAGATATAAACGAACTAAATGGTAAATTACATAAATATTAATTATTTATTTAATTAAAACGACAAAACTTTTTCGGCTCGAAATCACTCGGTAAATAAAAGACGGACCGATCAGTTGTTACCGGATTAATAGACTAATCGGTTGGTGGATTAAAAGGGAATCGCGACAGGGCCCAGTCCGTCTGGCCCCGGTCCGCGAATTAATATTTAAAGAGAGAGGGAGGAGGTAAATTGAAGAACAAGTTACAAACCTTAATCTCCCATCCCTCTTTCTCTGCGCCGATCCCAAGCCGAAGCCGGCTCCCCGTTGCCACCCACCGTCGATCGCCGCCACCACCACCACCACAGTCCCTCGCCAATTCTGATGGATCCCCGTCTCGCCGCCATCTGCGCCAGACTCGAAAGCGAAGCCATCGCAGCCCGAGCCGAAGCCGCAGCCCGAGCCGAAGCCGAAGCCGAAGCCGTAGCCCGAGCCGCCGCCGCGACTCAAGCCGCCGCCGCTGCTGCTGCGTCCTCCACGCCGCCGCGCGACCACCGACAGGTGGTCCTCGCGCTGCCGGCGCAGCCGAGGCCACCGCGTCCGGTTCTGCCGTTGTGGCCCGCGCCCTTTTACCCGCCGGCCACCGCCACCGTGTCGCCTCCGGTCACTGGTGATGAGATCATCGTGGGGACCGTTCCGGTCGCCATCCCGACGGAGAAAGTTTTGTCAACACCACCGGTGGTATCTCTACCACCACCGCCGCCACTACCGCCGCCGCCGCCCATGGCCGCCGCCGCCGATGCCGCCGTCGACGACTTGTCTCGAAGGTTCGAGTCAGACATCACAGTTCGTCCTAGCGCGAGCCCGTTGAATCCGGGTGTCTCGAACGGTTGTTCGGAACCCGCTAAGGTATATCTACAATTTAGATATTTAATTTGATTATTTATTTATTTTAAATAAATGTATTTCTGTGTTTGTCGTGTCCGGTGATTGATCCTGTTACTGTTGCGTCCGCGTTTTAATTCGTTTCCGCTGCCAAATTAATTTAGAATTAATTTAATAATTAAATCGGTTTTAAAAATTAAAATCGGTAACCCGGATCCCACTGTAAAACCCAACAGTTATTACACAAGCCCTTGTATGGATACCGAAATGTGTAGCTTACTTTAAACATGTTCCAAGTATTGTAGCCATATTGTGATTTTGGACCCCTTGGTACATATGACACGTTTTGGACACACCAATATAGTCAAACTATGTTACTTTGAACTTTAGCAAGGTTACACGTGCTCAAAATTGTTGGATTATAAAACAATTTATCTATTCACGAGTACGCAGCGGAAAATCAATCTATGTAATTAACTAATTAACCAAGAAAGATAACGTGTACCTTAATAGCAAATAAAGTAAGAAACTTCTAAGGTTTAAAGAAAAACCCCCTCTACGATCGCACACAAGACACACCGATGTACGTATGCTAGTACTTGATCACAAACACTTGAGCTTCTCCTTCTTGCTTTGGTCGAACCACACACAAAACCGAAAACCCTTTAGTGTTTTGGGTCTATTGTCGAAGAAAGGGAAGGGAGAGAGAGATTTAGGATTGCCTATAATCTCATATGATGTTGCAAATAAAACCTTAAACTAGAGGCTCTATTTATAGGCAAGATTTACTTGTTAAACAAGTTTAGGGTTAGATTAGGAGACACCATAGATGGGCCGGCCCTATGTGGGCTTCTCCTAACCTTTCCCAATTGTATTTTAATCATAATCCTCTCTTAACAGTTAACTAACGATCGTTAACCAGTAACCGTTAGTTTTAACGACCCTTCGTTAATTAAATTCGTGATTTTTATTAATTAATAAATTAATTAATACAAATACATTTGTGTCGAGACGTGTGACCCCGTAGGCTTAAATACTTTCTGGACATACGTTTATTTTTACGTGATCATATTCCTACAACTCCCACTTGAGCATGTAATAATAAAGGTAATAACATTGGTTAACGTCTAGCAACACACCAATGCTCCCGGAAACATTTAAGTACAGTTTCTTAAAGTATATATAAATGGATTAGGCATTTACTATCCCTTTGTTACAGATACCGTGTTAATTATGAATATGGATCAAAGTCATTTCATAATTTACTATTATGTTTCTAATTCCATAACTAATTAAAGATTACCAGATTTAATTGAGACATATCTAGATTTCATTTGGGCACGGCCATGCACATATCTTAATTAGTCCCAATGAGGGGCCCAGTGGTATCATTCTTTAAGATTTAGCTGAAGTAACAAATCCCATATTGACTACACGTGTACAGTCACATACTTCACTACACTTCTGAATATAGCCCTTTTGTACTACCTTATTCAGGATAGTCAGCACTATATCAAGCAAGTGCAATCCATACATGCATGACCTGCTTGCATCTCAGGTTTAAGGATAAGTAAATTAACCATTTATGAGTTTTACTTATTAATGACGCCGATCCATAAAGTGATAATTCGTTCGTGGGGTAGTCCGATATGCATCTTATGAATACCATGTGAGTTTGGTGGGACCATCCTTTATATATTCCAAGAATATTACCAATCACTCAGATTTCTCTTAGTTTAACTATTTTCCCATATAGTCAATCGACAATGGATAGTTTAGAATATTAATAAATATTTAGGGATTAAACATGCAAATACAGGACACAATTAATATCAAATGAAATCAAACATATCAAGTATTTTATTTTATTATATAAATAGAAATTGTTTAACATCCCTTATCCAAATACCGAACAACAGATTTACATTAATTAACTAGCTAATTTAAGTCCCATGCCCTCGGCATGCCTTTCAAGCTTTGTCTAGATAAAGCTTTTGTAAAGGGATCAACTAAGTTAACATCTGTGTGAACTTTGAGTAGATTGATCTCCCCTAGTTCGATCTGCTCACGAACATAGCGATGTCTTCTAGCATAATGTCTGGCACCTTTCTGAACTCCAGGTTCCTTGGCAATGATTAATGCACCAGTATTATCACAGTACATATCAATGGGTAAGCTACTTGAAGGGATCATGTCAAGCCCACAAATAAACTTCCTTATCCAGACTACTTCCATCGTAGCTTCTATGGCAGCAATGTACTCAGACTCTGTTGCAGACATAGAAACTGTGGTTTGCTTCTTGCTCTTCCAATCCATAGAACCTCCATTTAGAACGAAGACTTCGTGTCATCTCTATCAGTCTGAAATCCAGCATCACAGTATCCGCTCAGTTTGAGTTCTAACTCTGGATTTCCACCATACACCAAAAACAAATCTCTAGTAGCCCGTAGGTACTTAAGAATGGTCTTAACAGCAGTCCAGTGACTTTCACCTGGAGTCTGTTGGAATCGGCTAACGATATTTGTGCGAACGCTACATCAGGTCTAGTGCATCTCACTGCATACATTATAGATCTTACAACCGAAGCATAAGGAACTCTTTGCATACGCTTCACCTCATTAGGTGTAGAAGCACCTTGTTATACCGATAGACCAAGTCTTTCCGACATGGGTAAAAGACCATGCTTAGAATTCTCCATCTTGAAAAGTTTCAAGATCTTATCAATATAAGCACTTTGACATAGTCCAAGTAACCACTTAGTTCTATCTCTGTAGATCTTGATTCCAAAAATAAATGTTGCTTCACCCAAGTCTTTCATGGCAAAACACTTCCTAAGATGAGATTTTACATCTTGCAACATTGGAATGTGTTTTCCTATAATCAATATGTTATCTACATATAAGACAAGGAAACTAACATTACTCCCACTAGCTTTGCGATATACACATGGCTCATCAGGATTTTGAATAAAACCAAACTTTTTGATTTCTTCATCAAACCGTTTATTCTAACTTCTTGATGCTTGCTTTAGTCCATAAATGGATCTTTGAAGCTTGCATACTTTGTTGAGATGTTTTGGATTAGTAAAACGTTCAGGTAGATCCATATAGACTTCTTCATCCAAGTAACCATTTAATAAAGCAGTTTTAACATCCATTTGCCATATCTCAAAATCATAGAACGCATATATGGCTAAGAGAATCCTAATAGCTCTAATGTCAGCAACTGGAGAAAAGGTCTCATCATAGTCAATGCCGAAACGCTGATTATAACCTTTTGCCACGAGACGAGCTCTATAGGTGTCTACATTTCCATCCATGTCGGTCTTCTTCTTAAAGATCCATTTACACTCAACGGTTTTTGCATTAGGTGGAAGATCAACCAAGCTCTAGACTTGGTTTTCTTCCATATATTTCATTTCCACATTCGCATCTTCAAGCCATTTGTCAGATTCTGGATCTGATAATGCAGCATTGAAGTTTGGAGGCTCATCGGAATCTCCTAATTCGTGTTCCTCGGATTCGATTAGACCCATCCATTTATCCAGAGTACGTATAGTCCGTTCGGACCTTCAAAGTGGAATCGCACTATCATCGACTTGAGGTTCATTACATTGAACATCCCCCCCCCCCCCCAAGTTGATGATTGCTAGGAGTTTCAGAAGGTGACACATCTTCTAGTAGTTCTACAATTCTCCCACTGTTCTTTTGAGCTATTAGATTCTTCTCAAAGAACTCAGTATATCGAGCCACTCGAACAGTGTTTTCAGTAGGATTATAGAAGTAGTAACCCATTGTTTCCTTAGGGTATCCTACAAAGATGCACTTAGTAGTTCTGGGTTGAAGTTTGTCAGGTGTATCGTGCTTCACAAGTGCCTTACATCCCCAGACTCTTAAGTAAGAAAAAATAGGGACATCTCCATGCCACAATTCATGTGGTTTCTTGTCAACCTTCTTGGTTGGAACCATATTGAGAATGCGTACAGCAGTCTTTAGAGCATAATCCGAAAATGAAATTGGGAGAGTCGTAAGGTTCATCATTGATCTCACCATTTCTAGTAGGGTTCGATTTCTCCTTACAGAAACTCCATTATGTTGTGGAGTGTATGGAGGAGTGAGTTGTTCGACAATTCCACATGCTTTTAGATAATCCTTAAACTCTTGGCTTAAGTATTCTCCACCATAATACGAACGAAGGATCTTGATTGTCTTGACGAGTTGATTTTCCACTTCATTTTTAAACTCTTTGAGTGTTTCAAAAACTTCATGTTTATGTTTAAGCAAGTAAACATAACCATAATGACTGAAATCATCCGTGAAGGTTATAAAGTAGCTAGCACCTTTTCTTGACACATGTCTAAATGGGCCACAACCATCAGTATAAATGAGTCCAAGAAGTGCTTTAGCCCTTTCCGGTTTATGCAGAAAAGGTTTCCTTGTATCTGAAATACAAGAAACGCACCTATCAAATGGTTCATCACTTGATTGTAAGATTCCTTCACGTTGAAGTCTTTCAATGTTGTTCTTGCTTACATGACCAAGACGCGGTGGCAAAGATAGGTAGAGTCCAAGTTAGTCTTGACTCTTTTACTAATACTATACGTTGAATTATTTGAGTCACAACCACGCATATCAATTTCATAAATACCATCACAAGGAATAGCATCAAAATAATGAACATTATCTTTAGAAACTGAAATACCAATATTATTAAAAACATTAATAAATCCATGTTTTTTTAACAAGGAAACTGAAATGACACCTCTAGTAATAGAAGGTGCATAATGATAATTGTCTAAAACAAGAATTAAACTTGAAGGAAGAACTAAAGGATATTATCCTATAACTTCAACAGGTGCTGGTAGACCATTGCCCACGAAAAGCTGCAAAGCTCCAGGCTTCAGATTCCTTCTTTTTCTAAGTCCCTGTAACGAATTACAGATATGAGTTCCACAGCCAGTGTCATAAACTCATGAATTATGCTTAGAAAAGGAAAATAATGCAATTGTGAATATACGTGAAGTACTAGTCCTTGTTCAACTCAGCTAGGTAGACAAGACAGTTCCTCTTCCAGTGTCCCACTTCAGAGCAGTGATGATAAGTCTGGTCTTTAGCCGGATGCTGCTTTTTAGCCGGAGGGGTCTTCTTGGGTTATGGAACATAAGAAACTTGTTTTCCTTTTCCTTTCCCTTCATACTTGCCCTTCGCCCTTTGCGGGAGTTTAGCCTTTTGGATATTTCCCCCTTTTATCAAGAGTACTTGGGGAGTTTTTGTGGCTTTCTTCGGAATGGTCTTCTCATACTCAACAAGCATGGCATGAAGCTCAGGTATGGTTTTAGTCATACTATGCATGTTGTAGTTGCGCATAAAACCCTCATAATCCGTTGTAAGAGATTTGAGAATCATGCCAACCGCAACAGCTTGATTGTAACCATAATTGAGTGATTCCAATTTGTCAAAGTAGTTCTTCATTTTGAGCACATGACTACTGACCGATTGTCCAACTTCAAGCTTTAAGTCGTGGAGTTCCACAACCAAGCCGAACAGCTCAACTCCAGCTTGTTTTTCATACATCTTCTTTAATTCTCTGATCATATCATAAGGAGTATTAAGTTCGTATTGCTTTTGAAGATCAGGAGACATACTAGAGATCATGAAACAAGCAACTTCATCATATCTGCTATATTCAGTGTTGTACTACACTTTTTCTTGATCACTAGCAGTAGCAGCTGGTTCGGTCGGCCACTGATTTTCAAGGGCATCGGTTCTCCTTTCAACTCTTAGGACAATCCTCAGTTGGCGATATCAGTCATTGAAATTCGTTCCATTGAGTTTTTCCCTTTCAAACATTTGACGAAAAGCATGACCAACGGTGGTGTTTTGAGGAGGGTTCATTGTTGCCATCTACAAAATAGATAAAGTTCAAAATAGAATTTTCTGTAATGATTCCTTAACAAATTTAATTTCCCAATGTTTAAACTATTTAAAAAATTGATTTTATTAAGGCTAGGATCCAATTGACATACCATCATTTCATCAGTTGATCTGCTAGAAATGATGTACTCAAAAGGTAAGTGACGATCAGTAATTGCATACTAGTGCAATTCCTAGACAGGATGGGACTTAAAACAACACTTGTGTACTTGCATCAAGTGATTTGTAGTCATGTTTCGTCCCATCTTATGCCACGGGTCAAGGTCTCACTGCTTAACTCGCTTTAAGTCGTCCAACCAAGAACGCACAAATTGTCCACCATTGTGTACCAGTGAGTGAGAATTTTCCATGTAAGTGCTATTTTACCACTGTGTACCAATGAGTTAAACAACATCCACAAGTGTCCTTTACAAGTTGGATGGCAAAGACTTAAGTTTTAATTTTTGGTTAAACAATTTGATGTGTGATCAAAAAAATGTTATGTGTGAAGATTCATGCACATCTTCAATGCATAACATGTTTATAAAATCCTTTTTAGCTTCTCCTTTAAATCAAAAAGAGCTCCGTAGCTCCATTTGAACACACAAAGAAGCGTAGAAGTGAGGTTTGCACGTAGCAATTAAGTACCTACCTTCTTTAGGGAAGCATGGCGACCGCCTTATAGCACTCTTAGAGTGTGATTAAATGGGTGAGCTGGTGTTTCTTTTGATTTTAGGGCACCAATTTTATTTATAAACAAAATTTTATTTCAATGATTATTAAGCAAGTTTATATTTTCAAAAACAATTAAGACTTGCAATACATTTTAATCATGTAACAATTATGGTAAACAACCTAATTATGGTCACTATGGTTTAAGATTTTCTCCTCTTTCCATTGAAACGGATTGCATACAACAAGTTGTCTTGAATGCGTAAGCCAAACCTTTTATAACTAATTATCACAAAACCATAGCAAGGTGCGGATCTGGAAAATCCAGCAGCTTCACGACCAATTTTGACCTAGAGGATGACCGAACTGGGCTTAGCTCAAAACAACAAAGTTGTAACCCTATGAGTCGAGCATCTACATAAAAATTTCAGTCTCTAACTATTAACTGTTGATTTTTAATGAATTTTTTAGTGAACTGGTGTCAATGTAATTTTCACAAATCATTGTCAAATTGTCACATAATTATTTTATTAATTATTTTGCATAATTAACTTTAATGATCAAGCATAAATCTCAATATATCTGAATAATAACCATGAATAGTTTGTATGAAATATTAATAATTTTTACTTCTTTTAACTAATTAAAGTAAAGGCACAACAATTAGTGCAACCAATTAGCAAGGCAAAACTTGGATTAGAGATTCAAAAAAATATATTCCCGAAATTCTCAACAACCCTAAACCCCCTTTCAAGTTTTGATCTTTTTAGTAATTAAAAAAAATACATTGGTGGCTCGTGATACCACTGTTGGATTATAAAACAATTTATCTATTAACGAGTACACAACGGAAAATCAATCTATGTAATTAACTAATTAACAAAGAAAGATAACGTGTACCTTAATAGCAAATAAAGTAAGAAACTTCTAGGGTTTAAAGAAAAACCCCCTCTACGATCGCACACCCGACACACCGATGTACGTATACTAGTACTTGATCACGAACACTAGAGCTTCTCCTTCTTGCTTTGGTCGAACCACACACAAAACCAAAAACCCTTTAGGGTTTTGGGTCTATTGCCAAAAATGGGAAGGGAGAGAGAGATTTAGGATTGCCTATAATCTCATATGATGTTGTAAATAAAACCTTAAACTAGAGGCTCTATTTATAGGCAAGGTTTACTTGTTAAACAAGTTTAGGGTTAGATTAGGAGACACCATAGATGGGCTGGCCCTATGTGGGCTTCTCCTAACCTGTTGTATTTTATTCATAATCCTCTCTTAACTGTTAACTAACAACCGTAACTAGTAACCGTTAGTTTTAACGACCCTTCGTTAATTAAATTCGTGATTTTTATTAAGTAATAACTTAACTAATAAAAATACATTTGTGTCGAGACATGTGACCCCGTAGGCTTAAATACTTTCCGAACATGCGTTTATTTTTACGTGATCATATTCCTACAAATATCACCATAGGGAATTTTAGAACACAAAGTACACCTTAAAACACATAAAAAGTTCATAAATATTCAAAACCATTTTGGCCAGAAAATGTAAGGATGAAAACAAATAATATTGATATTAAAAATAATGTCTAAAAGTTACAAACCTTAACAAATTACTTGAACTAAGGAAAAAACTAGGACTAAAACCGACACCCGACGGGCCCGAAAACTTGATTTTTCTATAAATATGCAAATATGGTCTAATTGAGTTAAAAAAATGTTTTGGGAACAAAAATATGTTTACAAGCCTTTATGGTGAATTTGGGAACCTAATGGTGCCATAAAGTGAGCTAACGGGACCAAACCGGCAAACTGCCACAATACCAGCAAAACCAACGAAATTGTGATAACTGACACATAAAAACTTTATTTCTGGAATTTTGAGAATATGACTTTAAATTTATTATCCAGAATGATTTTTGAAAGAAATGGATAAATATCGCGTATTCGGCAATTATCGTGAAAACGCACGGTTTTGACTATTAAGTCAAAGTCACTAAATTTTCGATGAAAAGATTTATTATTTTGCTACGATATTTATTTACATAAATATTTATCAAATCTAACTAATTTTTGGAATAATTAGATATTTTTATCTATTTAAAATATATATAAAACATTATTTCCAAACAAACGTAAAATCAGATAATTACACACGTGTAACTAACTTTTGCACTCGCTTAACCCTAAGGCTACCAAGTCGTCAAGACATGACCAACCAAATTGGAGTGTCTTAAATGTCAAACTAATTTATTGAAAGTTGAATGTCTTATAATTACTTAGGACATCATTTCTCTGTTGACTGCATCACTCAGACTGATCACTGAACATCTGATTTATTCACGACCCCTTTTCTCTTTAACTGTTTTTAATTACTTGGGGGAGAATTCATACTTACTTTTACTATGCTAGAGAATTAGACATTGTAGACGTATCTGTTACATGCGATTTTCGTTTGTCCACACTTGTTATATCATGTTCATTCATGTTATAATCAAATCACTCTATTAACTGAATCTGATTATTTTTTCATGAGGAACGGTAACTATTGGGTTAACGTCTCTGCTCTGATTTGGTCCCCCAAGCGTGACTCCGTTCTGATAGTACAAATGGTTATATCAGGTTTTGCGTTATCAACTGGAAAGATAGTAGGAGTGGGTAATCACTTAGTTTCGGAATTCAGGGTTCATGGTAATATATCTACAAGTCTAAACTGATATTGTCAACGAGTAGCAAAAATTATTTTCACACTAGTTTTTAAGTAAACTTTTACTGCTAGCAATTTTAAGCCTGTGAAACTCACCAACAAATTTATTTGTTGACCGTTTTCTTTTATGAATTCCGTAACAGACCAAGCCACCTATCAGATATTGTCCTCTTTGGCAGCCAACATGCCCTCAGGTATCCGCCCCTCACGGTTTTAAAACACGTCTGAGAGGGAAGGTATCCAGCCCCATATAAGGAAGCTTTCGTTCCCCTTTCCAACCAATGTGGGATGTTACAATCCACCCCCTTAGGGATCCCAGCGTCCTCGCTAGCACACTGGCCCGGCCCTGGCTCTGATACCATTTGTAAAAGCCCAAGCAACCGTATCAGATGTTGTCCGCTTTGTCAGATTCTGGATCTGATAATGCAGCATTGAAGTTTGGAGGCTCATCGGGATCTTCTAATTTGTGTTCCTCGGCTTCGATTAGACCCATCCATCTATTTAGAGTACGTATAGTCCTTTCGGACTTTCAAAGTGGCATCGCATTATCATCGACTTGAGGTTCATTACATTGAACATCCCCCCCCCCCCCCAAGTTGATGATTGCTAGGAGTTTCAGAAGGTGACACATCTTCTAGTAGTTCTACAATTCTCCCACTGTTCTATTGAGCTATTAGATTCTTCTCAAAGAACTCAGCATATCGAGCCACTCGAACAGTGTTTTCAATAGGATTATAGAAGTAGTAACCCATTGTTTCCTTAGGGTATCCTACAAAGATGCACTTAGTAGTTCTGTGTTGAAGTTTGTCAGGTGTATCGCGCTTCACAAGTGCCTCACATCCCCAGACTCTTAAGTAAGATGAAATAGGGACATCTCCATGCCACAATTCATGTGGTTTCTTGTCAACCTTCTTGATTGGAACCATATTGAGAATGCGTACAGCAGTCTTTAGAGCATAATCCCAAAATGAAATTGGGAGAGTCGTAAGGTTCATCATTGATCTCACCATTTCTAGTAGGGTTCGATTTCTCCTTTCAGAAACTCCATTATGTTGTGGAGTGTATGGAGGAGTGAGTTGTTCGACAATTCCACATGCTTTTTGTCACACCCCCAAATAACCACTAACGGAGTTTATACCGTTAAGGGGTGCGAGCAAACCAGGACCACAACCATTAGTTACAAATACTAAACGAATCAGAGTAAAGTCCAAAACATTCATTTCAAAACAGTTTCAAAAGTTACGCAGCGGAATAAAAACATAAGTATCTTAGCACTAGCCACGTGCTTTACAAATCATTGTTTCAAATCAAAATCCCAAGTTACTTTAATGAAAGTAAAAGTCTTCACGTGCCATGCCAACCTCCAGTGGATACTCTTCAAGGATCTGCAAAAGTGAAAACCACACAAGTGTCAACCTAACGGTTGTTGAGTTCACAGTGGGCATGTCATGCATTGGCCCGGTCTCATAATCGTAATCGTATCAACATATACATTCGTAATATTTGTTTGTGAAAAGCAATGCTCAGTTATATACGTCAATTCATAAACATTTGTTATTTAGTAAAGTTATTGTCCGTAACAAAGTTATCAGGTATGTACTAGTCTTGTATAATTAAAGTACTCAACCGATATCGCGGGTAGCTAATCCGTTGTTTCCATGCACTAAGGAAGTTCGTACCAAAGCTGACGATTAAGTATAGTAGAGGCAGAGCCTTCAGTCATTTTGTTTTGCGGACATTCGTCATCGCGACTTTGCCTCCCCCGTGTCCTCTCGGGATCACGGTCAGATAGGCTGATATTGTACCTCCGTGCACCTCCAGTGTCACGAGGCGGAGTTTGTCAAACTCCAGTAGATCTACCCAACATCCCCTCGCTTTACAATTAATGGCACAATTAAGTTGAGGACTTTTTCAGTTAAAAAGGCAATCCTTAGAAATCATGTGATATCATGTGGTTTAGACTTTAACCTACACTAGCCATATTAAAACGGTTTTCGTTTCAGAAATAGTTTGTTAAGTTTCACAAGTGTTTCCCATAAAACACTTCAAGTTCATCAAGTAGATGCATAACATTCTAAGTTTTCAGTTTCATCAAGTGGTGCATAGCACTCGTAAAGTTGTCAGCATTGTTTTCCATTAAGTTATTCAGTGTGTCCCAAACGGGCTCACAGTAAACAGGTTAGTGACACTCACCTTTGGTTGCACTGGTACACTTGTTATATAATCCAAGTTTGCTTAACGAAGACCTATGAACACGTTTAGGTCTTAAGTATTAGTTTTGTGTCTAATCTTTTACTTAACGTCACTATGGCCCATAACATAGCACGTTGAAACTATGACTCGACATAACGACACACGACACCGATGGTTGATCATAAACAAGGGTTCATATACATCAGAAATCAAAGCATGTATCATCATAGCATAATTATGTAAGTCATGGCATAACATTCAAGCAAATTGCACAAGTTTGGATTCTGGTCTCAGTTTCGCTAGCAGTTTCGCTAGGCAGTTTCGCTGTGTGCACGGGCAGCACTTTCGCTAGGCAATACCCGATGACACAGTTTCGCTAGGCTAGTTTCGCTCGAAACTGTTGGCACAGTTTCGCTAGCCTAGTTTTGCCCGAAACTGGTTTGAACTTTCGTTCAGGGAATTTCGCTCGGTAGTTTCGTCCGAACAGGTTTGGTTGGTTTACCCGGCGACACTACAGTTTCGCTCCATAGTGTCGCTGGTTGAAGATATGCATAATTTCGCTGGACAGTTTCGCCCAGAGAACATGACAGTTTCGCTAGTCGCGAAAAACACATAAATCAGCCTAAAAATCAATCTAACAGCGCGCTTCCATATTACATGTAATTCATTATCTAGCATACATAACCATTTACCAACATAAATCAGTAAGCTTTAACGCCTTAAACATGCATTTTCATCATCAAATCACCAAAATACATTTAAAACCCTAAAGTGACCTAAATAGCATAAATCTCTATCATGGTTGGATTTCAAACGTAAAGTTGCAAACTTTATGATAGATCTAGTATTCCTAAGCATTCCTACAGAAGATCTAACGATAACACAGAGATTTAGGCATGCTTTATGAAGAAACACATAGAAAAGCATAAAAATGGTGGTTTTTGGACTCACGGTTGATCTAGGATCGATGGATGATCTTCACAACTCGGGGTGATGGCTGATTCTTGATGGTTCTTGGTTGGAATCAGCTGGTCCAGAAGTTTCAGGAGAGTGTGTGTGTTTTTGTGTAAATTAGGCAAAATGGGAGAACTAGGGTTTATTAAGATTATTTATATCAGAGGCTAGTTTCGCTGGCAGTTTCGCTGGCCTGGCGAAACTGGCTCTGATCATGAGTGAGCCAACAGACTGTCGGGCGACACTATAGTTTCGCTGGTTACCAAAAGTGGTCAATTTCACATTCTAAGCAAGATAAACACGATTCATAAATTGTCATGCTATTCACAATACTAACTCATGTATTTAAATCACATTGCACATAATGACAACAAATAGTTAAACACATAACACATATGGACGGGTTCGGTGATCAACCAAAGGACGTGGACGTATTAGGCCTAGTTATGCATTAGTTACTAAGTTAACACTTATAACGTAACTAACGGAATTTTCTAACGGAAGTAAACCTTGAAATTCTCGGATGTCACATCATCCCCTTGTAATTCGAATTTTCGTCCCGAAAATTATTCTTGCGTCGTAGCGTTTGCAGCCTCAGCTGTCGTCGCTGGGGAAAGAAAGCAAAAGTTTTAGGGTTGCCACATCCTCCTCCTGTTAAAGGAATTTTGGTCCCCAAAATTAAATCATACCTTGAGTTTCTGTGGACGTTTGCTCGAACAAGTGAGGATACTTCTTCTTCACCTGATCCTCTCGTTCCCAAGTATATTCTGGTCCACGCTTTGAGTTCCATCGAACCTTGACGATCGGAATCTTGCTACGTTTGAGGGCTTTCTCCTCGCGTCCCATGATTTCTACCGGTTGCTCGATAAATCTCAGATGTTCGTCGATCTCCAATTCCTCCAAAGGAATTATTTTAGTGTCTTCAGCCAGACATTTCTTCAGATTAGAAACGTGAAACACGTTGTGGACTCCATCGAGTTCGGCCGGGAGTTGTAATCGGTAGGCCACCGGGCCTACTTCCCCGATGATTTTAAACGGACCGATATAACGAGGATTCAACTTTCCATGTTTTCCAAAGCGTATCATTCCTTTCCAGGGAGATACCTTCAATAGTACCTTGTCGCCTACCTCGAACTTCAAAGGTTTACGGCGTTTGTCGGCATAGCTCTTTTGCCTGTCACGTGCTGCGGCTATCCGCTTTCTGATTTGAATAATCCGTTTAGTTGTATCATGAATGAGTTCCGGTCCGGTGAGTCCTTTCTCACCCGTTTCAGCCCAACACACGGGCGATCTACATTTCCTGCCATAAAGTGCTTCAAAAGGTGCAGCACCGATACTTGAATGATAACTGTTGTTGTAGGAGAACTCCACCAACGGAAGGTGAGCCTCCCAATCCTTACCGAAGTTGAGAACGCAAGCTCGGAGCATATCTTCTAAAGTCTGAATCGTTCGTTCCGTCTGACCATCGGTCTGTGGGTGATAAGCTGTACTCATATCCAGTCTGGTTCCCAGTGATTCTTGCATAGATTGCCATAGTCGGGAAGTAAATCGAGGATCTCTATCGGAGATGATAGTCTTAGGCACTCCATGACGTGCCACAATTAGGTCAATGTATAGCTTGGTTAACTTATCCATATTGTCAGTTTCCTTCATCGGGATAAAATGTGCAGATTTGGTTAATCGATCAATGATAACCCAAATCGCATCCGGTCGATTCGATCGATGAGGTAATCCTGTTACGAAGTCCATGGAGATATCCTCCCATTTCCATTCTGGGATCTTTGGTTGTTGCAGTAATCCAGCAGGCTTTTGATACTCGACCTTAACCCTTGAGCATGTTAAACACTTAGCCACATATCGCGCAATGTCGGCTTTCATGTTCGGCCACCAGTATAAGTTCTTCAAATCCTGGTACATTTTATCCGATCCAGGGTGCACCGAATATCTTGACTTGTGAGCCTCGTCCATCACGAGCTCACGAAGATTCCCAAGTAGAGGAATCCAAACTCTGTCATTATAATACCTGAGTCCATCAGACTTAACCTCAGAGTGACCATCTACACCACGCAGTGCTTCAGCTGCGAAGTTTTCTTCCTTTAAAGCTTCTTGTTGGGCATCGCGGATTCGATCCGGCAATCCCGTGTGAATGGTCAGTTGTAGCGCTCGTACTCGTCGAGGCTTTTCATACTCTTTCCGACTTAAGGCATCAGCCACAACGTTGGCTTTTCCCGGGTGATACTTAATTTCTAAGTCATAATCATTCAGTAGCTCGACCCATCGTCGTTGTCGCATGTTGAGATCCTTCTGATTAAAGATGTGCTGTAAGCTTTTGTGGTCGGTAAATATTGTGCACTTTGTTCCGTAGAGGTAATGTCTCCAAATCTTGAGTGCATGAACAACGGCTGCCATTTCCAAATCATGCGTTGTATAATTCTTCTCAGTGTCCTTCAGTTGCCTGGACCCATAGGAAATCACTATGTCCCGTTGCATCAACACACAACCGAGTCCTTGGATTGATGCATCACAGTAAACCACAAAGTCGTCAATTCCATCGGGCAACGCGAGAATTGGAGCTGAACATAACATATCTTTAAGAGTTTGAAACACGCGTTCTTCTTTTTCACCCCATCTATATTGCACTCCTTTATGCGTTAAAGCCGTTAAGGGTTGAGCCAACTGCGAGAAACCCTTGATGAATCTTCGATAGTATCCGGCAAGTCCCAAAAATTGTCGGATTTCGGTCGGCGCTCTTGGGGTAGGCCAGTTCTTGATAGCTTCCACCTTAGCTGGGTCGACATGAATTCCGTTCTGATCAACAATGTGTCCAAGAAACTGGACTTCGCGAATCCAAAAATCGCATTTCGAAAACTTGGCGTAAAGCTGTTCCTTGCGGAGCAATTCCAAGATAAGTCGCAGGTGCTCCTCGTGGTCCTCCTTTGTCTTGGAGTAGATCAAAATATCATCAATGAAAACTATCACAAACTTATCGAGGTACGGCTTGCACACTCGATTCATCAGATCCATAAATACGGCCGGTGCATTGGTTAGCCCAAACGGCATAACCAGGAATTCGTAGTGACCATACCGAGTTCTAAAGGCAGTCTTGGGGACATCCTCATCTCGAACGCGAAGCTGGTGATATCCAGACCGTAGATCAATCTTTGAGAAGTAACTTGAACCTTGTAGCTGATCGAAGAGATCGTCGATTCGAGGAAGTGGATACCGATTCTTGATCGTAACTTTGTTAAGCTCTCTATAGTCGATACACATGCAGAACGTTCCATCTTTCTTCTTAACAAACAAAACCGGTGCTCCCCACGGAGACGAACTGGGACGGATAAATCCTTTGTCAAGTAGCTCTTGAAGTTGTGAGGAGAGTTCGTTGAGTTCACTTACCGCCAAACGGTAAGGTGCGCGTGCAATCGGAGCGGCTCCAGGAGTTAAGTCGATCCCAAACTCAACTTGTCGAAATGGAGGCAAACCAGGCAGATCATCAGGAAATACATCGTGGAAGTCGCGGACTATCGGGTAGTCGTCGATTCTGCGCTCGGGAAGTGTCGAATCGGTGACGTTTGCAAGAATCGCGAAGTGACCTTTGCGAAGGCACTTTTGAGCTTTGAGAAACGAAATAATACCAGTTACTGTTCCACCTTTTTCACCTTGGACCGTTAACACTTTACCTCCTTCGAGTGGGATACGAACCACTTTTTCTTTACATAAGATTTCAGCTCGATTCTCAGATAACCAATCCATTCCTACTATAACGTCAAAACTACCAATCGGAAAAGGCATAAGGTCGATTCCTAATGTATGGCCAGCTAGTTCTAACTTACAGTCCTTAACTATCTGAGTTGTATCATGGAGTTTACCATTTGCTAGTTCTACCACATATTTAGCGTCTAAGGCAACCGGTTTAGCATTAATCAACTTAGCAAATTTAGTGGAAATAAAACTTTTCTCAGCACCAGAATCAAACAATACAGTAGCAAAGAAACCATTCAATATGAATTTACCGTTAATCACGTTGGCATCGTTGCGAGCTTCACCTTGACCCATAACGAAAGCTCTTCCCCTGCCATTTGCATTCCCGTTGCCATTACCTCCGCCATTACCATTTCCACCATTGTTTCCCTGATTACCATTCCCCTGTCTTCTCAACTGCGGGCAGTCCCTCTTTATGTGGCCTTGAGCACCACATTCATAGCAGTTCCCATTACCATTTCCTCTGGGAGCTTCATTGTTGTTACGGTTCTGACCATTGTTGTTTCCATTGCCCCGGTTGTTTCCATAGTTGTTGTTGTGCCTTTGGCGGTTCTGTTGCTCAGGAAGAATTGCCCAACAGTCTTTTGCTTCATGGCTCCTCTTGCCACATCTTTCGCAGTTCAAACTTTTTCTGCAGGTACCGGTGTGATGCTTCCCACACTTGTTGCACCTGGGCAGGTTACCCTTGTAGTTACCTTGACCATTCCCGCCCTGGTGATTGTTAACACTGTTGTTTCCAGATCTCTTACTCTGACCCTGGGAGTTAAACGATCTCCCCGTGTTGTTTCCAACACTCTGATTGTTCATAGAGTTTCCAGGAGCTTCATCATCAGCCTTTCTTTTGCCACTCAAGGCAGTCTTTTCAGAAACTCTTGCAGGAAGTGTACCCCTCTCAACCTCCTGATCAGTTAACTTGTGAGCCAGACGGATGGCTTGTTGCACAGTTATTGGATTGCTGGCAGTCACCAAACTCTTGATTTGGGGTACGAGACCCTCCAGATAACGCTCAATGCGCTTGAATTCAGCATCAACCATGGACGGACACAGTACCGCGTACTCGTGGTAACGCGCGGTGTACTCTTCGACTTCAGACCCAAACATCTTGGAGTTCAGAAATTCTCCTTCTAGCTTCTTGACTTGGTCCCGAGGGCAATACTCCTCCATGATCAGTTCCTTAAATGCTTCCCATTCCATGTTGTTAGCCGCATTTACCCCGACCATTTGAATTTCAGCGTTCCACCAGGAGAGAGCAGCTCCTTCGAATGTACCAGTCGCAAATTTCACCTTGTTCTCAGCAGGACAGTTACACATAGAGAAAACTTTTTCAGACTTCTCAATCCACCTGAGGAGTCCTACCGCTCCTTCCTCGCCGGAAAACGTCATCGGCTTGCAGTCCATGAAAGTCTTAAATGTGCAGTGATGAACGTTTCCTGATGCAATTAATATTTCGGGTTTCAAATTTAAACAGGTCAAAATATATATCGCCTTGTGCCTTAACCGGCATAATAATTACCATGCGCGGCAATTGTAGCTTGCACGGCTGCCACGGCGGCTTGCACATGCTCGTTGATCATTGCTTGCAGTTGTGCAGGCGTCAGGTTGATGTTATTCCTTCCCGCTCTTCCAGACATTTTCTGGATTGTGAAAGTAGACAGTGTTTAGTAACAATTATATTCTATACATATCCCATAATATGTACATTAGCAATTTCCCGTTATCCCTCTATTAGTCCAGAAAAATTTTGTGCACAATCGAGGCGTCGTCGGAGAACGTCGTAAGTCGTGAGTACTATCGTCGAAAGTCGGCTGCCCCATAAAAGTCACCGTCGGCGTAGTCATCGTAGCAGAAATCCGGACGTCGCGTGTAGCATCATTTCGTTGTCGCTTTCCCCCAGTGTAGTGTGTGTATTATCGTTCGCATTTCGTATTTGTGTGTGAAATCTTCCTAAGGCTTTTCCGTTAGACTACTTAGACACGGTCTCTATATATATCTACATATATATATATCTACATATGGAGTATTTACTTACACAGCAGAGCGAGTATCCCAGGTTGGCACGTAAAAATTTTTGTTTTGGGAATTTGTTTGTTCGTTTGTAACTAAGGTTTCAAGTTGCAGTTTCCAAATCGTTTTTCAAAAATGATTCCAGTTCTCTGCAACTTATGACTCTGATACCAATCTGTCACACCCCCAAATAACCACTAACGGAGTTTATACCGTTAAGGGGTGCGAGCAAACCAGGACCACAACTATTAGTTACAAATACTAAACGAATCAGAGTAAAGTCCAAAACATTCATTTCATAACAGTTTCAAAAGTTACGCAGCGGAATAAAAACATAAGTATCTTAGCACTAGCCACGTGCTTTACAAATCATTGTTTCAAATCAAAATCCCAAGTTAGTTTAATGAAAGTAAAAGTCTTCACGTGCCATGCCAACCTCCAGTGGATACTCTTCAACGATCTGCAAAAGTGAAAACCACACAAGTGTCAACCTAACGGTTGGTGAGTTCACAGTGGGCATGTCATGCATTGGCCCTGTCTCATAATCGTAATCGTATCAACATATACATTCGTAATATTTGTTTGTGAAAAGCAATGCTCAGTTATATACGTCAATTCATAAACATTTGTTATTTATTAAAGTTATTGTCCGTAACAAAGTTATCAGGTATGTACTAGTCTTGTATAATTAAAGTACTCAACCGATATCGCGGGTAGCTAATCCGTTGTTTCCATGCACTGAGGAAGTTCGTACCAAAGCTGAAGATTAAGTATAGTAGAGGCAGAGCCTTCAGTCATTTTGTTTTGCGGACATTCGTCATCGCGGCTTTGCCTCCCCCGTGTCCTCTCGGGATCACGGTCAGATAGGCTGATATTGTACCTCCGTGCACCTCCAGTGTCACGAGGCGGAGTTTGTCAAACTCCAGTAGATCTACCCAACATCCCCTCGCTTTACAATTAATGGCACAATTAAGTTGAGGACTTTTTCAGTTAAAAAGGCAATCCTTAGAAATCATGTGATATCATGTGGTTTAGACTTTAACCTACACTAGCCATATTAAAACGGTTTTCGTTTCAGAAATAGTTTGTTAAGTTTCACAAGTGTTTCCCATAAAACACTTCAAGTTCATCAAGTAGATGCATAGCATTCTAAGTTTTCAGTTTCATCAAATGGTGCATAGCACTCGTAAAGTTGTCAGCATTGTTTTCCATTAAGTTATTCAGTGTGTCCCAAACGGGCTCACAGTAAACAGGTTAGTGACACTCACCTTTGGTTGCACTGGTACACTTGTTATATAATCCAAGTTTGCTTAACGAAGACCTATGAACACGTTTAGGTCTTAAGTATTAGTTTTGTGTCTAATCTTTTACTTAACGTCACTATGGCCCATAACATAGCACGTTGAAACTATGACTCGACATAACGACACACGACACCGATGGTTGATCATAAACAAGGGTTCATATACATCAGAAATCAAAGCATGTATCATCATAGCATAATCATGTAAGTCATGGCATAACATTCAAGCAAATTGCACAAGTTTGGATTCTGGTCTTAGTTTCGCTAGCAGTTTCGCTAGGCAGTTTCGCTGTGTGCACGGGCAGCACTTTCGCTAGGCAATACCCGATGACACAGTTTCGCTAGGCTAGTTTCGCTCGAAACTATTGGCACAGTTTCGCTAGCCTAGTTTCGCCCGAAACTGGTTTGAACTTTTGTTCAGGGAATTTCGCTCGGTAGTTTCGTCCGAACAGGTCTGGTTGGTTTACCCGGCGACACTACAGTTTCGCTCCATAGTGTCGCTGGTTGAAGATATGTATAATTTTGCTGGACAGTTTCGCCCAGAGAACATGACAGTTTCGCTAGTCGCGAAAAACACATAAATCAGCCTAAAAATCAATCTAACAGCTTCCATATTACATGTAATTCATTATCTAGCATACATAACCATTTACCAACATAAATTAGTAAGCTTTAACGCCTTAAACATGCATTTTCATCATCAAATCACCAAAATACATTTAAAACCCTAAAGTGACCTAAATAGCATAAATCTCTATCATGGTTGGATTTCAAACGTAAAGTTGCAAACTTTATGATAGATCTAGTATTCCTAAGCATTCCTACAGAAGATCTAACGATAATACAGAGATTTAGGCATGCTTTATGAAGAAACACATAGAAAAGCATAAAAATGGTGGTTTTGGGACTCACGGTTGATCTAGGATCGATGGATGATCTTCACAACTCGGGGTGATGGCTGATTCTTGATGGTTCTTGGTTGGAATCAGCTGGTCCAGAAGTTTCAGGAGAGTGTGTGTGTTTTTTGTGTAAATGAGGCAAAATGGGAGAACTAGGGTTTATTAAGATTATTTATATCAGAGGCTAGTTTCGCTGGCAGTTTCGCTGGCCTGGCGAAACTGGCTCTGATCACGAGTGAGCCAACAGACTGCCGGGCGACACTATAGTTTCGCCCGTTAGTTTCGCTGGTTACCAAAAGTGGTCAATTTCACATTCTAAGAAAGATAAACACGATTCATAAATTGTCATGCTATTCACAATAATAACTCATGTATTTAAATCACATTGCACATAATGACAACAAATAGTTAAACACATAACACATATGGTCGGGTTCGGTGATCAACCAAAGGACGTGGACGTATTCGGCCTAGTTATGTATTAGTTACTAAGTTAACACTTATAACGTAACTAACGGAATTGTCTAACGGAAGTAAACCTTGAAATTCTCGGATGTCACACTTTTAGATAATCCTTAAACTCTTGGCTTAAGTATTCTCCACCATAATCTGAACGAAGGGTCTTGATTGTCTTGACGAGTTGATTTTCCCCTTCATTTTTAAACTCTTTGAATGTTTCAAACACTTCATGTTTATGTTTAAGCAAGTAAACATAACCATAACGACTGAAATCATCCGTGAAGGTTATAAAGTAGTGTAGGTCCGGAAATCTCCCAAACACATGATATTTGATCTAATACAAGTGCGGAATCCTTGTATAAGATAGATTCAAGAGAAATAGTAGTAGAATAGACTAGATCTAAGATAAAGATGAAGTCTTGAATGTAAAACACACTACTATTGAAGCTGATCGTAATCACCAAAGAGCAAGAAATCGTAAACTGATTTTGTAATTGAAAAGCTTGCCAAAACCGATTACAATGAGGTGGTATTTATACCACCTCATACATGAGCTTGGGCCAATCATAAACACTAAACTAGCCCAATCATAATCATTTAAATGGCCCACATGGCCTATTAACTAAGCTAGACTAAGCCCAAAAACAAAAGCCCAACTAATGTTCATGCCTTACATAATATAGCCCTACAATCTTCCCCTAGGCATGAACCATTAGACCACTTCACGACAGCAGCAAGTCAAACCTGAATGATGTTTGAACGTTGTTCGACCACCATCCGTTCTCTACAATCTTCTTCGCTGCTCCATCAAATATCCCAACCCTTATAGCATTTGCCATATCATTCTCGTCTCCAAGTATGGGTTGGGTGGCCAGAAGCTTGATATCTCTCTCACCAAATCTAAGCAAATCCACCGGGTCATAAAATCTGAATTGACGCATCGGCTTGCAGAGAACCACCACTTCATGTGTTGTCGGATCGTAATACCAGCAATCAAAGTTTCTTACCAATGTTTCATCCTCGATCTCGTCCAACATATTAATCACCCTTGTGCGCTTAGTTGGTGGCCTCCGTGCTTCTCCAATAGACTGCCCTGTCACAGGGTCAGTCCCGGTCTCTCTCCACCTGACCTCCTTCAGCTCGAACTCTCTGAAATCATTCTCCATGTGGCCTAGCAGATTATCTCTGATCTGATTACCTTCTGGTCCATTCCACCTGTTAATAAATGGAGCTCTCAGAAGGCTCCTGATCTCAGGCTCAGTCCAGGAGTGGAATTGAGCACGTGAAGAGTAGTACTCCACTGGACTATAACCGTCACGGATCACGGCAAAGATTTTCTTCTCCATATCGTAATGCCAGCATAAGATAGTCTCACGACTCCCACGTCTATCAATCGAGCTTTCACCAACATCAATGGTGTACTGTGTGGGAGCTGGTCCTTGGAAAAACTCCTTGAACCAGTTTTCGTGGAATCTTGGAGCCTTTGAGATGATCCTGCCACAGTGGGCGTAATCCGGCATCACTATATTCTCATCACCTTCGTCAGTCTCCATTGCATCAGCAGCTTGATTTCCCTGAGATGAACTCTGACCAGGGGCACCTGTGTTGTTAGGCCCTGCACCATCTGTCAGTTCATTAACCTTCCTTCTCAGGTCCTTTATCATCTTGTAAAGATATTCCATTCTTTCCTTGTCTGCCACCTCATACTCTCTCATATATTTGTTGCTTGCCTCCTCCTTCTCTCTCAAACGTTGGTTTTCTTTCATGAGAGCCTCGATCTCATTCTGTCTGATCCTATTCTGAGAGATCAGGAAGTTGATCTGAGGATCAGCACTAATCCTCAAATCTATTGGAAGCTCAGCAGCCATCAATGGGCGGAAACCTGGAGCCGCGAGTGGTTGGCTGGTCGCGGTAGAGACGTTCACTCTTACCGGAATTGGAACAACGAAGGTGCTCTCAACCTCCAGAAATTGCCTATCTTCACGTACAGGGCTTTGCACGTTCAGAATCGGACTAGCTTGCTGCACAGGGGCAGGTTGATCATGCACCTCTTCTGTCTGTGAGGCAGAAGGTTGCTCTTGAATGTCATCATCAGTTGCTTCTACTTGACCACTGGGTCCCACAGAACTGGGTCCAGATGGTTCTACAATCATTAAGCTCGAGCTAGTCTTGGTGAATTTGAACCGTATGCTCCTTGGATCTGATTTCTTTCGAGGAGATGGTTCACGAGCAGGGACGGGTTCTTCTTCAAGAACATCATCTACAGTCAGGTTCAGCTCTGGAGGCGTCGTGTCACTCCCAGATGAGCCAATCATTTCATCCCTCGATCGTTTATGGGTGAGAGGCTCCAAATCTCTATAAATATCCTCTTCAGAGATGTCCTGCCCAGCCAGGATGTCATCCATGATATTTTCTTCATCAGATGGAATGACATCTTCATCTTGAACATTAACAGCTTGAGTTACTGTCAAGTCTTGGTCTTCGGCAATTGATGCATTAACTTCAGGCACATCTGCCTCTGGCTCAGAGTCATCCATTACTTGTTCCCGTGCCACTTCTGGGAACGCACCTCTCTTAACCCATTCCAATCTTCCTTCAAATGTCTGCTTGCCTGGTCTGTCTTGGGTTTGCAGACCAAAGACTCCAATATCCTTCACTTTTACATCAAGCTTCTCAATTCTCTCTTCTATCATCGGATACTTCTTCATTATCACCATTTGCACAAACCTAGGTGTCATCAAAAACTGCTCTCTGGCGCTCAGCATGGCATTGACTGCCCAGTCTAGCAACATCATCTTTGAGAAGTTAAACTTCCAATCTAATGCCAGGGCTACAAATGCAGTTCCATGAATTTGATTCAATTGATCGAAACTGGTTCTCTTCCCTAGGAAAGACTTCTGCATATAATGTGCTAGGCACCTCCAATAATGAGGCAGCAGCTTCTTGAAAATAGGCGGAAACTTCCCCTCGTACCCCATAGATTGAGCACCAGCAAGAACTACCTCCTTTGTGTATGTGATTGGATCAGAAGCTTCATCTGTAATGTTCAGGCCCTGCCTTATGTCTTCTTCTTTAATGACAATTTGTCTGTTCTGGACTGTTGCGGTAATCCTTGTCTTGTCTGAGTTCACTCTAGCAGACCCCCAAAACTCTCTGACCAGCATCTCGTCGATGAGTACATTCGTCCTCAGGGCATAATTTATTTTACATGTGTTCATCCCTGCCACCAGCGAGTAAAATAACTCCATGTGTTTTTCTGGCGGATCTTCTAGATAAGCCGGCATACAGTGATCTGGTTCATATTTTATATCTCCAATCAGCATCTCTTCAGCCATCTGAGTAAGACAAGACATATGCATCAGACATATTCAATCTTTAATAAGCAATTATGATTATTAACCCTTTACTTGTTCAATTAACGATCACATTTTACTTTTGAACTTCACAAAATTTCAATTTGAACATTTTAGGGAAAATAATTGAATTAAGCACATGCTTACCAACACCGACAAATTTTATCTCAAAACCGTTCAATTTTAATGAGATCTCAAAATTATTAAGAGTTTAAGTCTTTAATTCTCATTTTAAAGAGTTTACGACTTATATAAAGAGATTACGATCCAAATACGGTGATTACGATCCCTTAAATGGGTTCACGATTGATTTAAAAACGGGCCCAATCGAAAACACTTGACCCAATCGTAAACACGGATATTTCGTTAAGGCCCAGTCGTAAACAACAATTCGAAGACCCGAGTCGTAAACCCGGATCGTAGACCCGGATCGTAAACCTGGATCGTAATCAACGATCGTGAACGACGAAACGTCGTCTCCTTCGATTTGGAGATCGTAAACACAGTGGTCCGCCATTGTTGTACCTGCAAGATCTCGTAAACACAATTAACCACCACCAATACTCAAACGAACCATCAAAAACTACCTTTTAAAGAGTTGTAAACTCAAACACCGACTCCCAATCTCTCGAAATCAACTAGAAATGAGTTCAACGTACAAAGAGGATCACCGAGAAACCAAGAACTTAGAAAATCTTCGAAAGGGCCGACACACAGACAAGAAAACACGCGATTAACAGAGGGCTTAAGGTCGGAAACCGATTTCGATGGCAATGATACGCTCGGATTGCAAAATGGGTGCTCGGAGGTGGGTGCAGAAGGTTTTCCGGCGAGATACAGGCGGAGGAGGTTAGGGTTTGGGGAGCGGATCGTAAACAAGCGAGAGGGAGAGGATCGTAAATGAGCAAATCGATCGGAAACAAGATTATATATAAAGCAATATACACTTTGGCCCCTCAAGAATCAATAATCATTTAAAAACTTTCATTCATCCCCCTAAATTCTCAAAAACCAATAAGTTCACCCCAAACTTTGATAATTCTCATAAACATTTGAAAATTTTGACATTTGAGAATTTACAAAACTTCCCCTCAGAATCATACCCGAGTATCCGATCATGATCATAAAAAAAATTAAAAGTTAAAACAGATAAAATCAAAACCAAAATTAAATATTTACAAACTTACCTCAGAAATTTAAAATAATTACATACGTGGTGCTGGTATTTTTCACAGATAATATCAGACAGGTCTTTGACTGAGGAACCCTTTTCAGCTTCCGTTACTAGACACTCTAGACAATTGTCAGGTGGTTTGAACACAGAAACTCACATCCAGTAAAGTGCTTAAATATGGTACAGATTTACCGATATGTTTAACCGTCCCCACACCCAATTTTCCATAGCAAAACCTACCCAACCTCAGAGTTTATTGAGGATTCACAAACCCCCAACTTGAGGAACCATGCAACACTGCTTTTGACTACCACTTATTTCTGATTTTCATGCATTATCAGTTGATGATCAGGTCGGCCGCATAAGCACGCAGAGAAGACCAACTGAATAATTTTATTTTCTTTTCTTTTTCTTTTTCAGAATTTTCATATATAATTTTTTTAATTCTTTTTCTTGTGGTGTTGTCTTATACAGTATAAGCATGGCGTGTGAGAGAGTGAATACTAGGTAAACACCACTCTCAACCCGTTTTTGTCGGGACTCAGTTTTTTAAACCATGTAGACTAGGATGGGAAACTAAACATGTATAGAGTTTAAGATTACTGCACTTACATAGATGATCATTGTTTTGGTTGAGCTTACCGACATATCATCTTCGAGCAATCTTTCACATCAGCCTTACACGTGTCAGTCTCCAACCGTCATTAAGCAATGTTTCAAGTCCTATCAAAAGACATCATAAAAACTTTTCAGTTTAACCAGCACCATTTCTTCCCCTTCACGTAAGGCATGAACATTAGTTGGTCTTCCCCCTCAAGAATCAATAATCATTTAAAAACTTTCATTCATCCCCCTAAACTCTCAAAAACCAATAAGTTCACCCCAAACTTTGATAATTCTCATAAACATTTGAAAATTTTGACATTTGAGAATTTTACAAAACTTCCCCTCAGAATCATACCCGAGTATCCGATCATGATCATAAAAAAAATTAAAAGTTAAAACAGATAAAATCAAAACCAAAATTAAATATTTACAAACTTACCTCAGAAATTTAAAATAATTACATACCTGGTGCTGGTATTTTTCACAGATAATATCAGACAGGTCTTTGACTGAGGAACCCTTTTCAGCTTCCGTTACTAGACACTCTAGACAATTGTCAGGTGGTTTGAACACAGAAACTCACATCCAGTAAAGTGCTTAAATATGGTACAGATTTACCGATATGTTTAACCGTCCCCACACCCAATTTTCCATAGCAAAACCTACCCAACCTCAGAGTTTATTGAGGATTCACAAACCCCCAACTTGAGGAACCATGCAACACTGCTTTTGACTACCACTTATTTCTGATTTTCATGCATTATCAGTTGATGATCAGGTCGGCCGCATAAGCACGCAGAGAAGACCAACTGAATAATTTTATTTTCTTTTCTTTTTCTTTTTCAGAATTTTCATATATAATTTTTTTAATTCTTTTTCTTGTGGTGTTGTCTTATACAGTATAAGCATGGCGTGTGAGAGAGTGAATACTAGGTAAATACCACTCTCAACCCGTTTTTGTCGGGACTCAGTTTTTTAAACCATGTAGACTAGGATGGGAAACTAAACATGTATAGAGTTTAAGATTACTGCACTTACATAGATGATCATTGTTTTGGTTGAGCTTACCGACATATCATCTTCGAGCAATCTTTCACATCAGCCTTACACGTGTCAGTCTCCAACCGTCATTAAGCAATGTTTCAAGTCCTATCAAAAGACATCATAAAAACTTTTCAGTTTAACCAGCACCATTTCTTCCCCTGTTTTTGTGAGGCTTTTGAAACAAGACTCAATTTTTCAGTCATTTTCTATAATTTTTTTTTTTAAATATATTTTTTAAGTAAAATTTAAAAAAAAAACCAAAAACTTTGTACAAAAACATAGATGATCAGATCATTCCTCGAAGGCAATCATCTTCAGGCCTTCAACACAAGATTCAAAATTAGGACGAGGAAGGGGTTTTGTAAAGATGTCCGAAACATTCTGATCGGAGCTTACCTTTTGTAGCTGAATTAGCTCACGATCAAAGCAATCACAAATAAAATGTACCTTGATATCAATGTGCTTGGTTTTTGAATGTTGGACAGGGTTTTTCACAATCTCAAGAGCAGCAGCGTTATCATAAAATATGGGAGTGTTAACGAATTCCATACCGTAATCCGTGAGCTGGTTTTGGATCCACACTACCTGTGAAGTACCGGCAGATGCGGCCACGTACTCAGCTTCGGCAGTTGATTTGGAGACGGTATGCTGCTTCTTGCTCTGCCACGAGATGAGCCTATCTCCCAGGTACTGACATCCTCCAGTAGTAGATTTCCTGTCAAGGTCACTACCTCCATAATCACTGTCAGTAAAAGCATATAATTGAAAATCAGTGTTCTTCGGGTACCAAAGACCAAGCCTAGGCCTGCCCTTCAGATACCTGAAGATACGTTTAACAGCAGCTAAATGAGAGAGTTTAGGATTAGCCTGATATCGAGCACACACGCAAACTGCATACATGATGTCTGGCCTGCTTGCTGTCAAATACATTAGTGATCCAATCATCGACCGATAATGGAATTCACTCACTGACTCCCCGTTAAGATCCGCTGACAAGAGTGGTCTGGATGCCATGGGAGTGGCGATGGGCTTGCAATCCTGCATCTTGAATTTTTCCAGTATCTCATTCACATACTTCTCCTGATGAATAAGAATCCCAGAATCATTCTGCTTGACTTGAAGTGCAAGAAAGAAACTCATCTCGCCTTGGTCACTCATCTCAAACTTCTTCTTCATAATCTCCTCAAACTCGGTGCACAATTCTTCGTTTGTCGATCCGTAGATAATATCATCTACATACACTTGCACCATGATAATGTCTTCGTCCACCCTCTTTCTAAACAAAGTTTGATCAACGACTCCTCTTGTATATCCATTCTCCACCAGGTGATTGGACAACGTTTCATACCAGGTTCTAGGAGCTTGATGCAAACCGTACAGAGCCTTATCCAGCAGATAAACATGATCTGGATTTTCTTCATCTATGAACCCTGGTGGTTGAGCAACATAGACTTCCTCGTTCATCTCTGCATACAGGAAGGCAGTCTTCACATCAATCTGATGTACGGTAAAATTGAGATACGAAGCCACAGCTAGAAAGATCCGAATTGCTTCCAATCTTGCCACCGGAGCGTAAACCTCATCATAGTCGATACCGTGGACTTGCCTGTGCCCTTGTACTATCAACCTTGCTTTGTTTCTTACAATGATCCCCGAGTCATCCTTTTTGTTCTTATACAACCATCTCGTGGGAATCACCTTCTTGTCCTCTGGCCGCTTCACAAGACGCCACACTCCCAGCTTTGAAAACTGATTGAGTTCATTGTGCATGGCCTCCATCCAGTTTGGATCTTTGAGAGCAACCATCACATTGGGAGGTTCAATCTGGGAGATGAAGCAGGAAAACATACAAAAGTTGATGTGTCCTGTGCGGCTTCTTGTGGTGACACCCGCTGTCACTGGCCCAACAACATTACTCAGTGGATGATCCTTGTTGATTCTGCTCTCTTGGACATCAGGCACTGAAACATTAACAGGCAGATTAGTATTAACAACATTTTCAGACATACCTGAGCCTTGAGGATCCACTGGAGCATCACGTGTTCCTGAACATTCTGGAATATCAGCAGTTGCATTCCTAGAAGGTTCAGTTGATGCTCTATCCACATGAGGTCTTACATCTGCACTAGGAGCTACAATGTCTTCTTCTTCGCCCAAATTGTGGAAAACATTTGAGAAATTAAATCCCTCAAACAATGATCCATAGTCGAAGATCCAATTAGGTCCAGTTCCCGCATCAGTAGGATTGTCCTCCATCCAATCTACATTGAATGCCTCAATGATCAACCCAGTGGTCTTGTTATAGACACGATAAGCACTATTTGTAGAATAACCCACAAAATAGCATTCATCGGCCTTCGCTTCGAATTTCCCTACATCGGACTGGATCAGCACCGTGCACGGACACCCGAACGTCTTGAAATAACCCACCTTCGGTTTCTCTCCATAAATGATCTGATATGGAGTTTGCTCGTGACGCTTGTTCAGAAGAACTCTGTTTTGTACATAACAAGCAGTATTCACAGCTTCTGCCCAAAAGAAGATCGGTAATTTTGCTTCACACATCATTGTTCTAGCCGCTTCAATGAGTGTCCTATTTCTTCTTTCGGCAACTCCATTCCGCTAAGGAGTGTAAGGAGCACTGAACTGCCTTTCAATCCCCTTTTCACCACAAAACATATTTAGCTCAGCATTTTTGAATTCCGTCCCATTGTCAGATCTGATTGCCTTTACTCTTTTATCCAGCTGGTTTTCAATAAGCGTCACGAACTGCTTTACTAGGGCTGGAGTTTCGTACTTGTTTGACAAGAAAAATACCCAAGTAAATCGCGAGTAGTCGTCCACTATCACGAGGCAGTATGAAAACTTGCTGACACTTTGTACCTGCATGGGACCAAACAAATCCATATGTAAGAGTTGAAGCACAGAAGAGACAGAATTTGTAACCTTTGGACGATGTGGCAGTTTGTGCTGCTTCCCCTTAGCACAAGCCACAGACTTCTCCACTGAAGAGAAGTCTTTGATCGGAAGATTTCTGACATGCTCTCCTTTAGCCAGCTTGGATAGATTCTTCATGTTTGCATGTCCCAGACGACGATGCCACAACAATGCAAGATTCTCAGTCTGTTTTGAAATTAGACAAGCTGCTTCAGATGTTGGAGGCTTTCCCATGTTCAATTGATAAGAATTCCTGTGCCTTGGTGTACGCATTAAGATACATTCTTCAGGAATTTTTACACCAGGCTTAAGAATGATGCATTCCTTTTTGTTGAACATCACAGAGTATTCTCGATCACATATCTGTGACACACTTAGCAAGCTGTGGGACAGCTCCTCTACATAATGCACATCTGAAAAAGTCAGACTCCCATTCTTCACAACTCCTTTCTTTGAAATTCTTCCTCCCACACCTCCAGCAAAAGAAACACTCCCTCCATTGAAATCTTCAACCTCATCTAACAAAGACAGATCTCCGGTCATATGTCGGGTACAACCACTATCAACATACCAGAGTTTGTTGACAGATCTTCTCGGCTGTCCCTACACAAAACATAAATCAGTTAGAGTCAGGTACCCAGGTCATAACAGATCTGGGCACTCCCTTGGAGTCAGTGTAATTAACCATCTTGAAAGACATTCCTGCTTTTGATTCGGATTCATTTAAAACTTTAGCATGAATTTTTGGTTTCCAATTTGGTTGTTTTTGTGAGTTAGAGCTACTAGCAGAGTTCTTTGTGGGTGAAACATTCCTTGGAGGAGATGTGGCCTTTTTACCTTTTGTTTTGATGATAGGTGTCCACTCAAGTTTTAATTTGGTATAAACCATTTGCTTTGATTGAGTGACAACTTTTGGTTGTTCTATAACTGCTTTCCCCTTAGGTTTAGCAGCCTGATGGACTTTAGGTACTTGTTTCTCAAAAGGTTTTGTTTTCAATTTATTTGGTTTGTTGAAAACTCCTTTAGCTGCATAAGCAGGTTTGGAAGTTTGGCCCACATCTCTCCTTTCATTGACAGGCTTCGTCACTGGGGCCTTTGTGTTTAGAACCTTAGACTGTTGAGTCTTCATTGGTTCAGAACTTTGCTTCCCCTGTGACGATGCTTGCTGTTTTTGAGTTCTGTTCTCACCCCTCATCATTTTCTCAAGCATAGTTGTCCGCTTGTTCTGCGGATAATATGGCTCATAGGGTCTGTTCATACAATTAGCAGCAAAATGACCTGGTTGACCACATTGAAAACAATTCATTTGTCTAGGCCCATTGACGTTGCTACACAAGTATGAGCGTCTTGGGTAAGACGACTTCCATTCCGGTTGATCATCCCATTTGTGTATCACACGTTTTGAATGTTTTTCAGGTTGTGTTATTAAACAAAATGATGGGTTTCAGGCACTACAAGCATACTTAAACTCTTAAGGGTGCATGCAACCTAAAACCAGGATCTATGTTTTCTCTATTGAACCTACAACTGAGAATAAATAACGAACCCTAGTCTATTTTGAAAATAAACAAACATGTAAACAAAACAGACAGAGTTACATACCTTTTAGTTGTTATAGTAAACAACTAACACAATCCCCTTCAACGTTGAGAAGCTAGCCCACAAGCGTCGTGCCTCTAATGGGATCACACCCAAGTACTCCAAAAGGGAGAAAATTAAACTAGAAGTGGTTAGTCCAAAATCGAATTTGGCTAAACCACAAAGGAGGGAGAAAGAGAATGGGGAATACTCAACCCTTTGGTGCAAATTGGAATGAGATCTCAAGGCTCCTATTTATAGGCTTGAGTAACCTCCTCATTTAACAATTCCACCAATGTGGGATTATGAGAATTTTCGAAATTCTCCTAACCCTAGGAGGATTTTCGAAAATCTCAATGCGGGATAAAACCATTCCTAATATAAATCAACTATTGATTTAATATTTATCTTCTTTAATTAACAAACTGTTAATTATCCTCCCAAATAGTTTTGTCTAGTTAATTATTAAACTATAATAATTAACAACACTATTACTTTTCCCTTTTAATTAATTCTCCATTTGCTGAGTCTCGAGGGCAACCCAAAAGGACTGTGCTGCTATCAATTATATTTATAGGCTTAGACACCTAATCCAACAGTCTCCCACTTGGATAAGTCTAATAACTATTATTGCCTTTGTAACTTCCTAGTTGATCAGCAAATTGTAGCTTCCAACGAACGCCACCGAACTCTAACCTAGTCAGTTATGTGTCCTAAGATAAGAGATCATATAATCCTTCGTTCTACAAGATATCATTCGAACATGAGACATGGAATGTAATTAATCAATCTCATTGTTCAGTACTTCGTTTCCCGATTTCCGATTTGTAATGACTTTAGAACTTCCAATTGAACACATCAATTTAGTCCTGACCGGGCCCGGCACTATAAGTCAACATCAAATCACCGAGGGGCCCAAAGATATCGCTTTTCCCGTTAGGGCAAAAGGAACGAATAAACTTTGACTTATATGCTTGTACCATCTACTCATCAAATCATGCACAACAATACGTTTTATAACATCGAGTTACCAATGCGTTTACGTATCATCAATGCACAACTGACTTGTAAACCACAACTCATATATCTCCGCTTAAAGATTATAGGATATTATCGTCTCAGAATTACTCGTGATAAATTCCATGAAGTAATTCTCTGAGCGTGGGTTTATCCAATACTTAAATTCTCCATTTCAAAGTACTCATGAATATTGCAGAAATTCTATTGCTATGTCTAACACTCTTTAGACAATCTACAATCTCATTCATGACAGTCTTAATTCATTACTTACTTCCAAAAGTATGACTAACTGTGGAGTTTTGAATAATCTAATTATTCAGGAAGTAAAACATGCAAAAATGAAACACAATAATAAATAATTGACAAAAGGTAGTCAAACTCATAAATAAATCTCCATTATTCAATCACCAAAAGTCAATTACATTTACTTTGTTACAAGTTTCAATCTAACTACCAAAAACTACATCATCCTTCAGACCAATGCCCCTAGCATGCTGATGGTGTCGAATCCTACTCAGACCCTTCGTAAGTGGATCTGCAGGATTCTCCTCTGATGATATCCTCTTCACAACGAGGTACCCTTCTTCTACTTTATGTCTGATGAAATGATACTTTCTGTCGATATGCCTTGAATTGCGGTCATTTCTTGCATCCTTTGCCAAAGCAACTGCACCTTCATTATCACAGAAAAGTTCAATTGGCTCCTTAATAGTTGGCACAACTCCAAGATCTCCGATGAAGTTCTTCAACCAGATAGCCTCCTTTGACGCTTCGCTCGCTGCTATGTACTCTGATTCACAAGTAGAATCAGCCACCGTATCTTGCTTGGAACTCTTCCAAGTCACTGCTCCTCCATTCAAGGTAAAGACCCAGCCAGATTGAGATCGAAAGTTGTCTCTGTCTGTTTGAAAGCTGGCGTCACTATACCCAGTCACTTTCAATGTATCACTGCCACCAAGTACTAGGACCCAGTCCTTAGTCCTTCGCAGATACTTGAGAATATTCTTTACCGCAACCCAATGAGCCTTACCTGGATTTCCCTGATAACGACTAACCATGCTCAAGGCAAAAGACACATCAGGACGAGTACATGTCATAGCATACATAATAGATCCAACGGCGGAAGCATATGGAACTCTACTCATTTCTGCTAACTCTTCATCTGTACTCGGGCTCTGAGTCTTACTCAGTTTGGTATTGCTCTGGATGGGTAAATCTCCTTTCTTCGAATTTTCCATACAGAATCGCTTCATTACTTTATCCAAGTATGTACTTTGATTCAGTCCAATTAGCCTTTTACTTCTATCCCTTGAAATCTTTATCCCCAGAATATAAGCAGCCTCTCCTAGATCCTTCATAGCGAAACACTTTCCAAGCCAGGACTTAACCTCCTGCAAGGTTGGAATGTCATTTCCTATAAGGAGTATGTCATCAACATACAACACTAGGAAGGTTACTATACTCCCACTAGCTTTGACATATACACAGGACTCATCCTCACTTCTAGAGAATCCAAACTCTTTGATTTTCTCATCGAAGCAAAGATTCCAACTGCGAGATGCTTGTTTTAATCCATAGATGGATTTCTCAAGCTTGCACACTCTATTAGGAAACTTTGCATCTACAAAACCTTCTGGCTGACTCATGTAAACATCCTCAGCCAGCTTTCCATTTAGGAAGGCAGTTTTGACATCCATCTGCCAGATTTCATAGTCATGAAACGCAGCTATGGCCAGCATTATTCTAATAGACTTTATCTTAGCTACTGGTGAGAAGGTCTCATCATAGTCAACCCCTGGGGTTTGAGTAAATCCCTTCGCCACCAGTCGTGCTTTGAATGTGCTTACATTACCATGCATATCGGTCTTCTTTTTGAAGATCCATTTACAACCAACTGTCTTTCGACCAGGCTGTTCATCAATCAAGTTCCAAACTTGATTGTTATACATGGACTGTATCTCGCTATCCATTGCCTCTTTCCATTTTGCAGCCTCAGGGCCCGCCACGGCTTCCTTGTAGTTAGCTGGCTCATCCAAATTTACCAGTGTGTTATCACTGATAAACGTGTCACTATCTGCAGTTATATGGAAACCATAGAACTCAGGTCGGACGCTAACTCTTTCAGAACGCCTAAGAGGTAATGAATTGTCAACTGGTTCAACTGGAATCTCTTCCTCTGGTTGAACCCTAGCGGTCTCAGAAGTTCCTTCATCGGTTGACTCTAGAATCTCTTCAAGATCAACATGGCTCCCACTGTCTTCTTTGCATATGAACTCTTTCTCGCGAAAGACTCCTCTTCGTGCTACAAAAACCATGTTCTCACTTGGTCTGTAGAACAAATATCCAAAAGACTTCTGTGGATAACCGATGAAAACACACTTCTCACTTCGAGGTTCAAGCTTGTCGTGAGTCTCTCGTCTAACGAAAACCTCACAACCCCAAACCTTGATATGTGCTAGTGAGGGAAATTTTCCCGTCCACATTTCGTGAGGTGTTTTGGCAACTTTCTTTGTTAGGACAAGATTAAGGATATGGGCGGCAGTCTCTAAGGCATACCCCCAGAATGTGATTGGAAGTGAAGCTCGACCCATCATGGAACGAACCATGTCTAACAAGGTTCGATTGCGTCTCTCAGCTAAACCATTAAGTTGTGGTGTCCTAGGAGGTGTCAATTGTGAAACTATTCCACATTCCTTAAGATAGTCGAGGAACTCGATACTAAGATACTCTCCGCCTCTATCCGACCTGAGCATCTTTATCTTCCTGCCTAGTTGATTCTCGACTTCTTGCTTGAACTCTTTGAACCTTTCAAAAGTTTCTGACTTATGCTTGATTAGGTAGACATATCCATATCTACTATAATCATCAGTGAAAGTCACATAGAATCGATTAGCATCTCTTGTGACTGATCTGAAGGGCCCACACACATCCGTGTGTATGAGATCCAACAAACCTTCACCTCTTTCACAAGATCCAGTGAAAGGTGATTTTGTCATCTTACCCAGAAGACAAGATTCGCATGTATCTTCTGACCTCAAGTCAAAAGACTCTAACACCCCATACTTTTGGAGCTGTTCCATGCGTTTCTTGCTAATGTGTCCAAGACGACAATGCCACAAACATGCTTTGTCTATACCATTAGACGGATCAATTTGAAATACACTATTGCCTAAGTTGTCTACACATGTCACAGTTTCATACACACCATTACAAGGTAAAGCTTCAAAATAGAAAACACCATTCTTATAAGCAGAAATGGAACCATTCTCATCATTAAAAGAAAAACTAAAACCTTGTTTAAACAATGCATGAAAAGAAATAATGTTTCGTGTCATTTCTGACGAGTAGCAACAATTCAATAACTCTAAAGTAAAACCATTACTAAGCACTAGACTATAAACTCCAATCTTGGTAACAGGTGAAGATCGCCTATTCCCCATGATCAGGTTCATCCTTCCACGCTCCATATCTTTACTTTTTCTTAGTCCCTGCACAACAGAGCAAATGTGAAAACCACATCCTGTATCAAGAACCCAAGAACCAGAAGATAATGAGTTATCAGAACGAATAGTGTACGTACCTGCAGACGATGGATTTACTTTTCCATCCTTAATGTCCTGCAGATACTTTGGGCAGCTTCTTTTCCAATGACCCTTCTCATTGCAATAAAAACAAGTAGCCTCTTTGGGATCAGAGACAGGGGCAACATCAGAACTTTGCTTTGGCTGAGACTTTCCCTTCCAGTTCTGTTTAGGAGGACCTTTCCTCTTCTTCCCCTTTCCCTGACCAATGGCTAGAACAGGAGTATTAGCAGGAGCGGGAACAACATTCTTCCCCTTCATTCCTGCTTCAGTCGTTCTTAGAAGATTGTGCAATTGAGCCAAAGTGGTCTCACTGTTGTTCAAATGATAGGTCAATATGAACTGATCATAACAACTAGGTAAGGAGTTCAGGACTATGTCAATAGCCAACTCCTGATCGATTTGCACATTCAGCTTCTCAAGGCGTTCCACGTAACGTTGCATCTTTTGCACGTGAGCACTAACTGACTCCCCTTCTTTCATCTTGCTAGATATGAGGGACCTCACTATCTCGTACTTCTCTTGACGAGCTCGCTTATTGAACTTTTCCATAAGGTCCTTGTTCATCTCGTACGGCCAGTAGTCCTCATAGTACCTTTGCAATTTAGGGATCATAGTGGCAACCATGACGCAAGCAACCTTTGATGCATCCTTCTTGTGTTGTTCGTACGTGGCTAATTCATCAGCAGTGGCGGTCTCTTCGTTTATTTCTACAAGTTCTTCTTCGAGGACATACTCCTTGTCTTCAAAACGAAGGGCCATCTTGATGTTGCGCATCCAGTCACTATAATTGGCACCATCCAATATGACTTTGGAGCAGATATTCTGTAAGGAGAAGTTGTGGGTGGAGGAGGAGGAGGAAGCAGTAGTATTCACTGGAGTAGTCATTTCTGAAAGCAGAGGGTGGATAAGTTAGATAAGAATAATTAGGAGTACAACTTATAAAATTCACAACTTAGAGAAGGGATGCCGTAATCTAATTGCAAATTATATAATGTAGGATTATTCTTTTGAGATTCATCGAAACTATTCAATGGCATGTTTAATCTCGGAATATGCTCTTCCATTTGTGACTGGGATACCGAGGATCACAAACAAGGTGTGAATAACCATGCAAATCTGCTTGGCAACCTCAATGTCATTTATCATCTCAATTGATGTGCTGGTTAACCACACGCGCTCCATCAACAATGATAATTCTTGAGATACCCATTACCACTCTTTATTAGTCCCTATTAGTGTGCTGGTTAACCACGCACGCTCCACTAACGACTTATAAAGTGTAATGTGCAATTTCATGGGTTAGCATACAATTTCACATTTTTTCTTAAAGTAACTAGGAATAGTAAATATAGGTTTAGTTACTTTCAATATCATTATACTTTTAATGTTATTAATTTAGTCCTATCAAACCCTTTCGGCTAACGACCCTCCACTAGTCAAGGGAGCGGTGGGTGAGGAATGTACACCCATTCAACTGCCATTTTACAGGCAATCTCCTTATACCCCCCTTATAGACCAGCTTCGTGAATGAGGCCTAGTATTGGTTGACTGACTTTATTCTTATACATATAGTAATTATTAATCTTTTACATATAGTATAAGGTGTATTTTAAACTTTTCAAAATACTAGGTTTATTAGGAAATAAACCCATGGAATATAAAATTCGAAATCTATATATATATCTTATATATATATTTACGAATTTGAGTATATCTCAAATACTTATGAGATTTACGAAATTATATATATATATCTAATACCATTAATTATCTATTAACTATTATATATATATATATACAATACATAGGATAACTATTAATCTAATTAATTTATCCTAAGGCACTAGAAATACTAGGAAGCAAAATTAGGTTAACTAAAACCCTAATCATAAAAATCGAATTTTATGGCCTCCTAAGCCAGAATTTACGAATTTCTAAGCCTCCCAACTCTATTCATTCCTAGTCATAGCTAGTTCAACAGAAAAGCCTTAAGCTCTGATACCACTGATGGGTTTCAGGCACTACAAGCATACTTAAACTCTTAAGGGTGCATGCAACCTAAAACCAGGATCTATGTTTTCTCTATTGAACCTACAACTGAGAATAAATAACGAACCCTAGTCTATTTTGAAAATAAACAAACATGTAAACAAAACAGACAGAGTTACATACCTTTTAGTTGTTATAGTAAACAACTAACACAATCCCCTTCAACGTTGAGAAGCTAGCACCACAAGCGTCGTGCCTCTAATGGGATCACACCCAAGTACTCCAAAAGGGAGAAAATTAAACTAGAAGTGGTTAGTCCAAAATCGAATTTGGTTAAACCACAAAGGAGGGAGAAAGAGAATGGGGAATACTCAACCCTTTGGTGCAAATTGGAATGAGATCTCAAGGCTCCTATTTATAGGCTTGAGTAACCTCCTCATTTAACAATTCCACCAATGTGGGATTATGAGAATTTTCGAAATTCTCCTAACCCTAGGAGGATTTTCGAAAATCTCAATGCGGGATAAAACCATTCCTAATATAAATCAACCATTGATTTAATATTTATCTTCTTTAATTAACAAACTGTTAATTATCCTCCCAAATAGTTTTGTCTAGTTAATTATTAAACTATAATAATTAACAACACTATTACTTTTCCCTTTTAATTAATTCTCCATTTGCTGAGTCTCGAGGGCAACCCAAAAGGACTGTGCTGCTATCAATTATAGTTATAGGCTTAGACACCTAATCCAACACAAAATTGTTCAGATTTTGATTTATCAGTTCTATTATAAGTTGACACAACCTGGGGATACGGAACAAAGTCATTTGGCTTAAACTTACGGCCAATCTTTGTGTTAGGAGCACGCATTTTAAAGGAACTAACGACTTCATTAGGATTACAAACATGTTTTAACAAGACAATTTGATTGGACTTGGATGTTTCAAGTTCTGACACAGATGCCAGAACGTCATCCTTAGGTAAACTAAAAACAGAACAACTAGACTCATGACACTCATTGACCCTCAAGCATTCAGCATCCTCCCTAGATACATCTTCAATGCCTACAACATCTGCACATGTAACAAAAACATTAGAAGAACTAACATTATTGTTTAAAGATTCCTGGGAAGAACCTGGTTTAGTTGTGAGGTCAACTACATTGTTCTGACTACCTGTCCTATATAAACCAAGTTTCTCCTGTTCTTTCTCTACTTCTGTCATAGGGGTCACACCAACCATCAAGCTATCTATAGGAGGACCTGCTTCATGATATCCTGATCTAGTTCTATCTACCTGGTCCTCCTCATAGAGCATTCCTATGATATCTCTAGGGATAGGTGGGGGAATTATAACATTTGCGGCCATGGATTTGTCAGACTTTTCTGACCCAAAACCTGGTGTGTGTTTTCCTACTTGTCCACAAATAACTGCCTGAGATAGTTCTTTACCTGCTTGAAGCATTCTCTTGTTTCTCAATTGATTCATATCTAACTGAACTTGCATCTCATTAGTCTTATGAGTCAATTCATCTACCTGTTTTCTAAGGTCAGCTATTTCTAACTGGGCATTATCATACAGGATAGATTTCTCAGTTGCTATCTGTTGGTACTTCACTATATCTAGCTTTTGTGCCTTAACCTTTTCCTCATTTTTTACCCATCTACCCTTAAATAAGCTCCTCTCACACTTGACCTCAAACAATTCTATTTGATAATTCTTACAGATTTGTCTAAGACCAGGAATAATACGAGCACAAGTGGGATCAGAACATACCTTTAGGTTTTCAGCATCAGCAACGAACGCTTCCTTGTCTTCTATCTGACTCTCCTCAGGCTTTCCTTCATCAGTGACCACAAAGGCATGATTTTCTTCATTATCCTTTTCTGCAGTAGCAATCAAAGCATGTGACAAACTAAGATCCTTCATCTGAGAACTCCAGTCATAACCACCACCTTCCTGAACCACCAGTGCCTTGGCATCACCCTTTCCTTTCACTTCAGCAACCTTCTTTTCTTCAGCTCTTTCCTTCTTGGGCTTCGTGCATTCCCTGGCAAAGTGACCATACTCATCACAATTATAACACCTTAGCTTCGACTTGTCAAACCCCATTCTAATCTTATCCTGATCTTTCCAGACGTTCCTTCCCGTTTTGGCCATAAATTTCTTGGCTCTGAAGACAGCCATGGCCATTTGCCAAGAGACATCCAGCATCTCCACGTCCTCAGGATTTATCTGATTAAGATCACCAGCCACCATATCAGAAGGCACAAGATTCCCTGCTACAAGGGCATGATAGCTGTTCATGAAACCCATAACAAGGGCAAAGTTAGGATCATTGACATCTTCAGAGTTGACACCTCCGCTTGAACTACCTTGAGGCTGTGCAACAAATGCACTAGACATAGGAGCTGAGCTTGATCCATTCCCCGTAAACTTTCCATCATGCTTACCCTCAACTTCTTCTGACAACAAAGCCTGATTCAACTTTCCAGCCAAACTTAGAGAACTTATGTGGTTCAGCTCTCTCTGCTTATCATCGATCATCTTGGATTTCAGCTTGTTGATTAATTCATCCAAAGTCACTTCACTCAGCCTATTGTTGTCTTTGATGATAGATATATTGGTGTTCCAAGACTTAGGCAGACTGTTCAGCAACTTCAAATTCTTGTCTTCAGTATCCGGCTCCACTCCATAACTTGACATCTCTGCCATCAGTGACACATACCTCTGAACTTGAGCTTCAAACGATTCACCCTGAATATGATTGAACAAGTTAAACTTCTGCTTCAACATCTGCTTCCGACTAGCCTTAATATCAGGGTTCCCTTCATAAGCAACAATCAAAGCATTCCACAGTTGCTTTGCTGTTTTGCAGTGTTTGAATCCTTGAGCAATATCTGGAGTTAGGGCCATAGTCATTATCGCAAATGCCCTCTCAGCCTTGTTGCACCTCTCCCAGTCATCATCATCATACTCATCTTCTTTCTTCTCCTTCCCTGCATTTGTTCCTGTTGCGTGAGTAGGTGTAAATGGTCCATTCACAACAGCCCTCCATAACCTCAGATCCACACTCTTCAAATGATTTTCGAATCTGTATTTCCACTCTAAGAAATTATCCGCTGAAGTTAGTCTTGGCGGACGAGTTATAGATCCGATCTCGAAGTCCAATTTCTGATACATGCTAGGTTCAAAATCCATCCCGATAGCTTAGGAAACTTAACACTAAAGTCCAAATGTCCAAAATATGAGATTACGATAAAAGACACCTGATTACGATCGTAAATGGATGATTACGATCGTGAACTGTGTTTCCGATTCAACCCCAAATCGTAAACACAAACCGCCACAGAGAAATCGTAAACCCGATTACGATTGAACGATTACGATCACCGGAGTCGTAAACACGTAAAAATCCAATCTTGAACTCGTAAACGTCCTTGGATGAAGATCTTCAAAAGCAGCAGGTCGCAAACACCAATTTCTACCCAGAAAAATGTCATAAACCCACTGAAACTCGAAGAACAGTAGCAGAAACAGTCGTAAACCCCCAGAAACCTTCAAATCTTCAACCAAAACACGAAAACAACCCAGAAAATACTCGAATCAATATCGTGAGAGCCTCGAATCTAAGATTCTTGGCTCTGATACCAATTGTAGGTCCGGAAATCTCCCAAACACACGATATTTGATCTAATACAAGTGCGGAATCCTTGTATAAGATAGATTCAAGAGAAATAGTAGTAGAATAGACTAGATCTAAGATAAAGATGAAGTCTTGAATGTAAAACACACTACTATTGAAGCTGATCGTAATCACCAAAGAGCAAGAAATCGTAAACTGATTTTGTAATTGAAAAGCTTGCCAAAACCGATTACAATGAGGTGGTATTTATACCACCTCATACATGAGCTTGGGCCAATCATAAACACTAAACTAGCCCAATCATAATCATTTAAATGGCCCACATGGCCTATTAACTAAGCTAGACTAAGCCCAAAAACAAAAGCCCAACTAATGTTCATGCCTTACATAATATAGCCCTACAAGTAGCTAGCACCTTTTCTTGACGCATGTCTAAATGGGCCACAAACATCAGTATAAATGAGTCCAAGAAGTGCTTTAGCCCTTTCCGGTTTATGCAGAAAAGGTTTCCTTGTCATCTGAAATACAAGAAACGCACCTATCAAATGATTCATCACTTGATTGTAAGATTCCTTCACGTTGAAGTCTTTCAATGTGGTTCTTGCTTACATGACCAAGACGCAGTGGCAAAGATAGGTAGAGTCCAAGTTAGTCTTGACTCTTTTACTAATACTATACATTGAATTATTTGAGTCACAACCACGCATATTAGGGGCTGTTTGGCAACCTCTATGCCATTAAGTGCTGAATCAGTAAAAGCGTTGAATGGATAAGAGACCCTGAGTCAGTAAGTGCTGAGCCAGTAATACTGTTTGGTTATACCTCTGAATGACAGAGAAAAATGACTATTTTACCCTCTACATTGTTTTGTGCTGAATGAAATATATCTGTTTGGTTATAGCTCTGAATAACTATATACTATTATAAAAGAAAATTACAAAACATTATAAATAATTCAAATTACTCATAAATCCTTCAAAATCCATGAAAACATGTTAAACTTCAAATAGAAAATATTAATATGTGTACAATGCAAATTTTAATCACTTGAAACGAGAAGTTTACCACCACGCGCGTTGCTGCGGGGTTGAATTTGTATGCTGAACGAAAGTTAAAAAGTTAAGGGGTATAAATCGTAAAAGTCTAAAAGTCTCGTGGTGAAAGTATAAAATTATAAAAGTATAGTAAAAGTAAAGTAAAAAAGTTAAAAGTTTCGTTGCCAAAGTAAAAGATAACGAAACTTAAAACAAAAAAGAACTTTAAAAGTTAGAGGGTTAAAAAGTTAAGGAGTATAAATCGTAAAAGTCTAAAAGTCTCGTGGTGAAAGTATAAAACTATAAAAGTATACTAAAAACGAAAGTATAAAAGTTAAAAGTTTTGTGGCCAAAGTAGAAGTCAAGAAAACTTAAACAAAAAAAAAGTTTGAGGGTAGAAAATGTAAAAGTATGAAACATATTACTATTTCGTTAAAAAAAAGTAGTGTAAAAGTTTAAGTGGTAGAAATTGTCAAACATTCAAACTACCTATACGTAAAAGTCTAAAAGTCTCGTGCTGAAAGTATAAAACTATAAAAGTATACTAAAAACGAAAGTAGAAAAGTTAAAAGTTTTGTGGCCGAGAAGACAACAAAACTTAAAAAAAAACATTAAAAGTTAAAGGGTAGAAAACGTAAAAGTATGATACATATGTGACTAAACTATGAAAACCAAAAGTTTACTATTTCGTTAAAAAAAAGAGTAGTGTAAAAGTTTAAGGGGTAGAAACCGTTAAACACTCAAACTACCGTGACCAAACCATAAGAAAGGAAAAGTCCACTATTCATTTCCCAAATTTCATAGGAATAAGAGTGTTAACCAAAATGTTAATAAGGATTAAAATTGTAAAGATACACAAAAAGTTGTGATCAATTTGCAAAAACACAAAGACTACTATCTTTAAATTTTTATTGTATTATATAATAATTAGTTGGTTAGCTATCTGGTTACGCAAATTAGTCATATACTCAATTCCTTGTGAACCCCATTCGATATCGTGAACGAAGTGGTCATCACTTTCTCCGCCTTGTACTTCTGAAAACGCAGTGTTCTCGTCATAGTTCATAAATAATGGATCATCAATATTGTATTTCCTTATAAAATTATGGACGGCGAAACAAGCAATCACTATGTCTCTTTGCACTTGAAAAGAAAATGGAGCCATCTGCTTTAGTATTGGGAATCTCGCCTTCAAAACACCATATGCTCGCTCAATAACATTTCTAAGTTGTGCGTGAGCATGATTGAATTTTTCTTCCTTAGTTAACGCATGTTGTCGTCGAAAGTAGGCTAACCAATACCTCGTGTTATCGTAGGGTGTCATAAAATCATGAGTGTTGGTGTATGCGGCGTCACACATGTAATATTTATCCGTAAACGTTAGTATAAAATGCAACTTTGTAAGGCCCGAAAACGGTCCTCACGCGATATCTAATCCAATCAAGACCGTGCGGAATCCGGTTTGATTGGTGATTCAAGAACAATCGATTAATAAAGTAAATAAGCAATGAAAAACAATAATAAACACAAACCGATTGAGAATCACTTGAATAGACAACCTTGGATTGCAACACCTTAAACGAAATTCTCAAGGAGAATTTCGTGAAACACCAAGTACAAGAACACCCAAAATCAGCAACCCTAAACCCCTAGATTAGCTATCCTTATATAGGGGGAGATTAGCTTGGAAAACAAGCTAATCTATCTTTGGTAACCCTAATTACCCACTAATTCCCGTTTTTGACCTTCCAGGCCCACTAAAACCCATCTAAACTCTTTTAAACTGAGCCCAAACCTATCTAAAATGACCCAATGACCCAATACATTAATAAACCAACTATTTTTCACCTATTCTAACACATAGGCCTTCAAAATAGTCCGCCAATAGGTGATTTAATACACAAGCCACAAATTATTCCCTTACAATCTTCCCCTTGGCTTGTGATATTAAATGTCTTCTTCTTTCAATCTTCAGACTTGCAGTCTTCTCCTTGGCTTGAGCATGGGTTGATGAAGATACTTTTCTTTAACAATCTTCAATGGGCAGCAACGGTCGAGTTCTGGGAGTTTTCTCTCAATCAGCATCAGCTTGGACTTCAAATGACAAACGAGTAATGAGAGGAGGATTCTCAAGTACTTGCTCCTTCTTGAAACATGTCGAGTCCTTGCTGGATCATCAGTAACTGTCTTGACCAGCATGTAACTTTAGAGGGTAAAAAATGTTGAAAACCTATATCTTGGCATTCTTGAATGTCTCGTTGTGACTGCTCTGCATCGTTTCTTCAATTTGCTTCCCCTAAACTTGAGAACGGTGTCTTTGGAAGCTTTACTTGAACAACCAAAAAACTTCCCCTGAGCATAGGGTAAGTCCTTTTCCGGCTGGTTCTTCAACACGAACAGTAGCAGCACTCATTGACTTTTCTTCTCCATGACATCTCATTTAACCTGACATGCACAACATGGAACAAACACTAACCAGCATATGATACCTGGTTACTGGGTTAGCAGGAGAACAACATTCTTAATCACAAACCCAAACATTGATTACTAGTTTCCTTTAAACACTTCCCCTGAACCCAATGACTCACTTCAAATTTTCTTCCCCTGAGATTCTGGAGGGGTGATACTTTCTTGCATAAAACCCATAAAAACTTATTACAAACCTTTAAATTAACCTGGCCATGGTTGAAAAAGAAAATAAATAAACAATAAAAACTTAAGATAACTCAAAAGAAAAATAAAAATAAAAAACAAACATACCAAATTACTAAACGAGAGGGTTTCTATGGGATCAAACCGTATGAATCTGACCAAGGAACCCTTTTCAGCTTCTGTTACTCATCCACGTCCAGGTGATTTCCAATATACTGATCCACTTTAAACTCTAACCCTTTTTCTTATTCAGGCTGTTTGTCACTTTATTATCTTTTAAAGTGCACTAATTATGAACAGCAAGTGGGTTTTAACAAATCCTAGGTACATGTTATTACACACTATCAAGCACATAAATTCCCTACCACATATTTTCACAACCTGATCCAGAAGTTTGAAACTGAGCTCGAGACTTGGTTAAGAAGAGAAAGAATAGATCACATAGATTTTTGGGTATAATATACAAGTCAACTGAAATTTTGAAACATTTTTGATAATGCTCTCATCAGTGACAAAGGCTGAGGGATTTGGACTCTTGAGGGTCTCTTTTCTTGTGCTCTTTGGCATCTTTTGAGGTGTATACATGCATTTTTTTATTTTTTATTTTTTTTAATTGCATATATTATTTATGATGATCTGTAAGCACGTATGTATGGACAACTCCAGGTCATTGCTCACGCAAAGCAGAGGAGAGCCTTACATACACTCGAAGCATCCCCAGGTCATTGCTCACGCAAAGCAGAGGGGACACCGACTTTTTGAGCTTAATTTCACACTCTTGGAGACAAGCGTGTGTATCGGGAACTTGAACATGCAGTCAAATAGAAATGCAATTAACCTAAGTGTTGTTACCCAACAAACTGCCATACGTTATCTTTAAGTGTGTAACGCATACCTTTTCAGATTTTAGAGCCGAGCCTACCAGCATATCACCATGGATCATGTCTTTCACATCTGCCTTACGCGTGTCAGCCATCTCCAAAACGGAAATTTATTTCACTTCCCTGCCTTCTCAAACAAACAAAAGATTAAAAATTAAAAAGCACAATTTTTTTAGGGGTCAACTATTTCATCTTTTCTATTCTTCCCCTTGCTTTTTGATTTTTAAAATCAACACACGTTTTTTTTCTTTCTTTCTTTTTTTTTAAACACACACTGACACAAATAACGACTAAAACTGGCCAAGCTAACCTTCAAAGTTTTTTTTTTCTTTTGAAAATTTTTCAGAACTGGGTTTTGTTTCATGCACAACCATACATCAACTTAGCCAAGAAACAACAATTCAGACAGTGTTACCTTTGTTGCTGATTTTTTTCAGATTTACCTCTCACAAGGAGACATACCCTCCATTGAAATCTTCATGTCATGTAGTAGAGAGATGCCTCCTATCATGTGCCTGGAACAATCACTTTCATAACCAAATAAGTTAATGGAAGTCCTCCTTGACTGTTCCTGCACAAGGTGAGAGATCAATTAGCCATAAGTACCCAGGCCATTGTGGTTCTGGGTATACCTGAAGAGTCAGTGAAAGAAATTTCTTTTAAAAACATTCCCTTGGTAACATCAGGAATTGGGGGTGTGGCTGCCTTGGTTGGACTGAGAATGTCATTTTTGTTAACATCTCTGGGTTGGTGATTTTCTTTCCCAAAAACCTGTGGTTTTCTCGGTGGATTCTTATTAGAATTTTGAACTCTTATTTCTTGAAATTGTTTGGAGTGTTTCTTGTACACTCCAGTAGGCTTGAAAGACAAGTTCACAACTTTTGAAACATTCCACCTGTCATCCTTCCTCCAACCATTTGATTTAGCTGAACCAACTGGATTTGGATGGATGGGTGATTTTGAAACAGTTTTGAAAACAGATTTTAAAACTGTTTTTGGGGATTCAGCAGATTTTGGTCTCCAAGCTGTTTTCACAATTGTTGGACCTTCTTTGGATAGTAAGGCTCATACGGGCGGTGCAGACAGTTCCTTGCCATGTGTCCTGGTTGGCCACACACATGGCAGGACTGTTTCTTTGGATACACGGGAGCCTGTGGTTGGTTCCGCCTAGTGGATATCCAAGTTGGCTATGAAGCATTCTTGTGGATCCAAAGGGCTTTACCATGGGGCTTTGTGGTCAGAATATACTCCCGTTGTATCGGTTGGAATTGGTCATATGCAGAATTAACTTCTGGGTACGGGACAAATTCCTGTGGTTTTGTGTCCCGTACTTTTTGCACATTTGGAGTGGGACAGTTCACACTCCCCTCAGATTTTTTCACATCACCTGTGGGTTTGGGAACATCATTCTGTGGTCCCTTACCCCTTCTTAAAATTCTAACAGTTCTTAGGGGTTTCACAGGTTTCAAATCACTTTTACCAACATTAAACACCCCACAATCAGAAAGTTTAACACAACCATTAGACTCAGAAGACTCAGAAGTTTTTGACTCAGACATGACAAAAGTTTCAGTTTTCTCAAAAACAGAATTTTTAACAGAAAAATCAACTTCGGACTTCAAAGAACTTTTAGTGGACTCCGTGCAATTTATTACCCCTGCTTCATGTTTACCTTTATCTGCACAAGAAGTAAAAAGGTTAGTCTGGTTAGAAACAGGAGCAGATATTTTAATAGGGCAAGCTGCCAATTTCTTTTCGATCTCAGCTTTAGCATCCAAGTTGGTCTTGGAACACTCATAATCTGAGATCATTTCATGCATCAGGGGCATCGGTACTGTATGAGTGGATTTTTCATCTTTTATTTCAGTACCGAGTCCCAAACCAGAGTCGGCTTTTACATGACGCATACGAGCGTCTGTGTTGTAGAAAAGTGAGCTAGCCTTCATCATTTCTGATACAATCTTATCATTTCGCTCAACTTTGGTTTGCGATGTTTCTAATTGCCCTTTAAGTTGTTCAAGTTCAGTTTTCAATGTGGCAATTTCTTCATTAGCAACTCTCAGATATGTGTTTTTGTTACTCAAGTCCCTTTGAAGATTTTTTATGTCAATTTTAGCAGCTTCGAGTTTCTCACTTAAATTTTTACTTCTACCTTTGTATTCTCTCAATTCTCTATCAATAAATTCACGATTTAATGTTTCATTGAAAAACTTAGTTTGCCATTCTTTAGATTCATTGAAAATAGATTGACATTTAGGGTTAAGACATACCTCAGAGCTGCTGGCAGATACAGAATTACCTGGAAGAAAGGATGCCATGAATGTCTTTGATTGAACTTTTGGATCAAAAAGAGGGTTTCCGATCGGAAAAGGGTTGGATCGAAAAGTACTTTTCGATCGGACAGGGGGTCAGTCGAAAAGCACACTTCTCGATCGAAAAGTGTCAGCGGATCGAAAAGTCTCAGTGGGGACTTTCCGATCGAGAAGAGAAGCTGATCGAAAAGTCACAGGGGGACTTTCCGATCAAAATGCTCTGATCGAAAAGTCACAAGAGGACTTTCCGATCGAAATGGGCTGATCGAAAAGTCACAAGGGGACTTTCCGATCGAAATGGGCTGATCGAAAAGTCACAAGGGGACTTTTCGATCGAAATGGGCTGATCGAAAAGTCACAAGGGGACTTTCCGATCGAAATGGGCTGATCGAAAAGTCACAAGAGGGACTTTTCGATCGACAGATGGCTGATCGAAAATTCACAAGGGGACTTTCCGATCGAAATGACGCGTCAGAAAAGGCTTTTCGATCAGGAGGACGATCAAAAAGTCTAGAAACAGGGTCGAAAAGTCTCCAAATCACCACGATATCTTCTGTTTCGCGTCCAAACCTGCAAAAATACTTCCGAGTGTGCTAAAGGCTGAAAATCACCAACAAAACTCAAACGGTTAGTTAATAAAAACTTGAATCGGATATCGCGAGAGCCTCGAAACTTGCGTTTCTTGGCTCTGATACCAATTGTAAGGCCCGAAAACGGTCCTCACGCGATATCTAATCCAATCAAGACCGTGCGGAATCCAGTTTGATTGGTGATTCAAGAACAATCGATTAATAAAGTAAATAAGCAATGAAAAACAATAATAAACACAAACCGATTGAGAATCACTTGAATAGACAACCTTGGATTGCAACACCTTAAACGAAATTCTCAAGGAGAATTTCGTGAAACACCAAGTACAAGAACACCCAAAATCAGCAACCCTAAACCCCTAGATTAGCTATCCTTATATAGGGGGAGATTAGCTTGGAAAACAAGCTAATCTATCTTTGGTAACCCTAATTACCCACTAATTCCCGTTTTTGACCTTCCAGGCCCACTAAAACCCATCTAAACTCTTTTAAACTGAGCCCAAACCTATCTAAAATGACCCAATGACCCAATACATTAATAAACCAACTATTTTTCACCTATTCTAACACATAGGCCTTCAAAATAGTCCGCCAATAGGTGATTTAATACACAAGCCACAAATTATTCCCTTACAAACTTTGTTGATACATGGTTCCTGATCGTCATGTGAAGTATCGAGAACAAGACGGAACGTTCAAGTTTAGGGTTGGTCGAACCTTGGCCGAACTCCAGGTTCGGAGCCGCCGAGACTTGACCGAACCTGAGGTTCGGCCAGTCGTGGTTTCAGCCTATAAATAGGTTTGTCTTGTATAGAATTAGAGGGCTTCCGTGTCATAACTTTCTCTAAGTGTACTCTGTGGTCTCTGTGGTTAATACAAGTCTCAGTTGTATTTAGTCTTTGTGTTTTACTCGTTTACATTGATTTCTATACGGCTAAGTAGAAGATTCTCACGCTCACGAACTTTCAAGTGGTATCAGAGCTATAGGTTTACTCTACTAGTCAGAGATTAGTGTTTTTCGAGTTATCGAGTTCAAATTCACGTTTTTGACTTTCAAAACTCGTTTTTCATCTTCGTTTCTCAAAAATCTCATCTAAAACAGCATGATTCACGTTCAAAATGTTTGTGTTTGTTCGTTTTCAGTTGATTGAGTAGTCTCAGCTCGAGAGGTGTCGAATTCAGTGTGTTTTTCCGAAATTTTTTTGGTTTTTCGCGTTCGACCGAACTCCTCGTTCGGCGTAACTGCTCCGCACTCCAGGTTCGGAGTAAGCTCGGAGGTTGTTCGGAGAGCTTTCGGACTATTTTGTTCGTTCGGTGAGAGGTCGGACTAGGATCGGAGGGTTTCGGAGTCTACTGGGTTCGGTGAGAGATCGGAGAGAGTTCGGAGTGTGTTTCTGTGTTCGGACCACGTTCGGAGAAAGTTCGGAGGGAATATTAAGTTCGGACGAAGTTCGGTGTGAACAGTAACCTGTGTTTCGAAAATGTCCGATTTTCAAGCGTTCGCAGCAATTCAAAACTCAGTTCAAGCAACAATGCAGACGATGATGAATTATGATAATGAAATTGGAACAAGTCAGAAAGTTCCCAAATTGCTAAAGTTGGAAGATTATCATAGTTGGGTTAAACGGTTTGAAGCATATGTCGATACAAATGATATTGATATGTGGTTAGCATTCACTGAGCAATATGTTTATCCTAAAGATGAAACTGGTGAACCTATACTTCAAAGAAAAATGTCTTCTGAACAAAAGAAAGCTTATCAAGCTGAGAAAAAGGCTTATGGTACTTTAACGATGGCTTTGCCTAAAGAATTACTTCATCAATTTGCTGGTAATTACACATCGAAAAGTTTATGGGATGCTTTAGAGAAAAGATGTGAAGGCAATGACCAGTACAAGAAAAGTCGACAAAAGGTTTTGAAGAAAGAGTTTGATAGCTTTAAGCATTATCAGAATGAAACGATTCCCAATCTGATTGCAAGATTTGCTCATCTAATGAGTGAAATGCGTTTGGTGAATCTTACTAAAGACGAAGCTGATATGAAAGAAAAGATTTTGGAAGCTCTACCTGAAAAATGGGAGAATTATGTTATGATGATTACTCATGACAAGGATTTTCAAGGATTGTCTTTCAATGATTTAGTTCAAAGAATTCAGGCTAGGGATATGGAATTGATGGTGGACAAGTCTCTTCCTACACAAATTCAGAATCCTGCAGTTTATCATGGTGAAAATGATTCTACAATGACTGCTGGGAAATCGAGTATTCTTAATTCTGCACCCCCAACAGCCTTTCTGGCAGGTAAATCTGAATCTTCAAGTTATTCTTCTGCTGGTTGTACTGTTTCTGTTCCAAGTTCTTCATTTCAAAATGCATTGTCTGCTCAAACTATCGATGATTATAATGCTTTAATGTCTGCATTGGTATCTTCATATTTTGGTGTTATCACTGGTGCTGTGAGTAATGCTGAGATAGCAAATGAAGATTATGATCAGATTGATTATGATCATTTGGAAGAAATGGATCTAAATTGGCAGTATGCAATGCTGGTTCGACGAACGAAGAAATTTTTCAACAGAACTGGGAAGAAGAGATTGAATCAGGAGGGTAAAATTGGTTTGGATAAATCGAAGGTGAAATGTTATAAATGTTCAAATTATGGTCACTTTGCTCGAGAATGTCCAAGTTCTGCAGACCATAAATTGAAGACTGGTCAACATGCACATTTAGTTTATCATTCACCAAATCAAATTGAGAAGGTGGAGATGAAATCTGCTAATCTTGTTCATGATTGGACCAATACTTTTCCACAGTCAAATGAGTTTGCATGGAATGCAGATACTGAAGCTAAAAGGAATAATTCTAAACCTGCAATTGCTTTGACTGTTCGTCATATTGATGATGATAGCATCTTAACTGATTCTGATTCTTATTCAAGTGTCTCCATGGTTCAAGAAGAATTATCTAAAATTCCTGAGAGTTCAAAGGTTGAAGAGACTGAATGTCTTAAATGTAAGAAATTTATTCAGGAGATTGCAAGTTTTGAACAAAGTCATCAGATTTCGACTGAAGAGATAGTGGTGTTAAAGCAAGAATTAGAAGATTTTCAAAAGAAGTATTATGCGTTGGTTCATGTTCATGAAGATGTTTTAAAAGAGAAAACAATATTGGCTGAAGAATGTGAGAAAGCAAAGGCTGAAGCTTTAGATGCAGCTCAAGATTTTGAGAATCTGTTTGAGAAAAGTTATCCAGTACAGAAAAAGTATGAAGAAGCTACAGCTCTTATTGCTACAACTGCTGTTACTGTTGAAAAGCTTCAGAACAAAATTTCTATGCTTCAAGATGAGAATACTCTCTATCGTGATAAAAATGAAGTTTTGACAAAGGATGTTGAGATTTACAAGAAAAAGAGAGAAAGTGTTCTTGAAGAGTTATTTGCTGAATGTGAGATCCGAAAGTTACAAACTTATGAATATGATGATCTCAATGCAAAGTTCATCAAGTCACAGAAAGAAGTTTTTGAAGCTCAACAAATAATCAATGATTTAAAACTGGAAATTTTGGAGTTGAAGCGGCAAGTGAAGAATTGCAATTTATCACCAACAATGCTAAATTTCTTATACAAGCAGGATCAGAGTTCAGATAGTTCTCAGAAGGCTGATGTTCACTTGGTTCCTCAACCAGTGGATTTAACTGAAGTTACTGCTGCTCAGATTGATCCAAAAGATGAATTGCATGATTATTCCAAGTTTGCTATTCCACCCAAGAAGAATAAATCTAAGTCCACAAAGAAGGAAAAGCCTTTGGGTGAAGCTCCAAAATTTGGGTCAAAGTCTGTTTTGTTGGAGAATGAGAAGGTTTTTGATAAAATTGTGTCAAGTTCTTCATCTGCAACCGAAGAAGAAAAAGTTTTGGTTGAGAAGAATAAACTGAAAGATATTAAAGCTAAATTCACAAGTGAAGCTAAGGCAAGAGAAGTTTCGGGTTCTTCCTCAAGTACTTCAAAGGTTTCAGGTTCCAAACACAAAGGTGTGGGGTTTGTTGTGAAGGAAGAATTGATTCAAACAAAGAAACCGGTCAAAGTTGCCAAGGCTCCTAACGCAAAGAATGCAAAGAAATCACCATCTCAGAAGGAATTCACTTACTATTCTGGAAGATCGTCATCTTCAAGGAGTCCATCTCCTAGGTATGATTCCTCTGATGATTTCTTTGACAATTTTGATTCTGAGCATTTATCAGGTTTTCCAAAATCAAACCAATTTTCAAATGTGTTTAGAGAACGACTTTGTTATGTATGTCGTCAACCAGGACATCTTGCTGCTGATTGTCCGACGACTGCATATATCCACAATACTGCTAAATATGTGGATAACAAAGGTCAAATTTTTGAGGAACCATGGTCCCCAAAGATAAAATCAAATCGTAAATCGTCTTGGTCTAAACCAAGTACGTCGGTTGAGTCTGATTCAGGTTCTGATCAAAAATTGAAACTTTTACAAATTTGGAAACCAAAAGTTGTTTCCAAGGCCAACACAGATTTTGTGGAAGACACCGGGTGACCCGACGATGTTACATCGGGTCGATCCCAGAGCGACTAATGATTTATTTGGTGTCAACAAGTGTTTCAAGAAGACCTTTCAGTGATTGGATAATTGCTGATTGTGGAATATCTGTTCTAATTAATCTGACTTTCAGAATTAATTGTGTTTTCAAAACGACTTAAACTGCCAGTATTTGTGTTGGTTGATCAATTTTTCTTGGTTTTTCACTCCATCTCCTTCTGAGGGGGAGTTTGTTTTTGCAAAAATACAAAAATAGTGTGTTGTTTTTCAAATCGTAAAAATGAAAATCTATACATAGAGTTGTCATTTTTAGGGGGAGAAATTTGAAAAAGCCAAAAACATTGAAAAATGAGAAATTGTTTCTGACATGAATGGGAAATTATGGTACATTGGCTGACAGTGTCTGACTCATGGATAAAGTAAGTGAAAAAGCCATAAGATCATTTGATCGATGTGCAAGGTAGGCTCGGCAAATCAGAAAGTATACAAATGTGATATACACTAAATCTGATGCTTGACCTAGTGGACAACATCTTGATGCATATCTCATGATATATCAAGAAAAAGATATGTGAAAAATAAAATGAGAAGTCACTGTGTATACATGTGTTTATTTTGCAAAGATTTAATCTTGTTTGATTTTCTTTATTTTGTCAAACGATCGGACTTTCTCTGCGTGTCGAAAGACCGACCTGATTGTTGTTCGTTTGACGTTCTGCTTTATTTTCTTTGGTGTTTCGTATAACTCATCGGACTTTCTCTGCGTGTACGGGAGTACCGACCTGATTGTTGTTGAGTTATACAATTTCAACTTGTTTTATTTTCTTATTTTGTTAAATCCGAGGCCTTATCTGCGTATCGAAAGATCGACCTTAAGGTAGACAATTTAACGTTCTTATTTCTTTTTGCATGGAACACAGTTGACTATATTATGAATACAATCATTGTGTGATTAATATCACAAATGAAATCACAAAATGTGATTAGCAAAGCATATCTGAGTATGTCTGATAGTGTGGGGTACACTGGTCAATGCAAATCTAATAAATACTTTAACATATCCAGATGTTATGAGTATGATTGTGCCAGAGTTTAAAGTTGGACAAAGTATATCTGCAATCGGCATGGCTTATGTGCTTCAATAATTGAAATTGAAGTGTAGTTCAGCATGTTATGACCAATATGATCCCTAGTTGTGATCTTTCTCACAAAAGATAAAAATAGTGTCTGATTCTGTATGGCATTTACTTTCTTATCAGAAAATACCAAAAAGATTTTAGGTGTGTTTTGATATAAAGTTTCTAAAAGTCAAAAAGATTTTGTTTCTGATTTGTTTTCGATTGATCAACACGGAGTACAATATCATTTTCAAAATCATGATATCTTGGAGTCTCGAAGAGACATTTTGCGCCAGGATTATTTATGTTGGCAGGTTTCTAAGTGGAAGAGAACATCACAACTTCATGTCTTCTGAAGATTGTTGATAAAGAGACTACACACGATGCAATATCAAGTATTCAAGATTGAATTCTTCATCTAAATCGAGGAAGAGTTTGATTGAAGATACAAGATACAAGTTTTATTAAGAGAAGATAATACTGCACATGCCGAGGGGGAGTTTGTTGATACATGGTTCCTGATCGTCATGTGAAGTATCGAGAACAAGACGGAACGTTCAAGTTTAGGGTTGGCAGAACCTTGGCCGAACTCCAGGTTCGGAGCCGCCGAGACTTGACCAAACCTGAGGTTCGGCCAGTCGTGGTTTCAGCCTATAAATAGGTTTGTCTTGTATAGAATTAGAGGGCTTCCGTGTCATAACTTTCTCTAAGTGTACTCTGTGGTCTCTGTGGTTAATACAAGTCTCAGTTGTATTTACTCTTTGTGTTTTACTCGTTTACATTGATTTCTATACGGCTAAGTAGAAGATTCTCACGCTCACGAACTTTCAAACTTCTTTTAAGACTCATAAATCATGTATTTAATAATCAAAGATAAAGAATTATTAAATACTTGGTGGGGGGAAAGGAAAGCCGGAAGTCGGATTAAATGCAACTTCTTTTAAGACTCGTGAATCATGTGCAATCCCCTCCCATCCGGGCCATACGAATGTGAATATCATATTAAAATCACAAATTCCTAAGACATTTTGGAAGCATTCACCTTTTCCCCTTCCTCTATAACGAGTCTGTTGATCTGCAGGCACCACTGCATGTACAAGAGTACCATCTAATGCACCTATCGCTCCAGGAAATATTTGCTTTAGCTTTCTATGTCGTTCCGAGGTATTTGCGATTTCATTAGAAGATGTTGGAACTATAACTTCTCATTCGAAATTCATCATTGCACTTAGGACCTACTACTTCGCACCCAATTTTTTTGTTTAAAATGATTGCACAATAGTACAAATGCATCACGTGAAACACGCATCATCTCATGACATTGAGTAGATGATCCATGCAATAATTCTTGAGTGTAAGCATCACCTGTCAATGCCGAAAATTAAGTCTCTTATCCTTTCAATTCTTCTTGAGGCTAATTGGAGCCAATGCTAACAAAGGAGAATGAAGACTATGATCTCATCGTCTGAATCCATAGGCTAACTGTCATAAAAACATCCATAGCATAAGATCAAAGAAAACATCCATAACATAGGATCAAAAAAACATCCCTAACATAACATCCAAATAAACATCCATAACATAAAGTAAAAAAACCATCCATAACATAACATCCAAATAAACCATCCATAGCATAACGTCCAAATAAACCATCCATAACATAACATCCATAAAATTATATCCAAAAAACAACCATAACATATCATCCACAAAATCCAAAATCCTATCCATCACACATAAAATCAAAACAATCCATACTTAGCTCCGGCATTCTTGACCCATAACTCACAAGTGTGTGGCGGAATCCGTAACCACACTTTCCTAATATCCGCACTTTCACCAAAAAGCAAAAGCGTCGTTTGATATTTCGCATCAAATGTTCCCCATCCCAATGTCTCTAACTTCTCCATGCACGCATCCATATCATTAGAAATATTGTGCTTCTCAACCAACATTTTTGTCACCTTGGTAATATGGTCACCAACTTCTATTAGCTTTGAATTCAATGTTTCCCTGTCTTTTCGTTTCTCCCTTTTATTTTCTTTATCTTTTCGTTTCTCCTCTGTGTTTTGAGTCGGGGATTCCATTTGAGTGTTTTCGATATGCTCAAGACCATATGGATTGTGGTCAGCCGATTCCTCAATTGCAGAGCGAGGAAGTGTAGATGATGGCCCCCAACTGTCAAAGCCATTCGAAGTGGATCCCTCAAATAATTTAACTCAAAGCTCGGGGAAAGGAAGTGGTGAAGTTCTCAAACCTTCTATGTATTTGTTGGACTGTGCGGAAAAATTACTATAAATAGTTAAAGACTATATTATTGGAAAATATAGTAATAAGTATGAGTTAGAATAAAGGAAATACCTTCATCTCTATTTGCCATTCTTCTTCTGACAAGTTAAAGGTATTCGTCACTGGATTATAAACGTTGCCGGTTTTGCTTTTAAGTTTTTTCCAAGCTCCAAATTTTCCTTTTAAATAATCATAGCGGTTCTTCATTTGTCGTTGTTCCACTATGAAATTATGTTTTGTTTTTAATTTTTCCGCTACATTCTTCCATGATGCTTGTTTAAGACCGCCTCCTTGAAGTCCATTGAGTGTCATTTCATGAATACATGTTTCAAGAAATGTTTTTTTAACACCTTCTAGTTTCCAACTAATCCTAAGCTTTTTTTTGTGCCATATCTTTGATCAATTCAAAATGAAAAAGAAAAAAGAACAAACAGATTACCAACTATGGAGGGTCTAAAACATGAACAGAAGAACACAAAAATAAATAAATAAATAAATAAACACAGATTCAAGAGCAGCAACAGCAACATATGATTAAATAAAAACTAATTATAATTATAAACCATAGACATTCAAATAGAGGGTTGCAATTATAAAGAACCTAATTACAAACAGATTCAAGAGTAGCAGCACCATATGATTAAATAGATGACTATGTAGAAGACATAAATAAAAGAAATAAACACATATTTAAGAGCACATAAATAAAAAACAAAGTTTCACAAACACCTGCTGCTACGCATTCGATAACCAAACAAGTGATACAAAGGAGAACACATAAAGAAAATTGAAGCTGTTCATCGAGATTTGCTACTGTTCGTGAAGAAAAACAAAAAAAAAATATTATACTGTTCGTCGATTTGAGCAAGAAATCTAATGAATAGAATGCGTACCTTGTAGGAGTGTAGTCCTAGTCACCACCGGTTGATACTGTTGGTCATCGGCAGACAAGCAATCGGAACTCGTCCCCCAGAAGAGAGCCGCGAGAGAGAGGCGAGAGATCGAGAGGCCAGACAAATTCGGGCATTTATTGGGAGCGCATAATGAGAGGGTATATCTGTCAAGTTTTTTCCAGCATCTTTTTATTCCTGACCGATTAAGAGGCCAACTTAATTGTTAACAGATTGTTTTTTTTCAACCAAACAACTACACCTCCAACCGATTCAGAGGTAGACTCTTAATGGTATCATTAAGAGGGCTACCAAACAGCCCCTTAATTTCATAAATACCATCACAAGGAATAACATAAAAATAAAGAACATTATCTTTAGAAACTGAAATACCAATATTATTAAAAACATTAATAAATCCATGTTTTTTTAACAAGGAAACTGAAATGAAACCTCTAGTAATAGAAGGTGCATAATGACAATTGTCTAACACAAGAATTAAACTTGAAGGAAGAACTAAAGGATATTATCCTATAACTTCAACAGGTGCTGGTAGACCATTGCCCACGAATAGCTGCAAAGCTCCAGGCTTCAGATTCCTTCTTTTTCTAAGTCCCTGTAACGAATTACAAATATGAGTTCCACAGCCAGTGTCATAAACCCATGAATTATGCCTAGAAAAGGAAAATAATGCAATTGTGAAGATACCTGAAGTACTAGTCCCACTAGCTTGCTTCTTCTTGTTGTTCAACTCAGCTAGGTAGACAAGACAGTTCCTCTTCCAGTGTCCTACTTCTAGCGGTGGTGACAAGTCTGGTCTTTAGCCGGATGCTGCTTTTTAGCCGGAGGGGTGTTCTTGGGTTATGGAACATAAGAAACTTGTTTGCCTTTTCCTTTCCCGTCATACTTGCCCTTCGCCTTTTGCGGGAGTTTAGCCTTTTGGATATTTCCCCCCTTTTATCAAGAGTACTTGGGGAGTTTTAGTGGCTTTCTTCGGAATGGTCTTCTCATACTCAACAAGCATGGCATGAAGCTCAGGTATGGTTTTAGTCATACTATGCATGTTGTAGTTGCGCATAAAACCCTCATAATCCGTTGTAAGAGATTTGAGAATCATGCCAACCGCAATAGCTTGATTGTAACCATATTTGAGTGATTCCAATTTGTTAAGTAGCTCTTCATTTTGAGCACATGACTACTGACCGATTGTCCAACTTCAAGCTTTAAGTCGTGGAGTTCCACAACCAAGTCGAACAGCTCAACTCCAGCTTGTTTTTCATACATGTGACCCCATAGGTTTAAATACTTTCCGGACATACGTTTATTTTTACGTGATCATATTCCTACAAAAATCACCATAGGGAATTTTAGAACACAAAGTACACCTTAAACACACATAAAAAGTTCATAAATATTCAAAACCATTTTGACCAGAAACTGTAAGCACGAAAAAAAAATGATGTTAAAAATAATGTCTAAAAGTTACCAACCTTAACAAATTACTTGAACTAAGGAAAAAACTAGGACTAAAACCGACACCCGACGGGCCCGAAAACTTGATTTTTTATAGATATGAAAATATGGTCTAATTGAGTTAAAAAAATGTTTTGTGAACAAAAATATGTTTATAAGCCTTTATGGTGAATTTGGGAACCTAATGGTGCCATAAAGTGGGCTAACGGGACCAAACCGGCAAAACCTCCACAATACCAGCAAAACCAACGAAATTGTTATAACTGACACATAAAAACTTTATTTCTGGAATTTTGAGAATATGACTTTAAATTTATTATCCGGAATGATTTTTAACGGAAATGGATAAATATCGCGTATTCGGCAATTATCGTGAAAACGCACGGTTTAGACTATTAAGTCAAAGTCACTAAATTTTCTATGAAAAGATTTATTATTTTGCTACGATATTTATTTAAATAAATATATATCAAATCTAACTAATTTTTGGAATAATTATATATTTTTATCTATTTAAAATATATATAAAACAATATTTCCAAACAAACGTAAAATCAGATAATTACACACGTGTAACTAACTTTTGCACTCGCTTAACCCTAAGGCTACCAAGTCGTCAAGACATGACCAACCAAATTGGAGTGTCTTAAATGTCAAACTAATTTATTGAAAGTTGAATGTCTTATAATTACTTAGGACATCATTTCTCTGTTGACTGCATCACTCAGACTGATCACTAAACATGTGATTTATTCACGACACCTTTTCTCTTTAACTGTTTTCAATTACTTGGGGGGAGAATTCATACTTACTTTTACTATACTAGACAATTAGACATTGTACTTACTTTTACTATACTAGACAATTAGACATTGTAGACGTATCTGTTACATGCGCTTTTCGTTTGTCCACACTTGTTATATCATGTTCATTCATGTTATAATCAAATCACTCTATTAACTGAATCTGGTTATTTTTTCATGAGGAACGGTAACTATTGGGTTAATGCCTCTGCTCTGATTTGGTCGCTCCAAGCGTGACTCCGTTCTAATAGTACAAATGGTTATATCAGGTTTTGCGTTATTAACTGGAAAGATAGTAGGAGTGGGTAATCAGTTAGTTTCGGAATTCAGGGTTCATGGTAATATTTCTACAAGTCTAAACTGATATTGTCAACGAGTAGCAAAAATTATTTTCACACTAGCTTTTAAGTAAACTTTTACTGCTATCAATTTTAAGCCTGTGAAACTCACCAACAAATTTATTTGTTGACCGTTTTCTTTTATGAATTCCGTAACAGCCCAAGCCACCTATCAGATATTGTCCTCTTTGGCAGCCAACATGCCCTCAGGCATCCACCCCTCACGGTTTTAAAACACGTCTGATAGGGAAGGTATCCAGACCGATATAAGGAAGCTTTCGTTCCCCTTTCCAACCAATGTGGGATGTTACAATCCACCCCCCTTAGGGAGCCCAGCGTCCTCGCTAGCACACTGGCCCGGCCCTGGCTCTGATACCATTTGTAACAGCCTAAGCCACCGTATTAGATGTTGTCCGCTTTGGCAGCCACATGCCCTCAGGAATCCGCCCCTCACGGTTTTAAAACGAACCTGATAGGGAAGGTATCCAGCCCCATATAAGGAAGCTTTCGTTCCCCTTCCCAGCCGATGTGGGATGTTATAAATTCTCAAGTACCTGAACATATGTGCATGCATCTTTTGGACCTGTCTTGTTGATCATGTAGACTCTTTAGCTATGATTGGAGTAGGATAGATAGCCGTTGGAGGTTTTCTCAGCATTACACCTAACGGTGTTATGTTTTAAAATCTTTTAAGACAAATGTTTTGGTGAATTGTTGTTTGATTGAACAAGATGTTTTGTAAACTCTAATACTTTATCCTACTCATTAAAAATCCATTGTGTAACGATTTATGAAAACTCCAAATTTTACTTTAATTAAACTTAACAAATCCAAATGGCTTTAGTTGTTGAATCATCCAGAGTATGTTCTTGACCTTGACTGTGATACACCTATTTAGCTCTTGACACATATTTACAGGGTGTGACACAAAGTTTGGTAGAAGTCTTGAACTTGGGTTTAAAAAGCTAAACCTTAAAGTGATAATTGTATAAGTTTAGACATGTTTTTTAAACTCAACTTTTATCAAAATAATAAATTGTTCCAGATCTATTCATAGGAAAAAAAGATGAGTTACTTTCAAGTATTTTGATGAATCATAGTAACCAAAATTGTGAAACGTTGCTTTGAAAAGAAACCGGAACCAAAACGGTGACATAAGCGACAAGGAAACCCAATTTTAGTGAAACAGGGTCAAACAAACCAAACCAACATTCTTACTTCTTAAAATGACTAAAAATATCATTACAAATATTTACCAAGTGTTTTGGATACCCGAAGTGTCATAAGACAAGTTGTAGAAATGAAACCGGACAAAAACGACATATGCCGGTAAAAACTGACAACTAAAATTCTAAAGACTATTATTTTCGAATCTTGATAATATTGAAACGATACATATTTCATTTAACACTAATTATTTTTAAAGAAAACTATTTATATCGCATATCCATCGCGTAGTGGAAAATATATAATTGGACGTAAAAAATAATAACATATTTTATTATTTAACATAATGTTCAAAACTTGATTTTATATTTTCAAGACTTCAAATAATTATTTGATTAATAGTTATTTCTATAACTTATATTTATTTGGATATAAATATAATCATCAGTTTAAATATTAGTTTGAACAATAAATATTTAAATCAAGTTACCCATAAATACAAACGGGATTATGAAAGTCAAGACTTCACCGGGATCACTGGGGTGACTAATCGTTACCCAATTGAACTGAAACCTTAAAACTGTCTTATTATTTATAATTAGGATGTTGTTTTACCTGCTACCATCCTGCACGATACCACACGTCACACCTTGCTCAGGTAAGTCTTACGACCCCTTTCTTTTAAAATGTTTGAAATACTTTGAGGGAGAAATCATGAAACAAACAAAATTTTTACTTGATATTATGGCTAATTGTACGGAAGTATGATTACATTTTCTTTTCATGTCCTAAACTATAGTATAATTCGTTACATAATGTTTTGTCAAAAAAAGTCCCACTATAAGTTAAATTCGATTAGATCTGGTACGAAATGATAGCTAGTGAATAGATCTATTTGGGTTGACAACCCTGCTTATGATTGGTCATTCCAATCCCGACTCGATGGTTTTAGTCGATAAGTACATGCCAGTTATTCTGTTCCATTCGGTATCCTTAGAAAATGTACCATGAGTGGGTAAAACTGTCAGTGTTCGAATTTAAGGTTCATGTTAATCACTACAACACGGTGACCATTATAATATCTTGTATGCCATAAACTGTTTACAAATTTATTTGTAGAGTCTTAAACCTATGAACTCACCAATATTAGGTTGACCTATAAAACTCTTGTATTTCTTAGGTATCTAATCAAACCGTATGCAAATTGGACGTCAAACCTTAGGGCCTGGATCTTGGAGTCATAGTCCCATTTATCATCAAGAAATAACTTGTGAAAATCTTGTAAGACAATGTCATACCATCATATTTTCCGCTGCAATTAGTTTGAACTGTTTAGTTTTCATTTGTAATGTTTTAAATATAATAAATTAGAGGTCGTTCAACGTATCCACGAATATGACCCGTGACGTCACACGCCTCCGTAACCGAAAGTTCGGGGTGTGACAGATTGGTATCAGAGCCATGGTTATAGAGAACTAGGTTGCATCATGTAGAAAACCTGGACTATAGCCCGCTCTACGAGTACCATTTGCATGCGAGACTTTTCACTAACATGTTGTCTCATGTTACATATATACTTATTAGCCATTTAATATTGATATTAGTGTTATTATTACTATCATGACTTTATTTATATATTGTCTAATTTACTTTATGGTGCCATTTGAGAACCTAAAAAAACATGGCTCTGAGACGCCAAACCCGAAACACCTCGACCCCAGGCATTGATCGCACAGAGAATTGTTGTCACACCCCGAGAAATGACTGAATGTGGACATGTGACTGATTTGACATCATGGTCATGGTTACGAATGATTGACGTCTAAATGAACATTTAATTAACCATTTGTCTTCCGAAAATACAAGTCTCAAACATTTATTTAAATATTTAACACCATGGCAGCGGAAATAAAGTAGTGGTTACATGATAAAGTTTTCAAAAGACAATGTCATAAGATTTATAAACATAACTACCATAAGGCGTAATGCGTCTAAATCTCCAAAATGAAATGCATGAACACACGGCAGGCAGACCATGATATGGCAAACAGGATCAGAAAAGAAAAATATGGAGTTGCAGTCTTTAATCAACTGAGAATTCAAGAATTTAAAAAAAATTAACAGAATTGTTGGTGAGTTCACAGGTTTAATGACACTTGAACTGTTTGAAATTATGTTTGAAAATGTTTGGCCTGTCATGATATTAGTTTGTTTGATACCGTTGTTGTAAAGATCAAGCATGAACCTTGAATTCAAAACTAACTGTTTACACACTCCTGATGTTCTTCCCCAAGAACACCGAAAGACTAGAATAACTAATGTACCCCTTGACTATAACCGTTTAGTCATGACTGGACTGACCAAGTCAGGTCAGGGTCGTCAACCCAAATAGATCTATTCACAAGATATCTTTTCGAATAAACTAATTGAATTCAATTAATAGTGGGAATTTACGCATAAAACATGAATCATCATGAATATACAGATTGGGGAAATGAAAAGAACATGGGGAAATGAAAAAAACATGCAATCAATACGGCTTACAGTTATCATAATATCAGACAAAATGAATTTGAAAGACATTCATTAAATTCTCCCCTAAGTTAGAAAACAGAAATGTAAAAGGGGCCGTGAAGACTCACTTGTTCGAAGATGAACTGACAGATATGAATGGTTGAACTTAGCCTAGCAAACGTCTACAATATAATGTTATGACGTATTAGGATTTGGCTATTTTGGGTTAGTGAATACGTCACCCAATGTTCAAGGTTAAGTCTCGACTGTTATTACCCGATGACAGTGATGGAAATCCTAGGATATTATTTATTGACTAACAAATAATATTGAGTTTGATGGAATTTATTATTTATTTGAATAATTAAATAATATTTATATTTTCTCGTTTGAAAAATAAATATTGAATAATATGAATGATTTTTCATTAAACTTTATGAAAATTTTAAATATTTAAATCATTAAATATTTGTAAGGTTTTGAACCCTTTTTTATTAATAAATAAAATCCTTCATTTATTAATGTTCGGACCCGCGTATTATACCGCGAGTCAATACACGGTATTTGTCGCGTTTTACGAAAATAATTTAGACATCTGAAAATATGTCTATTTGTATGAAGAAATGTTTCCAAAAATATATGAAATTATATTTTTGTAAAACTAAGTGTCGGTTCGTCTGGTAGTTAGCCGGGTTCACCGGTTTGACCGATTTGACTTGTTTTATGACGTTTTAAGTTTCCTTAACACTTAGGATTTGTTATTAGACTTTTTTTGACGTGGTTTTGGGTCTTAAGTTGCCAAGTGTGCTGGTGGTAGTTTATCTTGTAAATATTGACATTTTTGAGTTACCGAAAGTTACCGTTTTGGTCCGGTTTGCTTCTAAAACATGTTTTTCCACTTTTGAATCTTAGGAAACATTTTTATACATCAAAATAAGAATGTTTTATGTTCTGGACCAGATCCAATTCTTATTCAAAAATTAAGTTATATTTTTCGATGAAAAGTCGTATTACGGTATCCGATTGTTCCGTTTTCAAGTGTTTAACTTCTTGAATCTTTTTGTAAGTTTGAAAAATAATCTTGGCAGCCCTAAATCATCCATTACAAGTCCTAAGTGTTTATTTTTTGGTCACAAGGATTTTTACTTAATTTTTATGAAAATAAATGACATTTATATCATAAAAACTCCATTTTCATATTTCTTTGAAATTTTATGGATCAATCTTCAAAATAACCATTTAGGGACTCAAAATCATTTCATGACAAGTTTGGTTCCAGATTTAGGGTCATTTTCATGAGGTGTTTTCAAGATTGCTAAATATATTTGTTTATGGTGACAAATTTTTATGACACACAAAATGGGTGTCATCTTTTGTCACTTTTAACATAATATATATTTTCTTTAAAACTTGATTTCCAAACATTTTGTTTATGAATTTCAACCAAAACAAACATACTAAAATATTCAAAACTTATAATATGTTATGAGTTTAGTGTTTTTGTTAAGTTTTTGAGTCTGGTCTGTTTGAGATCTGGAGTGAGAGGCGAGGTGCTATCCAACCTCCCCCAACGCTTAATCGATGTATACTCATTCAGCTTGTAATCATTCGACTAAGATCCAATGATAAAACTTCCATCTCATTGAACCTAGAATCAATCCATAACATGTTTTTACAATCCGTAGCACGACCCCCGCCAGGGGCTCTGCTTTGGACCCCGCCAGGGGCTGCAGCCCCTTGGACCCCTCTTCTCAGGGGCGCTGCCCCCGAACTCCCGTTATGTCGTAATTTCAAAGAAGCAAATCAGTTATCGGGTTTACCCTTGATTCGGAAGTTGTGGGGTGTTATATGGTTTTAAGTTAAAATGATTTGTTTTATCTTCTTGAAAGAAATCCAGATCCCGATACTTGTCGCGAGTTAGTTATCAAATTTCAAGAAATGAGTTTGTGGGTAGTCATTAATCTTGATGATGGATAGAGATTCAAAAACGCGTGTTTCTAATGATGGACAGAGATTCAGAGACATGGATGTGATTACTTGGGAACGTTTGTCGAAGATTATCTTTCTACACAAACTGAAGGTTAAGTTAGATTAAAGATTCCGTTGCGGGCCACTTGATTTTATCATTCCACTAAAAAGAAAGGATTTGTTCCTACGGGGTTGGAATCAAAGATTAAAGATTTGAATATGTCACTTGTTTAGGGAGAAACTGGGGACCCTAAAAACTTTTAAAGTTTCATAATTGAATATTCAAAAGAAATCAGTTCAGGGATGATGGTGATTTTTGATCTTCATAGAAAGGTGGTGTATTCTGATGTTCGTGCAAACCGATATGTCAAAGTTTTCAGTTATGGTTTAGAACTCTCTGTCTTATGCCCGATACTTTCTTGAGTTGTGAAGACTAGGTTAGTGTCCAGTCTACAATGAGATATACGTTTACCGGAGTAATATATTGGGATGGATGTTATGCCGAGGAGGAATTTCTATGATTGAAGATGTTGTTCGTGTTAGCTATCAGAAAGACCAGAATGAATTACAATTTGGTGAAGATTAAAGATTGTTGTCAATATGCACTGATGTTCGGGTGTTTTACAATCTTCGGATACAACTTATGAAGTGAACCGTTATCATATGCCTGATGTGGAGGTGCTTGAAGCGAGGGGGAACTTTATTGGGTGTGGCGATTGTACAAGACTCTGAGCTGTTTCCTGCATACCCGAAGTTTTAGTCAAGGGGAGTTTGCTAAAGATAGAGGCGGCTGCAGCAAGCTGATTGAAGATTGCTAGAAGATCAAAGTCTGTATTCGACAGTAACGTCCAAGGGGGAATTTGTTAGTACATGAACATTTTGTGGCTGTTACTATTCAAATTTTCAAAACAGACTAAACTAAGTGACACACGAAGTGGAGTCCGAAGTGATCCGAAGTCACAGTTCAGGTACGTCCAAGCTTGACACGAAGTGTGACACGAACTGACAGTTCGGGCCAGTTCTTGTATGTTCGGATCAGTTCGGATAATACTCCAATTCGGGCAAAATTATGAAGTATAAGTAGTGTGTCGCTTAGTGTTTTTGTTAAGTTTTTGAGTCTGGTCTGTTTGAGATCTGATGTGAGAGGGGAGGTGTTGTCCAACCTCCCTCAGCGCTTAATCGATATATACTCATTCGGTTTGTAATCATTCGACTAAGATTCAATGATAAAACTTCCATCTCATTCTTTCTCGTAACTAGAATCGATCCGTAACATGTTTTTACAAGTAGTGGTAAGTTGACTGAGGGTCGTTTAAGGACACAAGGAAAAGGAGGGCTTTTGATATATAATCTTTTGTTAACAACCAACCGGATTTTGAATATATAAGTGAGGGGTAGTTTAGGAGTAAATTCAACTAAGAAAATAAAATAAAATAAAATAAAATAAATGGGTTTTAAGCATAATCAACCAGAGGTTAATATCACTTCGGAGGACTTACCAATGGTTTCGTTTGGAAATATTCATTTAATTACTTCCCTTAAGTTTGTTAATTGTTAGGTGAGGAGGGCCGCTTTTCAGCTTGGAAACCCTGTCTCGCGTTCCTCTCGTCTCCTCGAAAGGATCTTGAGAAGACCGCTCTAAAAGTAACAAACAAAGTGAGCGTCAATGCAATATGGTTATTGGGCCCGATGGGTCGTCGGTGTCGTTATACTCGAATACGTTATCATGAACCAGTAGGGGAACAACCCACACATCAGATTAATTTATTATAAAAACATCTTTAAAAAGGAATAAGGTCTGTTTCCTCCATGCACCACTTTTGCGTAAACATGGGTGGTCGTAACAAGAGCCAAGTTCACTATCCTGTATCTCACCGACTTCCGTGAAGTGATAAAGCACTACTAACCCCAATCACAACCAATACCTTCACAAACAAATTACTTTTAATGAAATGTGAGCCACCGTTAGGATCATGCATCGTCCCCTAGTCGGGTGTCACAAGTCCGACTATGAGCTTTTGACTTCTTAAATGGTCTATAATATGCAAGGCACGTTTGTTCAAAAAGGTTAATAATTATACACTTTCAATTTAAAAGAGTTTTTATAAAGTCATCCGTACTCAACTTAAGGTGAGTACGTAAATTCATTTTACTAACCAACTAAGCGTTCGTTTACTCCCAAGTGAGTGTAAAAGTTTAGCCGAGCATAAGCATGGCTTTAAAGATTTGCTTAATAGAAAATGAGTCGTTCATAGACAAACTTTAAACAAAAATCTAATTAAGTTAATGTTCTTACAAACGTGATTAACAAAAGACTTAAAATGCCAAGTGGTTCAAAAAGATAACAAGATCTAAACTAGAGAAATGAGTCGTTCATAAACAAACTTTAAACAAAATCTAATTAAGTTAATGTTCTTACAAACGTGATTAACGAAAGACTTAAAACACCAAGTGGTTCAAAAAGATAACAAGATCTAAACTAGAGAAAGGGGAGGAGAAGAGAAGAATTGAGCAAGGAAGTTGGGAGGATTTGGCTGGCTTTTATAGGCGAAATTTGGAATCAGGCACCGGTCGTGCCTGGCAGGGTACAGGCCGTGCCTGGTAGGTGATCTTACATAAAGATATCGTGTAAGGGGCACAAGTCGTGTCTATCAGACGTCAGTGGCATGGGCCATGCTTGGCAAGCGGAACCGGCCGTGTGTGGCAGAGGGGCGTTAGACCCAAAAAAGTCAATTTTTAGGGTGAGGCACGGGCCGTTCCTAGTCAGGAACAAGCTGTGATGACCATAAAATCATCTTCCTCTCGTCGAGATACTCAGAGTTTACTACTCATGGCTCTCGTAACTAATTTTCTATCCTGAGATATGCTTCCGCGAGGTTTAGGGCATTTCCTGACCGCAACTTTGTATTTTAGTAGTTGTGCTCCGGAGTGTGGTTGAGTTTAAGGTTTACCACCTTGTCTTGACTCGAGAGACAGGTGTGTAAAGGCATCTCTTCATTCCTGAAAGGGCACGGGGCGCGCCTAGAGGAGGTACGGGCTGTGTTCAAAGCCTAAAATCATAATGTCTTCATATTTCTTTATTTTTCATCATAAATGACTTCTTTTGTGATTTCACCCTAGATTGGACTGAGAAAGTAAAAAGGAAACAATATCATACTGTTTTGTTAATAGTAAGTTAGTTGTAACCTAAAATGCGCGGAATATTTGATGTAAAACATGTTGTTGGTGCATATTACTGATGGAAGAGTATTCTGCTTAACTTAAATTACAATGCTTAAAATTTCAAAATTGAAATTTTTCTGAAAGCAAAAATGTATCCATGTCGGAAGGTCAATTTTCTTCTTTAATGCATTTCAATTGTAGTTTAGGGGGAGAAGATTGAAAAATCAAAAATAGTGTCTTTGTGTTTTTGTTAAAATAAAAAATTAAAAAAATAGCATTTTCATTTTAAGGGAGAGAAAAACAGAAAAATACAAAACATGGAAAAAATGAGAAATTATATCCCACAAAATTGGGAAATGATGGTACATTAGCTTACGTGTCTGGCTCATGGATAAACTAGACGAAAAAGCCATAAGATCATTGTTTGATGTGCTTGGTAGGCTCGACAAATCAGAAAGTATTCAAATGCGATATGCATTAAATACTATGCTTGACCAAGTGGACAACATCTTGATGCATATTTTAAGATATATCAAAAGATATGTGCAAAAGAAAAATGAGAAGTCACTGTGTATACGTGTGTTCAATTTGCAATGATTTAAACGTGTTTGATTTCTTTAATTTTTTAATTGACCAGACTATCTCTGCGTATACGGGAGTATCCAACCTGATAGTTGTTCATTTAAGGTTCTGCTTTATTTTCTTTGGTGTTCCCTATAATTCATCGGACTTTCTCTACCTATACAGAAGTATTGACCTGATTGTTGTTGAATTATACAATTTCAATTTGTTTTATTTTCTTATTTTGTTAAATCCGGGGCCTTATCTATGTGTCGAAAGACCGACCTTAAGGTAGATGATTTAACGTTCTTATTTTTTTTTTTTGCATGGAATACAACTGACTATATCATGAATACATCACTATGTGTTAAATCACAAGTGAAATCAAAAAGTGTGATATCGAAAACATATATGAGTATGTCTGATAGTGTGGGGTACAAAGGTCAAAGCATATTAATCAATACTTTATCATATCCAGATGTTATGAGTATGATTTTGCCTGAGTTTAAAATGGACAAATTATATCAGTTTGACATGGCTTATGCGCTGAAGTAACTGAAATTGAAGTGTACTTCAGTGTGTTATGACCAATATGATCTCAAGTTGTGATCTTTCTCGCAAATGACAAAAATAGTGTCTGATTTAGTATTGCATTTATGTTTCATATCTGAAAAAATTCAAAAATAATTTAGGTGTTTTTTAGCATAAACTTATGCTCCTTGACTAAAACCCGACCATCATCACCTTTCACAAACTTCACAAAACCTAGATCACGTCTCTTACGCTTTCTGGCTTTAGCAATCTTGAAAATAAAATTTTCCCCTTCCTTAGTCTACAGTCGCTTTTACATTAGTTTATAAGCAGAAGTTTTTGCCTTCGATACAACGGACCACAACGTTTCTCTCCGTACATCTTTCTCTTCGTACACCTCTCTTTCTCTACAACGTTCCTCTTCAACATTCCACCGGCAAGGGAACCACTGGCTTCCGGCAAGAGCATTTTCTGGTGGATGGATCTGCAAGGAACGGCAAGCTCTCCCTATACTCCTTTTTGATTTCTGCTCCCTCTCGTGTGTCTTTTGCAAGTTCATCAATGGGAATCATAGGCGACGGGAAATTAAAGACGAGTACCATTTGGCATCCCATATCACAACCTTATCTTCAGATCACAACCAACAGTGTTGAGACTCCTAAACCGCCAAATCGCCACCAATGCGCTTCTAATAGTCGGCCGGGAGGCTTGTATTTCCAGTTTTTGGACTAAAAACGGAAATGACCGCTACAATTTTTGAAGCAAAGGGGCTTCATGTTATTTTAGGGGTTGGTTGGTATATATCACATGAAATCACCGAAAAATCAAATTGGAAGTGCAAGTGTGCTTGTTGACTACCATAGCCCCTAGAATTTCATTCATCGACGGACTGTGAGATTAATTGACCATCAATCCCTTATTTTATCTTTTAGTTTCTCTATTGATTAATTAGTTTCAACCTATTATTTTTTGTGTGAACCACTATTTATCTATTTATTTATTTTTCTATTTCGTGTTTTTATTGTTTTATTTATTTATTTTTATTGTTTTATTAGTTGTTTCGGGCTTGAATGCCTCTCTATCTATTTATTTTACTTTTTCTATCTTATTTATTTTAGTTAATTTATTTATCTTTTACTTCTTTTTGTGTTTTGTTTGTTTGTTTTTGGGTGTTTACTTGTTATCATAGATTGTAGGAGTCATGATTTGCCTTTGAGATCGTGTTCGAGGACGAGGGGTTCAAGTGCTAGGAAGGATAGAGACCATAGTTTGCATTTGGCTTCTTGGAATGTAGGAACCTTAAACGGTAAGTTATTAGAGTTGGTAGATGTCCTTAAACGGCGTAGGATCCATATAGCGTGTCTTTAGGAGACGAGGTGGAAGGGGCATAGTGGGACTGGGTGTAATGGACAAAAGTTATGGTATTTAGGGTCTAATGGTTCTAAGAACGGAGTGGGAATTCTAGTTGTGAAAGATTTGTACGATAATGTACTGGAGGTGATTAGACACAACGTATGATTATGGTGGTGAGGCTAGTATTAGGGGAGGAGGTAGTGGCTGTGGTCTGCGCCTATGCACCGCATGTGGGACTAGGTGACTTGGAGAAGAGAGAGTTCAGGGATTGCTTAGATGTAGTTGTAGGGGCTATACCTAGGGAGGAGAAATTATGTTTAGGTGGTGATTTTAATGGTCACATTGGTAGGGATTTAGATGGTTTTCAGTCCGTCCATGGGGGTGTAGGTTTTGGTGACAGGAATGCGGCTGGTAGAGATCTTCTTGACTTTGCAGTTTCTCATGACCTGGGTATCTTAAACTCGTTCTTCAAGAAAACGGAGGCTCATTTAATTAAGTTTTCATATGGCTAGCGCAAATCGCAGATCGATTATATCTTGATGAGACAAGGGGATCGAAGCTCATGGAAGGAATGCAAGGTTATACCAGGGGAGGAGGTCGTGTCTCAGCATCTTCAGCTAGTAGCAGATATAAGGTTGAGGAAAAATCTGACCGGTGTGGCGAGGAAGGTTAGACCAAGTATTCGGTGGGGACTTTTGAAGGGGGAGAATATTACGTTGTTCACAGGTAAGGTTATCTCGGCGACACCGACTCGTTTAGATGGGGATACGAAACAGTTATGGGAGGCTATCATGACCACCATTCATCAAGTTCCTAGGGAGACCTTAGAGGCTACTTCTGGTAAGACAAGTTGGCATCGTGAGTCTTGGTGGGGGAATGAGGTTGTACAAGAGAAAATAAAAGTCAAACAAGGTTGTTTTAGGGTGCTTCTGGGTTGCACAGATGAAGAGGAATGCACAAGAATAAAGGAGGACTACAAGAAGGCTAAGAGGGAAGCGAAGTCTGCTGTATCGTAGGCGAAGACTTCTGCTTATAAACTAATGTACAAGCGACTGGAGTCTAATGAAGGGGAGAATTTATGTTCAAGATTGCCAAAGTCAGGGAGGGTGAGAGACGTGATCTAGGTGTTGTGAAGTTTGTGAGAGGTGATGATGGTTGTGTTTTAGTCAAGGAGCAGGACATCAAGCTGAGATGGAAAATCTATTTCCATAGTCTTTTCAATGGCGGGAGGACGTTCAATGAAGAGATCGATTATACGTTGTCGCATCAACGACATCAGTGTAACTGTTATTGTCGTGCTATATCACGGGAGGAGGTCAAGAATGCCCTTAGGAAGACGGGAAAGGCAAAAGTAGTAGGCCCGGACACCATACCTATCAAGGTGTTGAAGTGTTTGGGGGACGAAGGAGTTCAGTGGTTGACTATCTTGTTCACGCTATCTTCAAGACCGGTAAGATGCCAGATCAGTGGAGGTTGAGTATCGTAGTGTAACATCCCAAAATATCATAAATCAGTAAATATGTGATTATATATATAATTACATATATATATATATATATATACACTAGAAAGACGTGGTTATACGAGTTTAAAATATCATGTTATATGTGAATACATGTGAAATATATGTGGTGATAATCCAAATAGATAAACACGTAGTGAATATGTACTTAAAAGATAACATGGTAAAATATTGATAAAATGTATGAATACATATTTAAAGTAGAAATATACGTATTTGAAATCATCAATATAAGTATTGATGTATATGTATTTATTAAAGGCTTAGTAAAAATATACGTATGTGAAAAATGGACAAATAATGGTTAATGGGAAGAAAATGGATAAATATATAAATTGTATTCCTCGTTATATGTAACCGAACCTTAGAAAATATTAGAAATACATTTAGGAATGTTTTAGGACATGAAATAATAACTATATCAAAAGATAAGGGGCTAATATGCATTTAATAGAACTTGGAGGGTTAAAAATGTAATTTATATAAAGATACAAACGTATGTATATGTATATGATCGAACGTATCCCGAACCTTAAAACCTTTAGAAATATATCCTTAAGTGTTTTATAGAATAAAATAACAATTCGGTAGATCTCTGGGGGGGGGGGGGGCTAAAATGTAATTAAAAAGCTTCAACGACCAAAACTTTCATCCTTTAAAATACATCGCGGGTGGCGAAGACCGAGACCCTCCACCGTCACGTATCGCGACCCATTTGCGGCCAGAAAACGAACAAGACTCGTTTTTTTCGACTTGCAGTCTAAGTTTTTGACAAATTGACCCTCCTAACATGTTGATTTCGAAGCTTAGTCACCATGGACACTTTTTATACCCTCGTGCGCCCCTAATGCATATAGATAGCGGATCCAATTACACTTCTAAACTCATCAATTCACGAATTTCCTCCTCTAAAAACCCTATTCTGGCCGCAACCTTCATCGGAGCAATTCGAGCTGCTCAAGAAGATTCAAGAGCTAAAATTTTTCAGTGGAGCACTATTAGGTATGAGCTAAAATAACCTCTTTCAGTTTTGGCTAATTCGATCTCTATGTATGATTTCTAAAAATGTGTTAAAATTAGGGTTCTCGAGCTTGTTTTGTAAAAATTGAGTAATCGGGTTAGAATTAGGTTATGAATTTCTGTAGGTAATTTTAAAATAATGTGTTTTAAGAAAGCTCTAAGTTTATTTCACATTTGGGAAAGGTTTGGCAATGGTTTTGTTAACGGGGCAAAATTAGTGTTTTTGTAACGTTGTGCTGCCAAAATTGAGTAAGCGGTATTGAATTAAGGTTTGATATTTTGAAGGATATTATGAAATGTTATAATGGATAATACCCTAAGTCCGTTTCAAATAAAAATAAGATTTGATAATAAAACGAGAAATACATGAAATTAGGGTTTTGAAATAAGAATAATTAATATAAAATAATTTCGAGGGTATGGGGACTTGATTTTTGGTATGGTAACATGTTTTTATAAATAGTAAATATATATTAGCTTAAAATAGATAAATAATAAAGTATTAAAGATACCGAGTTAATCGGATATTTAAAAGTTCGTGCGGATCGGAAGCGTAGGCACCTATACACTGGGTTTCTGGCAAAGAGAGGGTGTCGCATAAATCCCAACTAGGACCTGGCATACCTCATTGGGCGATCCCGGGGTGAGCGTCTACTTATAGGAATGTGCGTCTTCCTATTATCTATAAAAAGGTTATTTTGCCTATAAGGGCATTTTGGTTATTTTGGCTTTAAAAGAGATAAACCCTAATAAAATATTAATAATTAAGATAATAAGATATAAATAAACATAGGTATTATTTATAATAACCTTGCATTAATGCAATCGGACACACGATTAGGTTAATTGTGGACCATAACGGAGATTCTATCTGAATAAACGATTAAAGAGATAAGCTGAGTTTCTACAAGCCCACTTGTAAATGTTTTTGAGCTGGTATACATACAATATTTGTGAAAGTATATGCAAGATAATTGTGACTTAATATATACGTGCTATATGATGAAATTGTTGCTGAATTACTTATACATGTTATGCAATTATGTTGATTATAATTTGATGTGTATATACTTGCTTTAAAATTAGGTAGCCAAGTGACAAGGGAATTGTTAGTAAACGTTTAGTGAATATGTATGATTATATGAGAACATGTGGTGCATTTTCTTGTATTAATATGTGGTGGATACGCTGCTGGTACATCCTATATATATACATAGTAATATAAGCAACACGGTATATTGGAAGTGTGGAGGATATGCCCCTGGTACATCCTGTATATATACACTAACGATAAATTGGGGGATGTCCATTTGTTACAGTATATGAATGTCTTATCACTGTTTAATAACAAACCTAAAGCATCTAGTTATTTAACTAGGGGTAGGTAGTGTACATGATCGGCAACTAAGTCATTAAGATGAGAAAATGACCTAATAGAGTAAGCATGGGTTGCTAATAAGACCTAATAGACTTTAAGCACGAGTTTCTACCAGGACCTAATAGAGTTAAAGCATGAGTTAAAGCTATTATGACTTATTAGAGTTAGAACATGTGTTGTTGCTGAAGAAGAAGGGTTGTTGCTTCCCCATAGTGGTGGTTTAGGGAACCGTGTATAGACGGAGCTGCAGTTGGCCACTGTAACAACTATCCTGCGCCAAGGTGGGATGACAATTGTAGTGGTGGGTAGACCTTTAGAAAGAGATGAAGAATGAAGAGACGTTGCTTCCCCATAGTGGTGGCATAGGGAACCGTGTCCGGACAGGGCTGCATTAGGTTGTTGTATATAACCATCCTTCAAGATGGGAGGAAGCATGCAGTGCGTAACGCAGCTGTATTAGGTCGTTGTAATAACTATCCATCGAGATGGGACGAAGTGTGTAGTGGCAAGCGGACTCTTCATGGAGAACCAAGATAGTTGGTTAAATATAGTGACCTAGAAGTTAAGTCTAGGGTCATGCTTAAGATAATAGGATACATTATTATATTGATTATGTGTTAGAATTTATATGTGATGTATATGTGTTGTGAAAACCAGGTAAACACTAAAATGGTTTTTGAACTAAATGGTAGAACTCACCAGCATAAGCTGACTTTTTAAAAGTATGTATGCTAGGTTCTGATGCACCTATGGGTCAAGCTTCGATTACGCTCTAGGAGGAGACGGGAAGACGCTGGTTGCTGGAAGAAATTATCTTATGTTTTAGTTTACCTTATATTTCATATATTGTATGTTATGTTTATGCTTCCGTTGTGTAAGAATCGTCAGAGAGTATATAAATAAAAGTTTTAATTTCCCCTGTTTTTGTGATCTCTGATTAAATCATATGTTCATGAGTAAATCCGACGACGTGGCACCGACTCGCAAGGGGCCGGGCGTCACAAATTGGTATCAGAGCACTGGTTTAAGAGATTTGGATACTTTGGAGAGTATCAAAACTTAAACTAGAACTTTGGGCCTAAATTAGGAATAGTTAGGTGCTAGTTAGAGAAAACACTAGGCCATATTAGGATTAATCCCACATTTGCTTGTAAGGAGAAATAGATATTGGCAATTAGCTATCGCTCTTAGGAATTTATCCATACGAGTAACGTGAAGTTACGTCTATTATATGGCCAGAATGTGTAAATAGGCTAGAATGCCTATTAAAGCAACAAAATATTCATTAAGATTGCAAGTGAGCGAGGTCGGGAAGTAGATCTGGGTATAATCAGAATGGAGGGTAGTTAGTACATTGAGAATGTGGCAACTCAGTAACTGCACAGAGCTCTGCATCTACTAATGAGTTATATTATCATGTCCTATCTATAATCCATTTGAGGATACTTATATCTACGTCTTGATTGAAGGAGCTCGAGATGGCTGGAAGAGGTAGAGGCCGAGGTGGAGCTGGAACCCTGATAGGACAAACTGGTACGAGGCAGAATACGCATGCAAATCCAGAGGTTAACAACGAGCTGGAAATCTCGAGAATGGACCTCAGAGAGGAGGCCTTCTCAATGATCAACTAAGGGTTGCGTTAGCTGAAGAAGTGGCGAGGGCTTTACAGGTTGCATTACCCACACTCGATGCTGAACTAGGACGTCGAGGAGCTGATACTGGCCCTGGTCGTGGAATAGGGCATGGAGCTGGTCGTGGAGTAGGTCATGGAGCTGATGCTGGAGCTGGCTGCCGAGCTGGTTGTGGTGTTGGATGTAAAGCTGAAGATGAAAATAATCCTCTTAGGCATGGGTGTTCGTACAAATCCTTTTGCGGTTGTAGACCTCTATCTTTGGACGGGAAGAAGGATGCTATGGCTACGTTTTGGTGGATACATGAGATGGAAGTTGTGATCAATATCAGTGAGTGTTCTGAAGCTCAAGCGGTGAAGTGTGCTGCACACTCGTTTGTTTCTAAAGCATTGTTCTGGTGCGAGATGATCAATCAAACTCTGGGTGAGGAAGAAGTGATAAATATAACTTGGACTGATCTGAAGAGGCACGTGATGGAAAGCTTATGTCCACAACATGAGTTAGAAAGGTTGGAGATGAAATTCTTGAGAATTGAAGCTGGATACATGACATACGGCGAGTATACCACCAAGTTCAACATGATGGCTCGATTACTTCCAAATCTGGTGCTAACTGAAGAAGTTAGAGTTAGGCGTTACACGCAAGGGTTTCCATCTGAGGTGCGAAAGTTGGTGAAGGTATTTGCACATGCAACATATAAGGCGGCAGTAAACCTTAGTGCGACCTTGTATGATGAATTCTACGGAGAGTTAGGAAGGCCGGTGGAGCAAAAGGGGAAGTGGATTAAATCCTCGGGAAGTACTCAGGAAGATGTTGGGAAGAAGTCGAAGGGAAATCACGTACCAAGATGCAATTCATGTGGTAAGAATCATCCTGGAGAGTGTCATTATGGAAGGTCCAAGTGTTACAAATGTGGAAGCTTGGGACATGTTGCCTCAACCCGGTCCAGCAAAGGCTGACATGGGAAGAAAAGGATGCTTCGAGTGTGGAGAGTTATGAAACTTTAAGAATAATTACCATAAGTTAGTACTGAATCCTACACCTCTGCGAGCCGTCCCAGGGAATGGTGCTGGACCTCGCACTTCCCTTGCAAGAGGGTATAGTGCAATAGAAGGTAGGTGATGTGTTAGTTATTTGTAGTGTGTTATCAGTCATAATTCCCTGTTTTTATGGTTTATATTTAGTCGGGAACACATCACTTTGTATAGTTTTGTTTATTTCAGGTTTGTAGGTTTATGTGATGAAATCGGACGGATTGAAGATTAGAAGATTAGAAGAATTCTGGTTTCAAGGTCGGATCGTGTCGTGAGGGTTGAGCCTTGCTCCTCGCGACACGACGCGTGTTGAGAAAAGGAGCCCGACTATTTTGGCGAGCTCGTGGCGCGAGCATTTGGAGGAGAGATCGTCGCGCCACGATATGGGTGCTATGTCGGCCAAAAATTAGGGTTTGGCTATTTAAGCCAATGTGAGGCCATTCATTCGACTCTTCTGCCTATTTGACGACTTTGGGGTGCTGGTTACGGATTCCAGGAGATTTCCAAGCCTTCAGTGAAGAATTTCAAGTATTTGACAAGCATTCCAATGGCGTTTTCTTTGATTTCCATGTTTTTGACTTTTTCCATGTCCGGCTAATTCTCTTGTAATCACTTTAAGTGAAGGTTAGTGTTTTCTGATTTCAAGCTAGGGTTTGTGACATTGGATGGATTCTTGACTTGTGACAATCATTAATTCAGTGTTTGATTGTTTGATATTTCTGATTGATTGTTGTGTTCGTACCCCCCGCTCCCGTACTACCTTAATTGCATAGCTCTAGGACTATACTAAGTACGTTCATAATAATTGATTAGTTAGGTTGAATGAATTTTAGCACAGCCATGTCTATGTGGTTTCTATGTTAAATTCCCGAAGTGCGAAATCAGTAATTCACGAAACCGGATCTTGAAGTGGTTACCTTTAATTCATATAACTTAAAATCAACATTTGTTAGCATAATTTAGTTCTAGTAATTTAGTGTTAAATCAACGAATTCAAAGTTTACAGCTAAGAGGCACTTTTCCATTTTTGCTTTTAGGTTAACGTAATTTAGATTTAATTTAGCTCCTAGTTAATCAATTAGCAAGTAACCACTAATTCCCTTGGTTGGATACCCTGACTTCCACTACTACAAATTTTAATTCGTTGGGCATTTGTAACGGTCTCGACAAACCGTTATCAAATTGGCGCCGTTGCCAGGGAATCGTTCGCTTGTTTGTTAGTTGATTTAATTGTTTTCTAAAAATTTCAAAAATCCAAAAATAGTGTTTTATTCTCGTTCCCTGCATTTTATTGTGTTTTTATAAAATAAAAAAAAATTAAAAAAATTCGGAGATTGGAGCTGCATCGTGTCGCGAGACCCCACCCACAAGCCTCTCGCCACGATAGGATCAATTTAGACAGAAAGTTTTTCAATTTTTGGCCTCCCAAATTTGTGTTTCGTTGCTTCTAACGTGTTCCTTGCAGCCTCTAGAGCAGTGCTACGTAACCCGTTTGCTTTGTTTTGGCTGTTTTGCATGTTTGTGCAAGTTTTATGCATACTAGGCATTCACAAAAGCAATCACCGCTAATTTATAATCCATAAATTGAGTGTACAGCTAGGCAGAACCGCGCAGAGCAAAGAAGCAGGAGAAACATGGAGAACCAGCCACAAAACCAACAACAACAACAACCAGTCATCCCACCCCAAAATGACCCCAATCTCCAAAACCAACCACAAGACCCGCAAGTTCAGCCACAATACCCACAAAATGAGCCAGCCTTTCAGAGACAACCATATCCAAACCTTGATGACCCGCTCAATGGGCGACCAAAATCACACCACTCAGCTCGGTCGTCACATCAAGACGCAGAAGACCTCCGTTACAGAGGTCAACACCCGATTCCACCACCACAGCAACCACCCCAATTTCGCCGAGCACCACAACAACCACCCCCTCAACAATTCTACCCTGCCAACCAGGCTAACATTTGGCAAAACCCAATGTTCGATCAACAAAGATACGGGTATGGAGCCGTAGACAATGGAGGTCAGCAAGATTGGCAGCAACAGGACGAGCAATGGGACCAAGAGTGGGACGAGCCTGATGAAGACAATGGGTACCCATACAGAGGTGAACCGGAGGTCCCAGCTAACCCACGACGACAACAACCTCCGGTTCAACCTCAACCAGTGCGCCAGAATCAACCTCCAAGGGGTGTACCTCATGTCCCTAATAATCAAGGGAGGAATCAAATTCACATGGAAGGAGGGGTACCGAGGAGAGTGACACCAGCCCGAGCACAAGGAGTTGAGAGCCATTTCAAGCCGATCATTATGCCAAGTTCGTCAGCAGTTGTAACTTTGGTCTCTCAGAACAACAGGGCATTTGAAGTGAAATCTCAATACTTAGGGTTTTTGCCAGAATTTTTATGGGAAGAGGAGGGAGGAGCCTTACCTGCACATAAAATCATTTGAATCTACTTGCAGCACGATCGGGGCAACAGGTTTTACAACTGATGATGTTAAACTTATGATGTTCTCTTTTACACTCAAGGATCGAGCCCGTCGGTGGTTTGATAGTCTACCCGCCGCAAGCATCCATACATGGGCGGAGTTGCAAGAAGCGTTCTTGGATGAGTATTATCCAATGAGCAAGACCAGTGAGGGCCGAGCAGCTATCAGAGGTTTTCAGCAATCATCAGGGGTGCCTTTTCATGAAGCTTTTACTAGATTTAAAGAACTTTTACGAAAATGTCCTCATCATGGTTTTGAAATGTGGGATCTAATTCATTGTTTTATGATGGTTTGTTGCAGGATGATGCTCGGGATTTGCTTTCAATAAGCAATGGAACGTTTCTCACAAATCCTGAAGCGGGTGATTGGGCTCACATGGAGCGTTTGTCTACAACATCAAGGACACATGCCCAATCCACTAGAAGACCAAAAGTAGCATTAAAAGCAGTGGATTATGGTGTGGAAGAGAAGTATGAGAGTTTGGAGAAGAAGTGTGCCTTGTTGGAGCAGCAATTAACACAACTCGGTGTCGGTGGTGGTAATGAAGAAGCGAAAGCAGCGTCATCATTTATAGTTTGTGCAACATGCAGTGAGTTGGGACACTATGCGAATCAGTGTCCCACTATGAGTAGCGGGCAGGAGGATGTGAACTATGTTCAAGGGAAACCATTCGATTTCAACTCCAACACCTATCATCCGAACATGCGAAATCATCCAAACTTCAGGTATGGTAATGCAAATAATCAATTGAATCCTGAATTTCAAGGTTCTTCTGTGCAGGGTGGAGGACAGCAGTACCAACAATCCCAATATCGCCAAGGGAACAATGCCGGAGGTTACCAACGGAACAATTAAACCAAGGTGGGAATCAGCAACAACGCAATTATCAGCAGACCCAACCGAAGCAAGATGATGGCCTTGGAGCACAATTAACAAGCATTATGGAGTCACTCAAGGGTTTAGAAAGGAAGTTCGAAATTCAAGAGAAAAATCATGAAGCTTTGGCCAGGCAAGTGGGTCAATTGGCGGCCGAGTCAGCGAAACAAGAAGCGGGAAAGTTGCTGAGTGACACTATCATCAACCCGCAGCATCAGGCATCTACATCAAAGAGCACAAAACATGTGCCGATCAACAAGGTAACAACATTGCGGTCAGGTAAGTTAGTAGATAATAAGGTGGGGACACCTCCAACACAGGTTGATGGGGTGGTTGAGGATTGGGTAAGTGATGATGAAGAGGAAATTTGTCAGACTGAAAAACCGGTCGAAAACGAACCTTTTAGCCCTAAGAGTCAAAAACGTGTCACTTTTCAAGAGTCAAAAAATAGGGTAATGGGTGAAAATCGAAAAGAATCAAAGGAAGAGGGTGTGGAGGTTAATACCATCCCTTTTCTTAAAGCATTAATCGAACCGGGAAAACAAAAAGAGTTGGGAAAAAGGGGGCCGCATCAAGAGGAAATGTGGGATGTGTTTAAACAAGTTAAAATTAATTTACCCCTCTTGGATGCAATCAAACAAATTCCGGCCTATGCAAAGTACCTGAAAGAGTTGTGCACTCAAAAGCGTAATTACAAAATTCCAAAACGACTTGATGCAAATTCAGAAGTGAGTGCCATTATTTCAGGTATTTTGCCTCAGAAGTTGCAAGATCCAGGGGCACCAATGATTTCTATTCAAGTTGGTTATTTTCAGATGACCCGTGCCCTGTTGGATCTTGGAGCTAGTGTCAGTATACTACCGGGGAGCTTGTACGATCAGTACGATTTCGGACCATTGAAAAAAGCCAACACTACGGTGATTTTGGCTGACTTGACTCCAAAGATACCCCGAGGAGTGTTAACGGATGTCATTGTCAAGGTTGATGAGTTTTTCTATCCTGTAGACTTTTTGGTTCTAGATTATGTGTCAGTCGAAAAGGATTCTCAACCAACGGTAATTTTGGGTCGGCCATTTTTAGCCACAAGCCATGCACAAATTGATTGTAAACTGGGCACCATTGACATGACATTCGGTAATCGAAAGATAAGATTAAGTATTTTTGGAAATGTAACTGACCCTCGGGAGGACGACGAATGCTTTCGAGCGGACGTTGTTGATGGAACTGTCTATCCTTACTTTGTTTGCAATGAGGAAGATGGAACCACCGAGGAGTGTGCTGTTTTTAGCAGGGAACATGCAGGTATAGTGAAGGAGCTGGAGGAAGAAGAAGAGAGGCAGGAGCTGCTAGCTGTGCAGGAGCGAAGACCGCCTTGGTCTTATCATGTGGAGAGTTTGCCGGACCACATCGATTCAAAATTGAAACCATCACTCGAATCACATCCGAATTTAGAATTAAAAGAATTGCCAAAACATTTGAAATATGCTTTTATTGGTGATAATAACACACTTCCGGTTATCATTGCTGCAGGTTTATCTGAAGAGCAGGAAAGTGCATTGATAAAGGTGTTGGCTGAGAGGAGAGCAGCGATAGGATGGACGATCGCTGATTTGAAGGGCATTAGCCCCTCCATTGTGATGCAGAAGATAATCACCAAAGAGGGAGCAAAACCGGCGAGAGATGCACAGAGGAGATTGAACCCCAACATGAGTGAGGTTGTCAAGAAGGAGGTTCTCAAGTGGTTGGACGCAGGTATCGTATACCCAATTTTAGATAGTGCATGGGTAAGTCCAACACAAACTGTCCCAAAGAAAGCTGGCATTCAGATCATCAGAAACGAAAAAGGTGAGGAAATAGCCACTCGGCCGGTAACCGGGTGGCGGATTTGCATTGATTATAGGAAGTTGAACACCGCGACTTCTAGAGACCATTTTCCCTTGCCTTTTATTGATCAAATCATTGAAAAATTGTCTGGTCAGGAATATTATTGTTTTTTAGACGGTTACTCGGGGTACAACCAAATTGCCATTCACCCCGAGGACCAACAAAAGACCACCTTCACATGCCCTTATGGTACTTTTGCTTTTAGGAGAATGCCATTTGGGCTGTGCAATGCCCCGGCCACTTTTCAAAGGTGTATGATGGCAATTTTTTCAGACATGGTCGGGGATTCTTTGGAAATTTTCATGGATGATTTTTCAATTTTTGGTACATCTTTCGAAACTTGTTTAGACCAATTGACCAAAGTGTTGCATAGATGCATTGAAACAAATTTGGTTTTGAGTTGGGAAAAGAGTCACTTTATGGTCAGAGAGGGTATTGTTCTGGGCCATGTTGTGTCGAGTCGGGGGATGGAAGTGGACCGGGAAAAAATTAAAGTTATTTCAACCCTGCCACCCTCGACCAATGTTAAGGGAATAAGGGCTTTTCTGGGGCATGCCGGTTTCTATAGGAGGTTTATCAAAGATTTCAGTAAAATTATAAAACCTCTTTGCAAATTGTTGCTCAAGGATGAACCATTTGATTTTAATGATGAGTGTCTAACTACTTTTAACACTTTGAAAAATAATTTGATTGAAGCACCAATTTTGCAAGCACCCGATTGGTCGCGTCCTTTTGAAATAATGTGTGATGCGAGTGACTTCGCGGTCGGGGCGGTTTTGGGTCAACGGGTAGACAAGAAACCGGTGGTAATTTATTATGCAAGTAAAACTCTAGATGGGGCACAATTGAATTAACGACCACTAAAAAAGAGTTGCTTGAAGTTGTTTTTGCTCTTGATAAATTCAGGTCTTACATTTGGGGGAGCAAGGTGATTGTGTATTCAGACCACAGCGCAGTCAGATACCTGATGGAGAAGAAGGATGCGAAACCGAGGCTGATTCGGTGGATTCTGTTGCTGCAAGAATTCAATTTGGAGATTCGTGACAAGAAAGGGACAGAGAACGTGGTGGCAGATCACCTATCTAGACTGCCACACATTGAAGATGGAGATAGCATGGGGATCAATGAGACATTCCCCGATGAGCATTTATTTTCTGTTTCGACTTTACCTTGGTATGCTCATATTGTTAATTTTTTGGCTGCAGGTACATTACCAGATCATTGGACATCCAAGCAGAAGATGCAGTTTAAGGCTCAGGTGAGGCACTTCGTGTGGGACGAGCCAGATCTGTTCAAGATAGGTCCCGATCAGATAATTCGGATATGTGTGCCAAGTGAGGAAGTGCCGAGTGTTCTGAGTTTGCTACACGAATCAGCGTGTGGAGGACACTTCAGTGGTCAGAAAACGGGTCGTCGGGTATTATCATCAGGTTTATATTGGCCAACGGTGTTCAAGGATGCACATGAATTTGCGAAGGCATGTAATCGGTGTCAGTAGATGGGAAGTATCTCAAAGCGTAATGAAATGCCCATGCAACCGATTTTGGTAGTAGAGTTGTTTGATGTTTGGGGGATCGATTTCATGGGTCCATTCCCGAACTCCCATGGGTTTGTTTATATTCTGGTAGCTGTTGACTATGTAATCGAAGTGGGTGGAAGCAATTGCAACCAGGATCACACTTTAAGAATTTTTGGTTTAGCAAGCTTCTGAAGAGGTATGGGGTGGACCACAGAATTGCAACGCCTTATCACCCGCAAACGAGTGGGCAAGTTGAAGTTTCCAACAGGCAGGTCAAAGAGATTTTGCAGAAAACAGTGCGACCTGACCGAAAGGATTAGGCAGTCAAGTTGGACGACGCCTTATGGGCGTATCGCACCGCATACAAGACGCCTATTGGAATGACTCCGTATCGGTTGGTTTACGGTAAGGGATGTCATCTACCGGTGGAGATTGCTCATCGTGCATATTGGGCGACGAAAGAGTTGAATGTGGATTATGATGAAGCGGGAAGACAAAGGAAGTTGGATTTGTGTGAATTGGAGGAGTTGCGGGCTGAAGCTTATGATTCTGCATCAGCTTACAAAGAAAGAATGAAGAAATATCATGATGCAAAGCTGAGCTTGACAGAGTTTAAGCCGGGACAGAAAGTGTGGTTATATAATTCGCGATTGAAGTTGTTTCCGGGGAAATTGAAGAGTAAGTGGACGGGACCGTATGTGGTAGTTAGAGTTTGAGAGTATGGTAATGTGGAGATAGAAGATCTTGACGATCATTTGAGGCAATTGTGAACGGACATGGGAAGAAAAGGATGCTTCGAGTGTGAAGAGTTATGAAACTTTAAGAAAAATTACCATAAGTTAGTACTGAATCCTACACCTCTGCGAGCCGTCCCAAGGAATGGTGCTGGACCTCGCACTTCCCTTGCAAGAGGGTATAGTGCAATAGAAGGTAGGTGATGTGTTAGTGATTTGTAGTGTGTTATCAGTCGTAATTCCCTGTTTTTATGGTTTATATTTAGTCGGGAACACATCACTTTGTATAGTTTTGTTTATTTCAGGTTTGTAAGTTTATGTGATGAAATCGGACGGATTGAAGATTAGAAGATTAGAAGAATTCTGGTTTCAAGGTCAGATCGTGTCGCGAGGGTTAAGCCTTGCTCCTCGCGACACGACGCGTGTTGAGAAAAAGAGCCCGACTATTTTGGCGAGCTCGTGGCGCGAGCATTTGGAGGAGAGATCGTCGCGCCACGATATGGGTGCTATGTCGGCCAAAAATTAGGGTTTGGCTATTTAAGCCAATGTGAGGTCATTCATTCGACTCTTCTGCCTTTTTGACGACTTTGGGGTGCTGGTTACGGATTCCAGGAGATTTCCAAGCCTTCGGTGAAGAATTTCAAGCATTTGACAAGCATTCCAATGGCGTTTTCTTTGATTTCCATGTTTTTGACTTTTGCCATGTCCGGCTAATTCTCTTGTAATCACTTTAAGTGAAGGTTAGTGTTTTCTGATTTCAAGCTAGGGTTTGTGACATTGGATGGATTCTTGACTTGTGACAATCATTAATTCAGTGTTTGATTGTTTGATATTTCTGATTGATTGTTGTGTTCATACCCCCCACTCCCGGTGTGACAACCCGTAAGTTTCCTATGTCAAATCATATAATAATACGTGTAATTACCTGTTTCTGTGTGCATAAATCTGTGTTTTAGTTAACGTAGATAACGTAATGTGCATCTATCCGTTAGTCTTGGTGTAACCCTAATTTAATATCTCGACAATCGACCTTAAAAACAAGAACATTATATATATGATCGGTGGAACTTTAATAATAAGAAACATTTCACAACAATATATGTATTCTAATATAAAAAGAGTTTTTATATTATCTCGTCATCTTTGTAGTATTTTGCATACGTTCAAAGTTCGTGTCACTATTTGACGTAAAATAATCATTTAACGATAACGTTTATCCATTTATTTACCGACTACGTCAAATAATAAATCATTTTAACGTTTAGTATTTTTATAGCGAAAAACCATTAGGTTTTTATATAAACATTTAACGTCAACGTTTTTCACCATTTAACACCAACTATATTTAAACAAGACTTGTATCCTTTATTTTTCTCAACCTTGATTCATTAATCATCATGCACATCCATTTCCATGCATGATCAAATCCAATTGTCACCTTTGATCATATTGTCTTTCGTGATCAAAACCGACACCTAAACCATCACTTAATCAATTGCTAGTAAACATTCACCACCTTTGCTTAATCTTTCACTAATCTCCCAACCATAAAGCAAAGACTATTCATGTACCTCATCATCATCACCTACACTACCTTAAACCAACACAAAGCCACCCTAGAACTCTTACACCACCTAGCATGTACCATAATATTCTTGGTTGACTCCTCCTCTCCTCTCCATGCACCTAGAACCGCCCCCCCCCCCACCCCCTCTCGGCTCTCTCTCTCTCTCGGTCTTGAACCACAAACCGCCACCACACCACCTCACTTGAACCAAACCCTTTTCTTTCCCTTTCTTGTGCAATCATATATAAGCACACTTAAAATAGAAACCCTAACACTCCTCATTTGCTTCCACAAAAGAAAACACACACACTTTCTCTCCTCTTTCTCCTCCCACCGTCGGCCCTCTCTCTCTCTACTCTCTCTCTAGCTTTCTTCATCCAAACACAAGTTTACTTGAAGATTAAAGCTACAAGGAGCAACAAAGAAGCAAGATCTACTATCCTCCATCCATTTCCACGTTTTTCTCAAGTTAGTAGATGATGTTTTCTTAATTTTTCTCTAGTTAATCATGTTAACTAGTCATACTTTCCATCTAACACTCCTAACACAAGTCTTGGTTAAAAATGGTGACTTTAAACTTATATTTTCTTCTATGATGATAATAACCTACATGTTTGTTCTTATTCATGTTAGATCTAGTATATCTTGTGTTTCTACTAGTGATTTCATATATTTTGAACCCCTCATATGCTACATTATGTAGATCTATAGCAAAACAAGTGTCGATATGCTAGTATGTGTGTGATATGCCTTGGTTTTATGAACAAACCACTAGATCCGAAATTTATGACTCTTGGAACCCTAGGTCCGAAATTTTCTAACATGTTAGAAGGTTGTGGATAGCACCATACGACCTATTGATATGTTTGGACGGCTAAATCTATAAAAATAACCCACTAAAAAAGTCCCGGAAACTATAGTTAAATTAGAGCCATTTTAGGTCAGAAACTTTGACCCCTCCTAAAGTGATTTTAAAATATGTCTTTAGCCTTAAAAACCCTAGTACAAGATCACTTTTGAAAATAGCTAAATTTGGGGAAAAACGGGACAAAAAACGGACACTTTACGGACCCGGAAAACCCATTTTTGTAAAGACATGTAAACAAAGGTTACAACTGATCATGAACACCTTTAAGGACTTTAGATGACTTAAAATAAGTTTACAAAGTGTTTTGGTAGTTTACAAGCCTTAGAACGAGTCACAGGATCGAAACCGGCTAAATCGGACACATACCGGCAAAACCGACAAAACTAGGAAAGCGAACTCTTGAACTTGTACATTCTGATTTCCTATGGCCCTTATGATGAAAATAAATGTGTATTTATTTGTTTGATCATTGCCTTAGTCATATTTACAAATAACGTGAAATGCGACTAGAACCGGCAAAAAAGCCCGTTTTGACCTTAAACCGTCATTTCGTCCTATAAATGTCCTTTGAACTCACATGATATTTATTTGGGAAATATAAACTATTTCTAGAATAATTTTTATCATGAAAATAAATAATATTTTATTTTCGCGCAATAAATATTTATTTTCAATAAATATTTTAATTAGGTCAACGATGTCGTAATATATTAACGGGTTACCATAACGCCAAGACTTGACCAACCAAATTGGAGTGACTTAGATGTCAACCCAATTTCTATATTCTAAGTTGTCTCGTAACATTGTATAGGACTGCTTACTTGCCTACCTTACTGAATTACTTGTATTCAGGTGAGTTTTCACGGCCCCTTTCTTTTACAGTTTTAATACTTGGGGGAGAATTCATTACAAACATAAATCATTTCCTGACAGATAGATTACTTCTTACCATATTGATTACATGAGCTTTTCTAGTCCAAATCATATTGTATCATGCTTGTTCATGTTATGATGAAACCCCACTATTAGTTGAATCCGATTAATTTACGAACAGAAACGATGACTCGTGGATAGATCTATTGTGTTAACGCCCCTACTCCGATTGGTAGCTCCAATCCTGGCTCCGTTTTAATAGTCAGAAGAGTACATACAGTTATATTTGACCATGCGGTACTGTTGGACATAGTATCATGAGTGGGTAATCAGTTAGTTTCGGTATTCAAGGTTCATGTAATTTATAAAACAGTATCTAAACATATTGTCAAACGATGGAATGATTCAATCAAACTTGTTTATCAAACTTTACATGCATGCTATCTAAACCTGTGAACTCACCAACTTTATGTTGACTCGTTTTAGTATATGAATTCTCAGGTGATTGAACTCTGCTGCATTCAAGACATCATATCATTTAGGACCTGCATTTTCTATTTCTGGAGTCATGGTCAAACCGAGCTGCACTTTTGGAGATTTCATTGCATAACACCTAACGGTGTCATGTTCTCAATTCTTTTTGAAATGTAATTGTTTTATTAACAATTAAGACAAACATGTTTTCACTACTATTTCCGTTGCAACTTTGAATGAAACTCCACCTTTTGAATTAACTTAACTTATTAAACGGCTCTAGTTGTTTAATCATCTAGAGGTCGTTCTATGTAATCTTGACTATAATCCATCTCGCTCGCACCCGACATAATAAATTACGGGGTGTGACACCCCGACTACCTTAATTGCATAGCTCTAGGACTATACTAAGTACGTTCATAATAATTGATTAGTTAGGTTGAATGAATTTTAGCACAGCCATGTCTATGTGGTTTCTAAGTTAAATTCCCGAAGTGCGAAATCAGTAATTCACGAAACCAGATCTTGAAGTGGTTACCTTTAATTCATATAAGTTAAAATCAACATTTGTTAGCATAATTTAGTTCTAGTAATTTAGTGTTAAATCAACCAATTCAAAGTTTACAGCTAAGAGGCACTTTTCCATTTTTGCTTTTAGGTTAACGTAATTTAGATTTAATTTAGCTCCTAGTTAATCAATTAGCAAGTAACCACTAATTCCCTTGGTTCGATATCCTGACTTTCACTACTACAAATTTTAATTCGTTGGGGATTTGTAACGGTCTCGACAAACCGTTATCAGTAGGGGTGAGGATCCCAAGTTCCTGAAACCCAATTATCACCCAGGTAACTTCAATATTTAGTTAACGTGATTATCTGTTAAATGCTTACCTAAAACATGATATGTGCTATATATATGTGGGCCTTTACTTGTTTGTGTCTTAGACATTAGAATATGGAAGTTTATGATAAATAAGAATACATCAGGTTTCGAGGACGAAACCTTGTTTAAGGGGGGTAGAGTTCTAACATCCCAAAGTTTCATAAATCGGTAAATACGTGATTATATATATAATTCTATATATATATATATATATATATATATATATATATATATCTAGAAAGATGTGGTTATACGTGTTTAAAATATCATGTTATATGTGAATACATGTGAAATATATGTGGTGATAATCCAAAAAGATAAACACGTAGTGAATACGTATCTAAAAGATAACACGGTAAAATATTGATAAAATATATGAATACGTGTTTAAAATAGAAATATACGTATTTGAAATCATCAAGATAAAGTATTGATGTATATGTATTTATTATAGGCTTAGTAAATATATAAGTATGTAAAAAGTATTGATGTATATGTAACCGAACCTTAGAAAATATTATAAATAGATTTAGGAATGTTTTAAGACATGAAATAATAACTATATCAAAAGATAAGGGGCTAATATGCATTAAATAGAAGTTGGAGGGTTAAAAGTGTAATTTATATAAAGATATAAACATATGTATATGTATATGTATATAATCGAACGTATCCCGGACCTTAGAAACCTTTAGAAATATACCCTTAAGTGTTTTATAGCATAAAATAACAATTCGGTAGAAATATGGGGGCTAAAATGTAACTAAATAGCTTCAAGGACCAAAACTGTCATTCTTTCAAAATACATCACGGATCGCGAAGACCCAGACCCTCCACCGTTGCGTATCGCGACCCATTTGCAGCCAGAAAACGAATAGCACTCGTATTTTTCGACTTGTAGCCTAAGTTTTTGACAAATTGACCCTCCTAACGTGTTGATTTTGAAGCTTAGTCACCATGGACACTTGTATAACCTCCTGCGCCCCTGATGCATATAAATTGCGGATCCAATTCCATTCCTAAACTCACAAATTCACGAAATTCCTCCTCTAGAAACCCTATTCTGGCCATAACCTTCATCGGAGCAATTCGAGCTACTCAAGAGGATTCAAGAGCTGAAATTTTTCAGTGTAGCACTATTAGCTATGATCTAAAATAACCACTTTCAGTTTTGGGTAATTCAATCTCTACGTATGATTTCTAAAAATGTGTTAAAATTATGGTTCTTGAGCTTGTTTTGTAAAAATTGAGTAATCGGGTTGTTCTGTAGGTAATCCTAAAATGTGTTTTTAGAAAACTCTAAGTTTATTTCACAATTGGGAAAGGTTTGGTAATGGTTTTGTTAACAGGTCAAAATTAGGGTTTTCGTAAGAGTGTGCTGCCAAAATTGAGTAAACGGTATTGAATTAAGGTTTGATATTTTGAAGGATATTATAAAATGTTATAATGGGTAATACCATAAGCCAGTTTCAAATAAAAATTAGTTCTGATAGTAAAACAAAAAATACATGAAATTAGGGTTGTGAAATAAGAAAAATTAATATAAAATAATCTGGAGGGTATGGGGACTTGATTTTTGGTATGGTAAAATGTTTTTATATATAGTAAGTATATATGAGTTCAAAATAGATAAATAATAAAATATTAAAGATACCGAGTTAATCGGATATTTAGAAGTTCGTTCGGACCGGAAGGGTAGGCGCCTTTACACTAGGGTTTCTGGCAAAGCGGGGGTTTCGCATAAATCCTAACTGGGACCTCGCATACCACACTGGGCGATCCCAGGGTGAGCGTCTACTTATAGGAATGTGCGGCTTCATATTATCAATAAAAAGGTTAATTTGTCTATAAGGGCATTTTGGTCATTTTAGCCTTAAAAGAGATAAACCCTAATAAAATATTATTAAGATAATAAGGTGTAAATAAACATAGGTGTTATTTATAATAACCTTGCATTAATGCAATCCGATACGCGATTAGGTTAATTATGGACCATAACGGAGATTCAATCTGAATAAACGATTAAAGAGATAAGCTGAGTTTCTACAAGTCCACTTGTAAGTGTTTTCGGGCTGGTATACATACAATATTTGTGAAAGTATATGAAAGATAACTATGACTTGATATATACGTGTTATATAATGAAATTGTTGCTAAATTGCTTATACGTGTTATGCAATTATGTTGATTATAATGTGATGTGTATATACTTGCTTTAAAATTAGGTACTCAAGTGATAAGGGAATTGTTAATAAACGTTTAGTGAATATGTATCATTATATGAGAACAGTTGGTGCATTTTCTTGTATTAATATGTTGTGGATACGCCGCTGGTACATCCTATATATATACATAGTGATATAAGTTACCCGGTATATTGGAAGTGTGGAGGATACGCCGCTAGTACATCCTGTATACATACACTAACGGTAAATTGGGGGATGTCCATTTGTTGCAGTATATGAATGCCTTACACTACGTCAAAAAGTGGCTTTGGCCACGGTTTTATTGATAACGCATAGCCACTGTTTTAAAAAAAGCGTGGCCAAAGGTAAGAAATTCTCGTTTTAGCCACACATATTTTGTACCCGTGGCCAAATATATAGCCTTTGGACCCTTTTAGCCACGTATTTTTTTGTTTATGTGACAACAACAATCAGGTGCAGTGGCTTTAGCCACTGTTTTACAAAAACATGTGGCACTTATTTGTCACACTTAAAAAAGAGTGGCGAAATGCACCAAACGACCACGGAATTTTTATGATTTTTTATTCGTGTGACCAAAAAGGAATGTATGGCCACGCTTAAATAATGTTGTGTGACGGAAGAGTAGATTTTATTACTTAGTAAATTAAAAGAAAACAAAACTATTTATGCGTGGCTAAATGTGAGCAATGGCCACGCTTTTTACTTAGTTATGTGGCTAAAAGCTAGTACATATGGCCACTGTTATTAGGTTGTGTGACTAAATATTAGATGACTAATGGTCACGGTAGGTTGTGAGTGACAAAAATCTATTACCTATGGCAACATATATTAACCGTGACTAAATGGTAGGTTGTGAGTGACAAAAATCTATTTTATGGTCACGGTAATATTAAACGCGTGGCGAAAAAGAGAAGATTTGTTTCCCTCTAAAACAACGCGCTTTTTTCAATTGTACCAATTAATTCGAGCGGGTTAAAATTTGCTACCCTATATATCATCATCATTGTTATTTTCCTTTTTACCACCATCCCTTTCTTGATCTCAAATTCTCTACACCAATTCGTTTACACCAATTCTGGTATCAAATGGCCGATAATCAACGCTCCCTTAATTACTAGTATGTGAAGCATAACCGTATTTTTTTGGTTTACAGTAACAGGAGAAGAAGATCCTTCAAGTCCCACAAATCTGTGATTAAACACAACGATGAGAACATCCTGAAGCAACTCCATGGGCAGAAGAAGATTCCTGATTGTTTTGCCTACCATGTTAAGACAGCAAAATTATTTCGTGTCCTTGATACAAAATTCAATGAACCCGAAGAAGAAGATGAAGAAGATGAAGAAGATGAAGATGAAGAAGATGATGAAGAAGATGATGAAGAAGCAGATGAAGCAGATGAAGAAGATGAAGAAGATGATGATGATGATCATCATGATGATGACGATGCAAGTTCAGGATACATATCCGAAGATTGCAGTGATCCGGATGATTAATCAGGGTTTAGTTTAATTATGAACAAATTAAGAACAATGTTTTATATGTTTATTTTTAGTTATGATATTAGTAGTTATAATTGAATATATGATGGTTATATATGTTTATCATGTTTGATTATCTTGTGATATGGCCACTCATATTAAACATTGGTTGCGTGACAAATTATGACAAATGGTCACGGTATATTAATTTTAGGTGGCTAAAAGAAGAATACCAACAGTGTACGGCGCTTGTAATCATTACTATTTCATTTACTTTATCTTTCAAATCTCCATCTACCACGCCCCTCGAGTATCGATATATACTATCTCTGTATCAGTTTTCATCATCATCTCCACCATGACCCTTTTATCCCAGTCTTTCTCTCTCTGTTTTTCGTCCATCATCGACGGCAAAAAATGTGGAATTGGCGTCATCCGTATGTGGAAAACGGTAAGTTATCATCTTCACCACTGAAATTCGATTGAAATTTTCGTCTCAGATTTGGTAATTTTTTCTTGTGCAGGGAAAGATTGCACTCTGTATCTCCTGCGAGCATATTTTAAGTTATTGTGGAAACCATGGAGACGAGGAGTCTCTAATGGTTCATACAAATGCTTTACTGAGAGCAGATTTCAAGTTATTGTGTAATTTTATAACAGTCAGCAGTAAGGGCACATGTTGAGGTTTGCAGGACTTGTATTCTTCAGGTGCTTCTCTCCCTTTTGGCCCCACGAGCCTGATTTTTCTTCGGCCACTTCTTCTCCCTTTTGGCCCCATGAACCCGATTTATCTTCAGCCACTTCTTCACCATTTTCAGTTGATCATAAGCAATTGCATGTGAGAAAGCAAAGAGGGACTTGTTCTCTCTTTTCACTTGATCAGAAGCAAGTGCATGTGAGCAGCAAAGAGGGATTTTTCTTCAGTCGCTTCTTCTCCCTTTTAAGTTAGTAGTTTTTCAGTTGTAATTTTATAGATCAATGTATTAATGGAATCATACCCTTTGGATTATGTATGTAATTGTGTTTGTTAAAGCAGCAGTTGATTTTGTTTGTTTATTTTTGACTTTTATTGACTCTGGTTTGGTCAAAGAGAGGAGACCTGCAAGCACAATCAAAAAAAGGAAACACTTGACTCAAAATTAAGATCCATAATATATATTCCAGAATACATAAAGAAAAAAAAACAAATATTGTTGATACTGTAGTTTGCTAAGATTCAAAAACATTACAATGATGATCAATTAATCGGTGGTTTTTCGTAATATCATTCCAGTACAGTCAGCTCTATGGTAAACATTGTGACGTGTATCTACTGATGGCAATACATTATCGTTGTGAGGAAAAACTACCGTACTAAATTCTTCATTGGCATCGTCTTCATAATAATCTCTGTAATTTCTGGGAGGTGTCATAAAGACAATATGCGGTTTTTTATCCAGCTGGTCTTTGACGTAAAACAACTGTTGTGCTTGTGACGCGAAAATGAACGGGTCCTCCTTATGACCTAGTCTTTTAAGGTTGACCAAAGTGTAACCAAGACTATCTTTTTTGACCCCCTGTGTATTCTCAACCCAGTCGCACATAAATAGAGGGATGGTTTTTATATGGTAATCTAGTAGCCATATCTCTTTTAAAACCCCATAGTAAGGTTTTTTTCCATAGGTTTACACCAACCCCGCTGTTCTGGTAAACCCTACCGTCTCGAGATTTTGTACGAAATGAATAGCCATTGATGTCATATACTTCATATTTCCTCGCGCTTCTGTGCGGAACATGTGAAATCCACCTAAAGGTCTCTGATATAGTTTCTGGGGACTTCGCCATCTCCTTTTCAACCTGAAATTCATAGTAGGTTCATCAGGAGAGTTCATTCTAATAGGAAGATTATAGCTCTTCCAAAAATAAAATAAAGTTATTCCGGACAACTCAGGTCAGTTGTTCCGGAAAGTTACAGTTCATCCGGAATTAAAACTATAAGAAAAATAGTTTCAGTTCACCAGGAAGGTTATAGTTCATCCGGATAGAAAATAGAGTTATTCCGGACAACTCAGGTCAGTTTTTCCGGAAAGTTACAGTTCATCCGGAATTAAAACTATAAGAAAAATAGTTTCAGTTCACCAGGAAGGTTATAGTTCATCCGGATAGAAAATAGAGTTTTTCCGGACAACTCAGGTCAGTTGTTCCGGAAAGTTACAGTTCATCCGGAATTAAAACTATAAGAAAATAGTTTCAGTTCACCAGGAAGGTTATAGTTCATCCGGATAGAAAATAGAGTTGTTCCGGACAACTCAGGTCAGTTGTTCAGGAAAGTTACAGTTCATCCGGAATTAAAGCAATAAGCAAATTTAGCTGACCTTGTTGCGTAACCATTTACCAAATGTTGTGCTCTGCTTCTTAGTCAGGTCATTTAGTCTACTTCCAGGATGTTCCTTTTACAAAAAATTCATGTGTTCTCTGCAATTACATGAATTGAAGTTATCTATAAGAGTTTATAATTAATTAAACAGATAAAAAAAGGTTAATAATCTAAATTACTTACTCGATATAATGCTCAATTTCAGGCGTATTTAGCAACACAAATAAATGCTTTTTCGATAGGAGCTCTGGAGAGACTTCAACTGATCTACCAGCTAACCCTGGACTTCCATCCGCACTGCTATGCTTTTTAGTTGGAACACCAATAGTTGTGATGTTTTTTTGGTATTCGCTGAGAAACTCAATCGTTTCTTCTACGATGTTCTCCTCAGCAATGCATCCTTCTGGATAAGTTTTGTTTCTCACGTGGCCCTTAATTACCTTCATACACCTTTCAAATGGATACATCCATCGAAAGCATATTGGGCCACATAATTTTACCTCCCTAGTAAGGTGCACCGTCAAATGAAGCATAACATCAAAAAATGATGGCGGGAAATATTTCTCAAGCAGGCATAGTGTGACACAAAGATCTGCTTGCAATTTGTCTAGCTCTTCGACGTTGATCTCTTTGCTGCATATTGATTTGAAAAAAAAAACAGAGCCTTATAATAGCATATCTTGTCGGTTCAGGCATGACTGACAGAATTGCAATTGACAGAAACTGTTGCATCAGCATATGATAGTCATGTGACTTGAGCCCCACAAGTTTCTTGTCCTTTAGACTAACCAAACTAGAAAAGTTAGAACAATAGCCTTGTGGAACCTTCAAGTTATACAACGTGTCACAAAACTTTTCCTTTTCATCTTTTTGTAACGTGTAACACACTGCAGGAAGTACCATGTTGTTCTTGTTCTGTTTAGGCTGCAACTCTGGTCTCAACCCCAAAAAGTTCAGATCCTTTCTCGCGCGCATTCAGTCCATCCTTCGTCTTTCCGGGAAGGTTGAGCAGAGTTCCAACAAGACTCTCAGCCACATTCTTTTCAATATGCATGAAATCAATGCAATGTTGGACACTATTATGCCTCCAGTATCTAAGTCTTCGAAACCATATATTAAATTTCTTCCAATATGGTGGCTTCTCTTTGTTCTTTCTTTTTCTCTTATCAATCTTCCCCCCTCTTCCGGTTGAGGTCTCTGGGATTTCTGAATCAGTACACCTTAATCCCTTTCCTCATTTGTTCCTGATATGTTGAACTTCGTTGTATATCTGTTCTCCGGTCATAGGATCAGCAGCAACTTCCAACTCTTGTTTACCATTGAAGGCCTTTGTTTGCTTTCGGAAGGCATGCGTATATGGTAGATATCTTCTGTGACCAGCATAACACTGCTTGGCTGAGAAAGGAAGCCTAATGCATTTAGTTTGTTCCCGACATACCACACAACCATGGAATCCACTGTACGGGCAACCACAAAGTGTACCAAGTGCAGGGTAGTCATTAATCGTCCATAAAACAACTGCACGCATAGTAAACTGTTCTTGCGCATACGCATCATATGTTTCCACACCTGCCTCGAATAACAGCTCCAAGTCATCAATTAATGGTTCCAAAAACACATCAATATCGTTTCCAGGCGCTCCCGATATTAATAACAAAAGCATGATGAACTTTCTTTTCATACACAACCATGGTGGAAGGTTGTAAATGACTGATAGAACCGGCCACACACTGTGATTTCTGTTACCTCTATTTACGTCGACCCCATCAGTTGAAATGCCAAGACGAAGACTTCTAGGATCGTCAGCGATTTCGGGATATTTGTCATCGATGGCTTTCCATGCCGGTGAATCGGATGGGTGTCGTAACACACCGGGTGTTTTGGAACTGGTGGCATGCTATCTTAGATCCTCCGCTGTGGTTTTCACTTGAAACAGTCGTTTCAATCTTGGAATGATGGGAAAATACCACATTACCTTTGCATGAGTATTGTCGTATAGTTTCTTAGTCCTCTCATCCACCTTCCACCTGGACTCACCACAAGTTGGACATACAGTTAGGTCCTTGTTCTCCTTCCTGTAGAGAATACAATCATTGATACACACATGTATCTTGGTGTACCCTGCACCCATTGACTTCAAAATCTTCTTGGCCTCATATGTATTCTTCACAATCTCATTACCTTCAGGTAGCATCTGTTTCATCAAAACTAAAAGTTCATTAAAAAATTTATCTGATCCTCCATGCTTAGTCTTCAAGTTCAGTAGTTGAACCAAGGCAGATAACTTTGTGAAGGTATGGCATCCTTCATACAGAGGCTTCTCAGCATCCATGAGTCGTTCTTGAAACTTCACATGGTCCTCATTGAAATTTTCTTCAGTAGCTCTGACCATTTTTATTGTTTCGGCTGCATCCAATGGCACTCCGGAATCGAAAAATGATTCCGTGTGAAGCTCCTCTCCTGCGGGCTCGTCTATCTCTCCATGTTTAATCCACCTTCTATAAGTCTGATCGAATCCCTTTGAAAACAAATGAAATTCTACATCATCAACATTAAAAGAGTAATGGTTTAGAAAATTAACACAGGGACATGGAATTTCATTACTCTCCAAATTGGTAACTGCAAACATTAAGAATGATTTAACTCCATCGGCATATGATTGCGTGGTTCTACTGGTTTTCATCCAAGACTTATCCATGTTTGTTTTGCTAACAGATACAACAACAAATTAAGATGATTAAAAATGATCAATACTGAAAATCCTTTTCAATTATCTTTACTGTGAACCTGTTTATTGGAGAAGTAATAGAACGGAGGGAAAATTCTATCGATTGATATGTGAAATTTTCAATTGAGTTCGCTCTAATTACCCCGCCTCTTTTAAAATTTAGCGGGCCCAGTTAGAATCATATTTAAATAAATTAAAACGAAAATTAGCTTCTAACTCAGTCTGTTACTGAATAATTACTCTTGATCCTAAGGAACTCTAGTTCATCCGGTTCTATTACTAAATAACTCTTTATAACCTGAAGAACTCTAGTTCATCTTCCCTCAATCCTCATGAACTCAGTGGGTAATTTTGAAATTAATCAAATAAGACCTATGGTATCGTGTAGGAATTTCAGTTTAATTAATTAACTTGGAGAACGTGTGAAAATAATTTTTGTAGAATAACCAAAAGTCTAATAATTATAATGTGCAGTCCTCATGAACTCAGTGGGTAATTTTGAAATTAATCAAATAAGACCTATGGTATACTCTAGTGATTACACATCTAAGAAGACGCATACTCAAGTGATTTGCACATATAACCATACCACTTGATCAATAATCAGAAACTTCTCACCTCCAACATCAAACCCTTTTCAAAATCCTTATCAAACCTTTTCTCAAAATCCTTAACAAACCCTTTCTCAAAACACTCAAATCCTTCTCAAAATGGCAAACTTAAAAGAATTAGTTGAACATTATTTGCAGATAAAGATTGTTGCTACCCTGGACAGGTACGAGGTGATTATTGGGGCAAAGAGACAGAGTGTCTTAGACGGGATGACCCTGCTCGACCAATTACTTAAAGAGCCACCAAGTCCATCAAGATACCAGATGGAAACTTTTCTGATGGAAGAGATACGCGTCTCCGATGCCAGGCTTCAAATGTTGGTTCAACAGAGGAAAGAAGCAATGAGCAGGCATTTGGAGTTGATGGAGGAGATGGAATCTAGGTTCCCGTGAACCTCAACCCGCAACTGCTCTGTTTTTTTTTTTAGGAATGAACATGTAAATTAGGAAACAATTTTGTGTATGGAATTGGAATCAGTAGTATGAAATCCACTTTTTTTTATATACTTGTTTATCTAGTTTTGTTTATTAAATCAATCTGATCAACAATTGCAATCCGATCAACAACTGATGCAGAGACGATCAAAAACCCTAAACACAAAAAACAGAACGGATCTACAAAAACCTTAGGGGCCGTTTGGTTGTGGAAAATGTTTTTTAGTTTTTCATTTCTAGTTTTCTAGAAAATGAAATGAGTTTTCCATCTCTAGAAAACACATGAAAATTTTTGAAAACGCGTTCAAATTTGAAAGATGGAATTTTCATTTTCAAAATTAGAAAACTAGAAAACATGTTCAAATCAACTGTTTTCTATCTCTACATTTCATTAGATTTCCGTCGACGATGCGGTGGAGCAGACGGCGACGGAGGTAACGGAGGAGAGGTCGAGCGGTTGTGCGTATAAACCCTAGAAAATGAACGCCCATTTTCTTTTGTATATATTTGGAAAACGAAAATAGAAAACTAAAAACAGAAAACAATAAAAAAGGTGTTTTCCATTTTTAGTTAAAATTTAGAAAACACTATTTTCTGTTTTCCTAGAAAACGTTTTCTAAAAAAATACAATTTGAACGCGTTTTCAGTTTTCCTTGTTTTCTTGGAAAACAGAAATGGAAAACACCCCCTGTTTTCCACAACTAAACGCGCCCTTAAATTGTGGGGAATAATAATTCTAAATAAATTATATAAAAAGATCTAAGATAAAAATTAAATAATGGGTCAATTTGGGGTCAAATGGGTCAATTTGATGTGTTTAGGGTCAAATGGGTCAATTTGATGTGTTTAGAAACAATCTACTCAATCAAACTCATCTCAAAGGTCGGCCGATAAGGTACGGATTTGAAACAGTTCTGAATTTGAGTTGATCTGGAAGATTCTAGTTCATCTGGTTGAGCATGCGTCTCTACTTATAGTTCATCCGGATAGTTAGAGTTCATCCGGATAGTTAAAGTTCCTCAGGATAGGTAAGGTTCATCAGGATAGTAAGAAGTTCATCAGGATAGTTAGAGTTCATCGGGATAGTTAGAGTTGATCCGGAAGATTCTAGTTCATCTGGATGAACATGCGTCCCTACTTATAGTTCACCGTGTTGGTTATAGTTCATCCCATAGTTAAAGTTCACCAGCATAGGTAAAGTTCATCAGGATAGTTAAAGTTCATCCGAATGGTTATCTGGATAGTTAACTAATGTTTAGCCGGTTATGATCGATATGATTTTATTAATTAATTGAATTGTAGGTCACTTCTGCGACTCTATCACAACACACTCCTCCATCTACAACAGCGTCGCAAAAGGAAAGGGTAACTATTTTAATTTACACAGTTGTGTAGTTCCCTTATAACTAATTGCTCTATGATCATTTAATTAAATGTTGATGCTGTCTTTAGGTGAGAAAGAGAAAAATGACAGAAGCAGTAGCTGCTGCAGCCAGTGCTGCTGGGGCATCAGAGCAGGAAGTGGTATATATATATATATATATATATATATATATATATATATATATATAATTAATTAATTTAGAAATTTGACAAATCGCTTTGACGTTATCGTTAATTAATATATATGTTACTAATCAGTTAATTACATGGTGTCAATTTAGGAAAAGAATAAGAGACATGCAAAACCAGTAAAACCTGCAGCTTGTAAAGTACCTCCTAAGAAGAGTGATCATCAGTTGGAAAAACCAAATAATTATGATGCCATTGCAGCTGCTATCGATCTGCAGCCAGTAATCCAAGAGGTATATAGATTAGTATATACCACAATTTTTGTATTCTATTTTTTACTTTAATTAATTAATTGTTTATATATATGCTATAATTAATAATATTATTATTATTATTATTATGTCACTTCTGATCAGGGGAGCCAAACTGCGACATTGCACATGGAGTGGGATCCACTGAACGTCGTGGGAATGGCTGAATTATTACCAAAACAAAAAGATGAGAAGATTCATGGAAGTCCATTACCTCCTGGTTGCCGTAGAATTAAAGTTTATCAGGTCAAAAAGGGTGTAACATTTTTACCATTCCCAGTAGATGATAAAACAACGCTTTCGGAGGTTGAAAATAAATATATTATTGCATGGCCGATGAACCGAATGATCCTTCATTCTAATAACAAGTCAGATAGATCACAGCTGGTTGATCATTCTACGGTTCAAAAAGTACTGGAACAACCACAGGTAATTACTACATTAATTAATCGTATCCGCTAATTAATTAACTTTATATATATTATATATATCTGATCGGTTTTATTTGTCATGTTTCCAGGTAAATAATGATCGGAAAAAGATGCCGAAAGTGTACGTAACACCAAACCAGCTGATGAATCAAAATCTGATAAATAGAAAAATCACACGGCACCAGCATAAGTAGCTGATCAGCACGGACAAGAAATTATAATTAATTATTATAGAAATTAAACTTTGATTAGTCTCGTATGTTATCTTTTTGAACAGCGTCATGATTAGTGTATGTACATTAATTTTTAATTATAATATATGATTTTTAAGGTTTCTCTATACTAATTAATTAATATATAATTAATTGTAATTAAGAAAATATATGTGACCATATATATAATACCAAAGGCCACACTTTTTATATTTTAACGTGGCCGTTGCCACCATTTGGCCACGCTTATTGGGACAAATTATCTGATTTCAACTACCCTTTGGCCACTTTTTTTTTCCAATTATATGTGGCTAAAACACAAATATACGTGACCATATAATACCAAAGGCCACGTTTTTTATATCTTAACGTGGCCATTGCCACCCTTTAGCCACCCGTATTGAGACAAAATGTATGATTTCAACTACCCTTTGGCCATTTTCTTTTTCCAAATATATGTGGCTAAAACACAAATATACGTGACCATATAATACCAAAGGCCACGCTTTTTATATTTTAATGTGGCCGTTGCCACCCTTTGGCCACGCTTATTGGGACAAAATTTATGATTTCAGCAACCCATTTGGCCACGTTTTTTCATATCATATGTGGCTAAAACACAAATATACGTGACCATATAATACCAAAGGCCACGCTATTCATATTTTAACGTGGCGGTTGCCACCCTTTGGCCACGCGTATTGGGACAAAAATTATAATTTCAGCAACCCATTTGGCCACGTTTTTTTATAACATATGTGGCTAAAACACAAATATACGTGACCATATAATACCAAAGGCCACGCTTTTGATATTTTAACGTGGCCGTTGCCACCCTTTGGCCACTCGTACTGTGACAAAATGTATGATTTCAGCAACCCTTTGGCCACGTATTTTTATAATGTATGTGGCTAAAACACGAATATACGTGACCATAAAATACCAAAGGCCACGTTAACCAAACACATGTGGCCGTTGGGACCCTTTGGCCACGCTTTTCTGAAGAATTGTTTGATTACAACAACAAATATTGGTACCCTTTAGCCACGCTTATAGGTGGCTTCAGCCACTGATATTGTAACGTGGCCGTAGGGTACATATGGTCACGGCACCTATGGTGTCGGTTGGAATGAAAAAAAAAACGTGACCAAACACCTTTTGTCGCGGTATTTTTCCATGGCTAAAGGTGAATTTTGACGTAGTGTTCTCACTGTTTAATAACAAACCTAAAGCAAGTGGTTAATAACTAGGGTAGGTAGTGCACATGATCGGTAACTAAGTCATTAAAATGAGAAAATGACCTAATAGAGCAAGCATGAGTTGCTACAAAGACCTAACAGACATAAAGCATGAGTTGCTACAGGACCTAATAGAGATAAAGCATGATTTGCTATTATGACTTATTAGAGTTAGATCATGTGTTGCTGCTGAAGAAGAAGGACTGTTGCTTCCCTATAGTGGTCTTAGGGAACCATGTACAGACGGAGCTGTAGTTGGTCATTGTAACAACTATCTTGTGCCAATGTGGGATGAAAATTGTAGTGGCGGGTAGACCATTCGAAGGAGATGAAGATTGAAGAGACGTTGCTTCCCCATAGTGGTGGCTTAGGGAACCGTGTACGGACGAAGCTGCATTGGGTCGTTATAAATAACTATCCATCAAGATGGGACGAAGTATGTAGTGCGTAGTGTTGCTGCATCAGGTTGTTGTAATAACTATACTTCGAGATGGGACGAAGTGTGTAGTGGCAAGCTGACTCTTCATGGAGAACCAAAATAGTTGGTTAAATATGGTGACCTAGAAGTTAAGCCTAGGTTCATGCTTAAGATAATAGGATACATTATTATAGTGATTATGTGTTAGAATTTATATGTGTTGTGAAAACCAGGTAAACACTAAAACAGTTTTTGAACTAAACGGTAGAACTTACCAGTGTAAGCTGACTTTTTAAAATTATGTATGCTAGGTTCTGATGCGCCCTATGGGTCAAGCTTCGATTACGCTCTAGGAGGAGACGGTGAAGACGTTGGTTGCTGGAATAAATTATCTTATGTTTTAGTTTACCTTATGTTTAATATATCGTATGTTATGTTTATTCTTCCGATGTGTAAGAATCGTCAGAAAGTATATAAATAAAAGTTTTAATATCCCTTGTTTTTGTGATCTCTGATTAAATCATGTGTTGATGAGTCATCTGATGATGTGGCGCCGGCCCAAAAGGGGCCAGGCATCACACGTAGTCCCAGTCTATAAGAACAAAGGTGACACACAGTGTTACGGAAACTACCAAGGCATTAAGTTGCTAAGCCATACCATGAAACTTTGGGAAAGAGTTATCGAAACTAGAATCAGGAGGGAAAGTCATGTTACGGTGAACCAGTTTGGTTTCATGCCAGGTCGGTCAACCACGGAGGCGATACACATCTTAAGGCAATTAATAGAAAAGTATCGAGAAAAGATGCATGATTGAAAATTCGTTAGCGATGGATCGTCTACTTAATCGTATTGAAATCAATGTTAAACGAGGATGAACACGAGAGTAAATACAAAAAGACTTTGTATTAGACCACTGAGAAACACCACAAAGTACACATACAAGATCTGACCCAGAAGTCCTAATCACAATACAAGACTAGCTATTTATAGATGAACAAAATAAGCTTGAATCCGATCATCCGAACCTCAGGTTCGTACCATGTTCGTATGTGTCCGAACTCTGAGTTCGCCTATAGTTCGGATCATAACAATCTTGCAACATTGTCTTGTATTTGATACTTCACATGACGATCAGGAACTATGTATCAACAAACTCCCCCTCTGTATGTGCAGTATCAACTTCCACTTAAAACTTGTACTTTGAATTTCAATCAAACTTTTCCTCTTCTTTGATGATTAGTTTGATCTCGAATAATTGATATTACAACATGTGTAAACTCTTTATCAACAACTCCAGAAGACTTGAAGTTGTGATGTTCTTCTTTCCACTTAGAAACCTGCCAACATAACTAATATTGGTGCAAAACGTCTCTTCGAGACTCCAAGATATATTGATTTTGAAATTTGATTTCGTATTCCGTGTTGATCAATCAAAAAGAAATAAGAAGTAAAATCTTTTGATTTTCCAAAACTTTATATCAAAACACACCTAAAATGTTTTTAGTATTTTTTGATAAGAAATGTAAATGCATTACAGAATCAGATACTATTTTTGTCTTTTGCGAGAAAGATCACGACTTGGGATCATATTGGACATAACCTGCTGAACTACACTTCAATTTCGATTATTATAGCACATAAGCCATATCGATTGTAGATATAATTTGTCCAACTTTAAACTCAGACAGAATCATACTCATAACATCTAGATATGTTAAGATATTAATTAGATTTGCATTGACCAGTGTACCCCACACTGTCAGACATACTCAGATATGTTTTGCTTATCACACTTTGTGATTTCACTTGTGATTTAACACATATTGATTGTATTCATGATATAGTCAGCTGTGTTCTATGTAAAAAAGAAATAAGAACGCTAAATCGTCGACCTTAAGGTCGATCTTTCGATACGCAGGTAAGGCCTCGGATTTAACAAAATAAGAAATAAAACAAGTTGAAATTGTATAACCCAACAACAATCAGGTCGGTACTCTCGTACACGTAGAGAAAGTCCGATGAGTTATACGAAAAACCAAAGAAAATAAAGCAGAACCTTAAATGAACAACTATCACGTCGGTCTTGTGGACACGCAGAGATAGACAGATCATTTAAGAAAATAAAGAAAATCAAACAAGTTTAAATCTTTGCAAAATAAACACATGTCTACATGGTGACTTCTCATTTTATTTTTCACATATCTTTTTCTTGATATATCATGAGATACGCATCAAGATGTCGTCCACTAGGTAGAGCATCAGATTTAGTGTATATCACATTTGAATACTTTCTGATTTGCCGAGCCTACCTAGCACATCGATGAAATGGTCTTATGACTTTTTCATCTAGTTTATCCATGCGTCAGACGATGTCAGCCAATATGTTGGATTAGGTGTCTAAGCCTATAACTATAATTGATAGCAGCACAGTCCTTTTGGGTTGCCCTCAAGACTCGACATATGGAGAATTAATAAAAAGGGAAAATAAATAGTTTGTTAATTATTATGGTCTAATAATTAACTATACAAAAACTATTTGGGAGGTTAATTAACAGTTTGTTAATTGAAAGGGATAAATAATAATTAATCAATAGTTGGTTAAATTAGGAAATTGTCTATCCCACATGGAAGATTTCGAAAATCCCTTAGGCAAAAGGGAATTTTGAATTTTTGCATGTATCCCACATTGGTGGGATTACAAAGTAAGGAGGTTATCCAAGGCTATAAATAAAGGCCTTAGGAATTCATTCCAATTCGCTCATCAAGGCTTGAGTATTCGCCTCCTTCTTTCTCCCTCCTTGTGGAAGAACTCCTTATAGTTCATCCCACCCTTAGTTTATATTCTTCTTCGAGTCCTTGGGTGTGATCCCATTAGAGGCACGACGCTTGTGGTGCTTGCTTCCTTGAAATCAAGAAGGATTATTATAGTTGTTTACTATAACAAATAAGAGGTATGTAACCCTATCTGTTTTAGTAGCTTATTTATTTATTTTGATTGTTTGCTAGGGTTCATGATATGTTCATAGTTATAGGTTCAATAGTGAAAACATAGATCATGTTTTAGGTTGCATGCACCCTTATTTGTTTAAGTTTGCTTGTAGTGCCTGAAACCCAACAGTGGTATCAGAGCATAAGGCTTGTTTTCAATTGAATTAGCTATAATTGTTGAACTGTTAGGAGGCTCGCATTCGATTTTAGGTATTAGGATTTTTGAAACCCTAATCTTGCCCCCTAAGTTTCAAATGCCTTTAGGATAAGGATTACTTTAATAGTTTAAATTTATTATCCTATTATTATTATTATTGATATATAATAATGGTATTTTTAAAAGTTTTAAAAATACACCTTATATTATATGTATGATTAAAAGCTTAATTGTTATTATATGTATAAGAACAACAGTCAGTCAAATCAATAGTAGGCCTCATTCACGAAGCTAGTCTATAAGAGGGATATAAGGAAACTGCCTATAAAATGGTAGTTGAATGGGTATCCATTCTCACCCACCGCTTCCTAGATCAGTGGAGGGTCGTTAGCCGAACGGGTTTGATAGGACTAAATTTAATTCCCATTAAAAGTATAATGACATTAAAAGTAACTAAACCTTTTATTATAAATTCCTAGTTACTTTAGGAAAAATGTGAATTTGTATGCTAACCCATGAAATTGCACATTACACTTTATAAGTCATTAGTGGAGCGTGTGTGGTTAACCGGCACACTAATAGGGACTAATAAAGAGTTGTAATGGGTATCTAAAAAATTATTATTGTTGATGGAGCGTGTGTGGTTAACCAGCACATCAATTGAGATGATAAATGACATTGAGGTTACCAAGCACATTTGCATGGTTATTCACATCTTGTTTGTGATCCTCGGTATCCCAGTCACAAATGGAAGTGCATAATCCGAGATTAAACATGCCATTGAATAGTTTCAATGAATCTCAAAAGGAAACCTACCTTTATGAAATTTGCAATTAGATTACGGCATCCCTCTTCTAAGTTGTAAATTTTATAGTTGGATCAAACTCGTTTTTCTTATCTAACTTTAAATATTTCTTTTAAAGAGAAAAATGTCTGCTCCTACCGATGCTTCTGGTTCCTCCTCCTCTACCCACAACAACTTCTCCCTGTTGGGCATCTGCTCAAAGGTGATATTGGACGGCTCCAACTACAACGACTGGATGCGTAACATCAAGATGGCCTTTCGTTATGAATACAAGGAGTATGTCCTTGAAAAGGAGCTAGTTGAAATTGACCAAGAGAAAGCCACTGCTGATGAATTAGCCGCCTACAGGCAACATGAAAAGGATGCAACAAAAGTTGCTTGCATCATGGTTGCCACTATGACCCTTGAGTTGCAAAGATTCTATGAGGATTACTGGCCGTACGAGATGAACAAGGACCTTATGGAAAAGTACCATAAGCGAGCTCGTCAAGAAAAGTACGACATAGTAAAGTCCCTCATATCAAGCAAGATGAAGGACGGGGAATCTGTTAGCGTCCACGTGCAAAGAATGCAACGCTACGTGGATCAACTTCTGAGGTTGGGTGTGCACTTTGATGAGGAATTAGCTATTGATATAGTCCTGAACTCCTTACCAAGTTGTTATGATCAGTTCATCTTGACCTATCATTTGAACAACACTGAGACTACATTGGCTCAGTTGCACAACCTCCTGAGAACAGCTGAAACAGGAATGAAGGGAAAAAGTGTTGCCACTGCTCCTGCTAATACTCCCGTTCTAGCCATTGGTCAAGGAAATGGGAAGAAGAGGAAAGGTCCTCCCAAACAAAACTGGAAGGGAAAGTCTCATATAAAATCCAGTTCTGATGTTGCCCCTATCTCTGATCCTAAAGAGGCCACTTGCTTCTATTGAAACGAAAAGGGGCATTGGAAACGAAGCTGCCCAAAGTATCTGCAAGATCTTAAGGATGGCAAAGTGAAACCATCTTCTGCAGGTACATACACTATTTTATCTAAGAACTCATTATCTTCTAATTCTTGGGTCCTTGACACAGGATGTGGATTCCACATTTGCTCTGTTTTGCAGGGACTAAGAAAAAGTGAGGATGTGGAGCATGGTAGAATGAACTTGATCATGGGGAATAGGCGATCTTCACCTGTCACCAAGATTGGAGTTTATAGTCTAGTGCTTAGTAATGGTTTTAGTTTGGATTTATTGAATTATTGCTACTCGTCAGAAATGACACGAAACATTATCTCTTTTCATGCATTGTTCAAACAAGGTTTTAGATATTCTTTCAATGATGAGAATGGTTCTATTTCTGCTTATAAAAATGGTGTTTTTTATTTTGAAGTTTTACCTTGTAATGGTGTGTATGAAACTGTGATGCGTGTAGACAATTTAGGCAATAGTGTATTTCAAATTGATTCGTCTAATGGTATAGACAAAGCATGTTTGTGGCATTGCCGTCTTGGACACATTAACAAGAAACGCATGGAACAACTCCAAAAGGATGGGGTGTTGGAATCATTTGACCTAAGGCCAGATGATACATGCGAATCTTGTCTTTTGGGTAAGATGACAAAATCGCCTTTCACTGGATCTTGTGAAAGAGGTGAAGGTTTGTTGGATCTCATACACAGACGTGTGTGGGCCCTTCAGATCATCCACAAGGGATGCTAATCGATTCTATGTAACTTTTACTGATGATTATAGCAGATATGGTTATATCTACTTAATCAAGCATAAGTCGGAAACCTTTGAAAAGTTCAAAGAGTTTAAGCAAGAAGTCGAGAATCAATTAGGCAGGAAGATAAAGATGCTCCGTTCAGATAGAGGCGGAGAGTATCTTAGTATCGAATTCCATGACTATCTCAAGGAATGTGGAATATTTTCACAATTGACACCTCCTAGGACACCACAACTTAATGGTGTGGCTGAGAGACACAATCGAACCTTGTTGGACATGGTTCGTTCCATGATGAGTCGAGCTTCACTTCCAATCTCATTCTGGGGGTATGCCTTAGAGACTGCCGCCCACATTCTTAATCTTGTCCCAACAAAGAAGGTTGCCAAAACACCTCACGAAATGTGGACAGGAAGAGTTCCCTCGTTAGCACATATTAAGGTTTGGGGTTGTGAAGCTTTCGTTAGACGAGAAACTCACGATAAGCTTGAACCTCGTAGTGAGCGATGTAATTTCATCGGCTATTGATGTGCTCGGAACGACACTAAAAATACTAATTAACTAGACCTAAAACCTAGACCTAATACACACCTAATTTTACCGAAATAACCTAGACCGAACCGAACCCTAAGGCAGTGAACCTGTCGGATTGTAGTAAAGCTAAGGCAAGACCGGTTTATCGAACCTAGGACACTACGATAACAAGAATTAACCTAGACCTACGAAATGGAAATTACTAAGAATTTGATTTGGGTTTTGGATTTGAGAATTAATTAACTAACTTCACTAACACTAGCGCCCGAAAGCAAAGCAAACCTCGAGGGAACTACCAAATGCGAGAAGACACCACCTAGACCTCGAATCACAATTAATACCTATGATCTACCTGACTATGACAATTCTGATGGTCGCTAGTTCACCTTTTAAGTACTTCCTAGAAATTGTTTCTAACGCCCGAACAGGAGTTCACCTTTTGAGTACGTCCTACCTCAACCAAACCTAGTCACCCTCGAACCTAATCTAAGGCACCCTAAGCTAGCAGGAGCTACCACTAACCAACTGCAAAAGACTCGGAATAGCAAATTAGAAAACGAACCTAGGGAATTTCCTTTTGGGACAACTCAATCCTAAGCGATTAACCAACCCGACTACCCAATGGCTATCACCCTTTTAAGTCTATTTAGCCAGCAGGACACAAGATTCGAATAACCAAATATCACCTAACCCTATGACCACAATGAAGCAGTCACATTAAATTGCAAGAATAACCCTACAAGTTAAATACTTTACCCAAACCGGAAGACATCCGCAAGCAAGGCAAGGATTAGACTATAAACGGAAATCTAAATCAAGCACACAAACGCATCATCACAGAAAATTAATGGAATTTAATAGAAACAAACATCAATCAAATAGTCAAAGTCAAATACGATCATAAACATCAAAAGTTCATCATTCGGTCCAGGTGGTGGTAAATAACCTAGCCAACCACCATGTCTAATGCAGAAACAATAATAAAGATTAAGTCTTGCACAAGAAACATGTTGTAGTCAAAATTAAATACAAGAATAAAAAGAGAAACGAGAAACCGATTAATGTTTTGATGAAGAATCGTCGATCTCCCGCTAATCCTCTTGATTTCCTGACCTTGTCCACGCTCTGTATACGTCCGATTATCCCTCTGGCTGGTTGAAAATTGCTCCTTTTTAATGCTGTCGTCGAAGCCAAGAAAACTCCCCCCTTTAATTCGTAGGGTTTTCTCCCCCGGCTGAAAGTCTCCTACACCCCATTAAGACTCAATTACTATAAACTAAATAAAAACTCATCAAAACTGACTCAAAATTGACTCAAATATTATACAAAATACACGGGAAAACAGGATGTGTTTACAACACATCAAACATCCCCACACTGACTCTTTTTTCGTCCTCGAAAAATACTGCAATGGAATCATAACCAGGAAATTGATTTCTAACAACTCACAATTTTCCAAATTTATATTTTACATAGTCAATCACACTCCGGTAGCAATTATCGGTATTTCGATCCGATTAAACCCAACCGCCAACTTTTGAGCCCCCAAGGTGTTTATACTTTACCGAATATTTTTCAGTCTGCCTATGTGTCCCACTTTAGAAAGATCAAGTTCAGCCTAATCCCGAATCATATTCAGTCCGAATAAAGGGTAATAAAGATATAACTTTTAGATTTTCACCACCCCCTTTAAATCAGATACAAAGATGTCCGAAGAATGATGGAATTAAATGGAATGTGAAGTGTTTGAGCATTTATTTTCTAATCTACCATATTTTTTCTCTTTTTCATTCTTTTTCTCTTTTTTCTCATTTTTTTCTCAATTGGTCAATTTTAACTAAGTTTACCAACGGACATCATCAGAGGCATTCTTTTCGAGATGTTATCCCCAAAATCATACGTGAGTATTTTGCCCGCGAGATCCAGGACATCATCAGAGGTACTTACCACGGGATACTATCCTTAGTTTGTACATGAGTATTTTGTCCCTTCACTCTAAAAATATTAACCACTTTTATTACTTAATTTGCTCATGATGGAAATATGGGGCGCCGTTATTTCTCGGATTTGCTTTCGCAAAAAGATCATAACGTGCCAGGTCTTCTAAGGACATAGAAGTATCTAGCCTAAAGGGTCTCTTTCCTCCTAATCCTCAGTTTCAGTATTCCTATCACTCCTAAAATGGGAACCCACTAACAGACTAATTAATTATATATTTATACAACAATAAACACAATGGGAATTTAATCTTTACTAAGTCAGCTGAGCCTACCAATACATCACTAACCGGAAATGCTTTCAACTTTTATTTATTTCTATCATTTAAGCACAAAATTAGAAACCAAAAGTCTAATTGTACTATCATCTTCCATGTACTTGCAGCCAGAATCTCAGACATTTTTATACAATTTTTTTAATTTTTTTTTAATTTTTTTTATGTAATTCACAAACAAACTAATAATAAAACCTACTAAAATAAAAATAAGACGCAAGGCTTCCCATCCCCACACTTAAACGACACATTGTCCCAATGTGGAATGAGAATAAAACAAAGCAGAATAATAAAGAAAAAATAAACACACGAACGACAAAAAATAAAAATGCAAACGAAAATTAAAAAGAAAAATAAAACGGAACGGACTCCCCTGATTAGCGATTTAGATTAATGGCAGGTGAGCTCGTAACCGCAAGTCCTCCACCGAATCTTAATGAGCATTCCAAAACGTGAATATCACCGGACCTGTACGACACAAACAACAAAACACTCGACTCGACCTAAACATTAGTAACGTTTACGAAAAATAAAATCACAAAAATATAAACTAAGGACGAAATAAAAAAAAATGAAGTTGAACTGGTGTTTACCTGGAAAAACGAAAACTCACCGACCAGATAAATCAAAAATTAACTGAAACACTTTCTAGCCCGCCAACCCCTTGCGTATCGCGAGGGATAGCTGCTCCTCTCTCGCGTATCGCGAAAAACACACAAACCCAGCGGGTCAAGACCTCTCTAGGCGTATAGCCTACACCTGCCAAACCTCCAGGCGATACGCCTGGAACATGATTTCCAGGGAGTTTTCCAGATTTTTGGCCTTGAAAATTCTCTATCTCTTTTTTCTTCAACTCCAGGTCCCTTGGTCGAATTTTTTTCAGCAACTTGTACTTTAGTCCTGCAAAACTCACCTAGAATTCACCCTCCATCTATTCCAAATTTTAAGTCTCCCGAATCACCTGCAAACACCGAAAAACACAAAACCGAAAAGACGCAAAAGGCATAAAAACTAAAATTTGCAGAAAATTGAAAACACAACTACAAAAGTATACAACCCGGGCACTTATCATTTAGCACAAATCATGAAAACAACCTCCCAAACCATCCGGAGGCTTTGATTTCACATCCTTAACCACAAAATCACCGGTTTTCACCCGGTTCTCATCCTCCAAACTACCAACTAACTTCTTAACCCATAAAGCACTAAACTTGAGCAAATGTAACAAGGATTTAACCTTCCAATGCTTATAACGACCCGGTAAGAATTTAATTTTACCTACAAAACTTGATTTCGGGTCACTCTTGCTCACAAACACCAACAACCTCCCCACACTTGGTCTGTTCACAATCTCCTCATCTAACTTACCCAAATCACCAAGTGTGGCCTTTCTAGAATCTAGCTTAACCACCAAAGCCTCCTCAATCACCAAATCACTCCCGGGTTCACCTAATGGGCCAAAAATCTCTCCTTTATCAACTAAATCATCTAACCTCCCGGGATCCTCCCCACACTTAGGCCCTATAACTACCCACTCATCTAGATTTTTCACATCATCTCTAACCTCCCAAGTAGTGGGTTCTACTACACTCTCATCCTCACTCAACCTATTACCTACCATCACCTCCTTCCTAGTAACTAAATTGACACAACGATCTACACATGACCTAAAAGATTCTAATAAGCACACAGACTCGTTGTTCTTACTCACTGATCCACCAACCCTAAAAACCACCAATTCATTCTCAACTCTCAAGGTGATGGTGCCCGCAAAAACATCAACTAACGCCCGCGCAGTCCTAAGGAAAGGCCTACCTAGAATCAATGGGCACCTCACATCATAGTCACTATCCACAACCACAAAGTCTATAGGGAATAAAAACTTGTCAATCTTAACTAGCACATTTTCCACTATTCCTTTGGGCTTAACTACCGACCTATCAGCTAAGGAAATTGTCATCCTAGTCGGCGCTAATTCTCCTAACCCTAAGTGCATGAAAACAGAATATGGCATGACATTAATACTAGCACCTAAATCAGCTAAAGCATGAGTAACAGATGAACTACCGAACACACAAGGAATTGTAAAAGTTCCAGGATCATTTAATTTTTCAGGCAATGTATTCTGTACTACAGCTGAACAGTTAGCATCAAGGGTTATATCAGATAAAGCCTCAAGTTTCTTTTTATTACTTAATATATCTTTCAAAAACTTTGCATACTTAGGCATTTTATCTATAACTTCAGTAAAAGGTAATGTAATCCTAAGCTGCCTAAGAATATCAAGAAACTGACCGTACTCTTGCGCATTTTTCTGTTGAATTAATCTCTCCGGATAGGGCACACGCTTCAGGTCTTCGGCTGTGATCGGTTGACTGGCAAACCTCACTCTCTTCTTCTCTTTCGCCGCCTCCCACTTCCTTGGCTTCTCTTCAACTGGCGGTTTCTTCACTATCTCAGCCTCGACGTTTGGTGCGGTACTTGCTGGCGTCACGCTCGGATGCACGCTCCCGTCAGGCGTCTCTAACTCAATCTCCTCATCAACCGGCTCCTCTTCGACAACCGTCGGTGATGGTCTCTCTAGAACTCTTCCGCTTCTCGTGGTGACAGCATTAACCGATGCATTGGGTTTTTTTGACGTACTACATGACAATTGCCCCACATGGTTAGCTAGATCCTTAACGTGTTTCACCAATTCACCTACTGTTCTCTGAATGTCCAGAATAGCTGCTTGTTGGTCTCTAAGAAATGAATCATGCTCGGCCAGCTTCTTCTGGGTCGCCTCATCCTTTGCAACTAGATGTTGTAGAATTTGAGTTTGATTGGCGATCAGTTCCGACATCTCCTTCATCGTTGGCCCTTCGCCTACTCCACCGTTTTGATTGTACCTTGGTTGAAAGTTTGGTGGGTCTCCTCCGTCTATCCATCCCGAATTCTGATTGCTCCTCCACCCGGACTGGAACGAATTACCGAGTTGGGGTCGGCTTCCAATATAATCTACCTGCTCAGCAGAGGCAAGCGGACAGTCGCGGGTGTCGTGAGCTCCGCGACATAGCTCACATTTAGCAGATTGTTGAAGCTGTAAGTCGTGGACTTGTTTATGAAGGACGTCTAATTGGGCCTGCGTAGCAGTGTCTGAACTAACGTGGTAAACTCCCCTAGATGGTGAAAGTGTAGACCTAGTTGGAACTAAGGTGGTGGTCCTACTATCTCCTGGGGTCTGCTGCTCGGCTACCGCGAAACTCTCGAAAAGATTTCTACATTCATCAATGGTGAGTTTCTCCATCATGTTCCCTCCAGCTGATATGTTGAACTCTCGCTGCTTCTCATATGTGAGACCATTGTAGAATTTCTCGATGATGGCCCACTCCGTCAACCCGTGTTGCGGACATCTACTCAGGAGAGTGTTGAAGCGTTCATAGGCTACTGAATAAGGCTCGTCGGGATCCATCCTGAAGGAATGGATTTCCTCCCGAGTGCGCGAAGCCTTTGCTGGAGGGTGGTACTTTTTGAGGAATTTCTGCTTCAAATTTGCCCAGGTGGCAATCGAGTTAGGAGGAAGCGTCTCCAACCATACGGCCGCTCTAGATGCGAGCGAGAAAGGGAACAGCCGTAGGTATATAACATCATCCGTAACTCCGGTGAGCCCGAATGTGTTACAGACACGCACAAACCTCGAAAGGTGAGCTGGTGCGTCTTCATCTTCACGTCCGCTGAATTGAACAGTGTTAGATAGTGCGTTGATGACGTGAGATGGAATCTGCCAGTTGGCAGTGGCGGTGATGGTGGTGGGTGAGATGGCAAACCGAGCGTCGTCATTGCCGGCGCTGGCTTGCTGATGGATAGTGAGACGTGCGGCCATGGTGATGAGTGGAAATGGACGTGGTGAGGTGTAGAACGGAAGAAAAATAAAAATATAAAAATAAAAATAAAATAAAATAAAATAAAAATAAAAAAAAATTAAAATCCTAAAACTCTAGACTCGAAAGCAGAGAATCCTAGGACTCTAGACACGGAAAAACCCTAAAAGACTCAAAATTTCCTAACAACGACCTAAGTTAATCTTGCTATTGCCAAGTGTCCCCGGCAACGGCGCCAAAAACTTGATGTGCTCGGAACGACACTAAAAATACTAATTAACTAGACCTAAAACCTAGACCTAATACACACCTAATTTTACCGAAATAACCTAGACCGAACCGAACCCTAAGGCAGTGAACCTGTCGGATTGTAGTAAAGCTAAGGCAAGACCGGTTTATCGAACCTAGGACACTACGATAACAAGAATTAACCTAGACCTACGAAATGGAAATTACTGAGAATTTGATTTGGGTTTTGGATTTGAGAATTAATTAACTAACTTCACTAACACTAGCGCCCGAAAGCAAAGCAAACCTCGAGGGAACTACCAAATGCGAGAAGACACCACCTAGACCTCGAATCACAATTAATACCTATGATCTACCTGACTATGACAATTCTGATGGTCGCTAGTTCACCTTTTAAGTACTTCCTAGAAATTGTTTCTAACGCCCGAACAGGAGTTCACCTTTTGAGTACGTCCTACCTCAACCAAACCTAGTCACCCTCGAACCTAATCTAAGGCACCCTAAGCTAGCAGGAGCTACCACTAACCAACTGCAAAAGACTCGGAATAGCAAATTAGAAAACTAACCTAGGGAATTTCCTTTTGGGACAACTCAATCCTAAGCGATTAACCAACCCGACTACCCAATGGCTATCACCCTTTTAAGTCTATTTAGCCAGCAGCACACAAGATTCGAATAACCAAATATCACCTAACCCTATGACCACAATGAAGCAGTCACATTAAATTGCAAGAATAACCCTACAAGTTAAATACTTTACCCAAACCGGAAGACATCCGCAAGCAAGGCAAGGATTAGACTATAAACGGAAATCTAAATCAAGCACACAAACGCATCATCACAGAAAATTAATGGAATTTAATAGAAACAAACATCAATCAAATAGTCAAAGTCAAATACGATCATAAACATCAAAAGTTCATCATTCGGTCCAGGTGGTGGTAAATAACCTAGCCAACCACCATGTCTAATGCAGAAACAATAATAAAGATTAAGTCTTGCACAAGAAACATGTTGTAGTCAAAATTAAATACAAGAATAAAAAGAGAAACGAGAAACCGATTAATGTTTTGATGAAGAATCGTCGATCTCCCGCTAATCCTCTTGATTTCCTGACCTTGTCCACGCTCTGTATACGTCCGATTATCCCTCTGGCTGGTTGAAAATTGCTCCTTTTTAATGCTGTCGTCGAAGCCAAGAAAACTCCCCCCTTTAATTCGTAGGGTTTTCTCCCCCGGCTGAAAGTCTCCTACACCCCATTAAGACTCAATTACTATAAACTAAATAAAAACTCATCGAAACTGACTCAAAATTGACTCAAATATTATACAAAATACACGGGAAAACAGGATGTGTTTACAACACATCAGCTATCCATAGAAGTCCTTTGGATATTTGTTCTACAGACCTAGTGAAAACGTGGTCTTTGTAGCACGAAGAGGAGTCTTTCGAGAGAGAGAGAGCTCATATGCAAAGAGGACAGTGGGAGCACCATTGACCTTGAAGAGATTCAAGAGTCAGGCGATGAAGGAACCTCTGAAACCACTAGGGTTCAACCAGAGGAAGAGATTCCAGTTGAACCGATTGACATTTCATTACCTCTTAGACGTTCTGGTAGAGTTAGCATGCGACCTGAGTTCTATGGTTTCCATATAACTACAGATGAGGACACGTTTATCGGTGATAATACACTGGTAAATTTGGATGAGCCAGCTAACTACAAGGAAGCCATGGCAGGCCCTGAGGCAGCAAAATGGAAAGAGGCAATGAACAGCAAGATCAAGTCCATGTACGACAATCAAGTTTGGAATTTGATTGATCAACAACCTGGTCGGAAGACGGTTGGTTTTAAATGGATCTTCAAGAAGAAGACAGATATGCATGGTAATGTATGCACATTCAAAGCCCGACTCGTGGCGAAGGGATTTACTCAAACCCCAGGGATTGACTATGATGAGACCTTCTCACCAGTGGCTAAGATAAAATCTATTAGGATAATGCTAGCCATAGCTGCGTTTCATGACTATGAAATTTGGAAGAGGGATGTCAAAACCGCTTTCCTAAACGGGAAGTTGGCTGAAGATGTTTACATGAGTCAGCCAGAAGGTTTTGTAGATGCTAAGTTCCCCAATAGATTGTGCAAGCTTGAAAAATCCATTTATGGATTAAAACAAGCGTCTCGCAGTTGGAATCTTTGCTTTGATGAGAAAATCAAAGAGTGTGGCTTCTCTAGAAGTGAAGATGAGTCCTGTGTATATGTAAAAGCTAGTGGGAGTGTAGTCACCTTCCTGGTATTATATGTTGATGACATACTTCTTATAGGAAATGACATTCCAACCTTGCAAGATGTCAAGTCTTGGCTTGGAAAGTGTTCCGCTATGAAGGATCTAGGAGAGGCGGCATATATTCTGGGAATAAAGATTTCAAGGGATAGGAGTAAAAGGCTAATTGGACTGAATCAGAGTACGTACTTGGACAAAGTAATGAAACGATTCTGTATAGAGAACTCCAAGAAAGGAGATTTGCCCATCCAGAGTAATACCAAACTGAGTAAAAGTCAGAGCCCGAGTACAGATGAAGAGATAGCAGAAATGTGTAGAGTTCCATATGCTTCCGCCGTTGGATCTATCATGTATGCTATGACATGTACTCGTCCAGATGTGTCTTTTGCTTTGAGTATGGTCAGTCGTTATCAGGGAAATCCAGGTAAAGCTCATTGGGTATCGGTTAAGAATATTCTCAAGTATCTGCGAAGAACTAAGGACTGGGTCCTAGTACTTGGTGGCTGTGATACATTGAGAGTGACTGGGTATAGTGACGCCAGCTTTCAAACAGATAGGGATAATTTCCGTTCTCAAACTGGCTGGATCTTTACCTTAAATGGAGGAGCAGTTACTTGGAAAAGTTCCAAGCAAGAGACAGTGGCTGATTCTGCTTGTGAATCAGAGTACATAGCAGCAAGCGAAGCATCAAAGGAGGCGATTTGGCTGAAGAATTTCATCGGAGATCTTGGAGTCGTGCCGACCATCAAGGAGCCAGTGGAACTTTTCTGTGATAATGAAGGGGCGGTTGCTTTGGCAAAGGATGCAAGAGATAATCGCCATTCAAGACATATCGACAGAAAGTACCATTTCATCAGACATAAGGTAGAAGAAGGGTACCTCGTTGTGAAGAGGATATCATCTGAAGAGAATCCTGCAGATCCATTCACAAAGGGTCTGAGTAGGATCCGACACCATCAGCATGCTAGAGGCATTGGCCTGAAGGATGATGTTTTTTTTAGTAGTTAGGTTGAAACTTATTACAAAGTAGATGTAATTGACTTTTGGTGATTGAGTAATGGAGAATTATTTATGAGTTTGTTTACTACCTTTTGTCAATTGTTTATTTTTGTGTTCTGCATGTTTTACTTCCCGAATGATTAGATTATTCAAAAACTCCACAGTTAATCATACTTTTGGAAGTAAGTAGTGAATTAAGACTGTCATGAATGGAATTGTATGGAGTGTTAGACATGGCAATGGCATTGCTGCAATATTCATGAGTACTTTGTAGGATCGATATAAGTCAGAGTTAAACTTAAACAATTCCCTTTACTTGCAAATATAACCTTGCGGAATTAAGTTATATTTTACTTTTCTTAAGCAAATTAGAGTTCTTGTATAATGTAAATGCTTGATTTGCAAAATAGTAGAGACAACGAAATACCGAATATTCGGCACTATTTGCATTAACTCAAAGCTACACTATTACAAGTGATAACAACAATCCTGTGTAAACTGAGAGATAACAAGCTATATATAGTGCAGATGAGATCAATCACAGCCATTGATCTCATGTGATCTAATCTAGATCGTACATTACAAAGTCAAATCTAAACTACCAAAAGAATAAACTTCGACAATAGGAATGACCTGCGTGTTGACAGCAACAATCTACTTTTGGAGAGCGACTTGGGCAGATGTAGAAGCATACGAGAAGCTTTTGCAGGATGGGACTGCTGAAAAGACTTCTCAGGAAAAGTCAGGTTGAACTCATTATCTGATGGATAATCGAGTTCACCCGGAATATTCACTAAGTGACAAAATTGCTTCTTTCCGCTTGAACTTGTTGTTCCGCTTGAAGTTGTAGTTCCGGTTCAACTTCAGCCGGAACTGTCAAAACTGGAGTTCAGCCGGAAAACTTCAAAATTGAAGTTCCTTACAATCTCCCCCTAAGCTGATGCTCTCAAATTATTCTTCTAAGTCAAAGTTCTTCTTCAAAATTGACTTGTACCCAAAAATCTTCTTCACCTTGTTCTACTTGTCCGTAGTTCTGATGCTGGCATCAAGATTCTGAGATAGCTCTTTGGTGTTTGTTTTGGTCACCTTTACGTGTTTAATTGAATCCCAGTCCTATTTTGGACATAGCAGGCAGTGTTTACTGCTTCTGCCCAAAATATCACAGGTAGATTGGAATCTGCTAGCATAGCTCTAGCAGCCTTAATTAGTGTTCTATTTCTCCTTTCAGCAACACCATTTTGCTGTGGAGTTCTAGGAGCACTGAATTGCCTAAAGATTCCCTTTTCCTCACAAAATGAGTTCAAAACTTGATTTTTAAACTCAGTGCCATTGTCACTTCTGATTGTCTTAACTTTCAGTTTTGCTTGATTTTCTAAAGATACAATTAGTGTTTTCAACAATTCAGCAGTTTCATCTTTTGTTTTTAAGAAAAACACCCATGTATATCTAGTGAAATCATCAATTATGACAAAACAATATGACCTCTTCCCTAAGCTCATCACTCTAGTTGGACCAAACAGATCCATATGCAAAAGTTCTAGAGGTTGAGTAATAGAAGACTCAGTTTTGGGTTTGAAGGAGGTCTTGTGTTGCTTACCCTTGAGGCAAGAAACACAGTGTTCAGAACAGTTGAATTGCTTGTTAGGAAGACCCTTAACCAAGCTGAGATTCACTATTCTGTTCATGTTCTTGAAATTAACATGACATAACCTCCTATGCCACAAATCAGACTCATCCACTGAGGCTTTGGATATAAAGCATGCAATTCCACTGGCTGGAGTGGCAGCAGACAAATCCAAAATATATAGTCCTTCTCTCCTAGGTGCTCTGAGCAATACAAGTTCCTCAGGGATTTTAACACCAGGTTTCAAGACTATGGCCTCCTTTTTAGTAAACATCAAATTCAAATTCTTGTCACACATTTGTGAGACACTAAGTATATTGAAATTTAATGTGTCAACAAAATTTACCTTGTCAAAGGTAAGCATCCCATTACTGACAGCACCTTGTGCAAGAATGTGTCCTTTTGCACTTCCAAAAGCTACAGGACCTCCATTTATGATTTTAGGATTTTCCAATACATGCTTGTTTCCTGTCATGTGGCAGGTGCATCCACTATCAACTACCCATAGGCTCTGTTGACCTTTATTATGCACCTACACACAAAGAAAATTGATTAATTTCTAAAGGGAACCCAAGCCTTTGAGGTCTTGGGCTTGCCAGAAGCATCATAATACTTATACTCTCTAAGTATTAAAGTATTTTGTATTGGATCCTCATTTAACAGGTCATCTTGATCAATGTTCAAGTGTTCAAACTGTTCACTTGATTCACATTGCCTGTTTGATTTGCTAAGCCTTCTTTCAGCAATCTTCCTTTCTCTGTATTCCCTATATTTCTTCTGTTTGTTGGTTAAAGCCTTTGGCAACTCACTGGTTGAGGTGTAGGTCTGATCAACACTAGTCACTGGTGAGATTCTAGCATTAAGTTTTGAAATTTTTTTTGACTGGCTAGATCTCTTACTGCGAAATGCAACAGAGGCATTTCCGCTTGAACTAGAGGGAATTTCAGGTTGAAAGTTGTGTTTGTTTCTCACAAAGTTTTCTCATGAGGTGGTCTTGCCTCTAGATGGGTTTCTCCTTCCTTGACCTTCAAAATGGTCATACTCATCAGTGAACTGAACCCTGGGTCGTTTTCTAGGTGCAGTAACTGATCTGAGTGTTTTAGAGTTTTCCGATTGAACTTCTTTTCCAATTGAACTTCTTTTCTGGTTGAAAATTTTTCCGGTTGAAGTTCAGCCGGAACCCTGTTTGATTTTAAGACTGAAAAACTTCCATTTTTGTTATTCCCAATTAAAATCTTGTTTGACTCAGTATCAAAATACTTCATTGTGTTACTTCTTACAGGTGAGATTTTACCTGTTGATCTTTTCTGAGTAAAAACAGTTTTGGGTTTCAACAAGTTTTGAGCTTTGCTCAAAGGATTGAATTTGCACATAGCAGCCATGTGACCTTTTTCACCACAGAAAACACATTCAAACATTTTTCTTTGGAAAGAATCTGTGTCTTTGGTTATTTGGTCATTAGTAACCTGATGGTAAATAAGTTTACCCATTCTTTCAGTTTCAGTTGATTTTGGTTGTTCAGCTAGTTTACCTCCAACTTTTGAGTCCTTGGGCTCATAAATAGTTGGTGGTGGAAAAGCAACTTTTGGTTTTAAGACCTTGGATTGGTCAACAGATGCTGATGTGTTAGCATCTTTGACTTCACATTTTGATGATGATTCAACAGATTTTGATTCAGAAGGTGAAGATGCAGTGCTATCAACAATTAGACTCATACTGCACTCCTTCTGAAGTGCCTGGATTGGAGCAATAACACGTGAGTATTCCTTGGGTGGTTCAACATTGTTGTACCCAATACCTGTTTTCCCATGCATCGCCCCATTCCAAAGTTTCTCAGCTTTCTTGTTAGCTGTTTGGAATTTGTCACAAGTGAACAAAGCATCTTTTAGCTTAATTTCAAGAATATCATTTTCTGCTTTTGCATCTTTTGTTTCTTGTCTTGAAATAGTTAGCTTGTTTAACAAGTCCTCTAATTGTGTTTCCAAAATGGAGTTAGTTTGCTCCAAAACTTCAAATTCTTTGTTTAAATTTTCAATTTTGGTTGTTTTGGTCAAAAACTGCCAAAGCAATTAGTTGATCAAACTTTGTAAGTGAGGTAGCGTGTTTGATGTAAAATAAAGATGAAAATGCAAATGTAAAGGTTGACACGAGGATGTAACGAGGGAAAATCCAGGAATCCTTGAGTATCCTCAAGGAGCCTAGCAAAAAACCTCGGGGGCCGGTTCAAAGTACCTGCCTCCTAAAACTTTTATATAACGAACGTTTTTGGTACAAAGTAAATGAGCTCGAAATCTAAGTGTAGCAGAGAGTTGTGATCGTAAAAGGTTGTGTGTGTGTGTAAGCCTAGAGCTCCGTTTAAATACAAATTACCTCATAACAACATCCCCTAAAAACTAGCAACTAACTCCACGTTCTCCAATTAGCCGTTCGAAGTCCACTTAGTCCACGTTTCTGTTAGTTGACCGAGTCTTTAGGACACGTAATCCATGCTTGAGTCATCCTTCGAATAACGAACAAAAAAGGAAAGCAATAGTTAGTCGTGAAATATAATTCAGGATCCTTACAGTGATGTGCTTGCGAGCTGATGTGAGCTGCTCATAATCTCCTGAATCCTAGTACCAACAATTGCCCCCAAATTTTTGGCGGTTGGCGCATGCAAGCCAGCTGTCGAAAATTTGAAATCAATCCTTATCGCTATCTAACTGAGATTTGAGAGAAAATAGTTAGCACCAACTTCCTAGGCGAAGTTCCTGTTTGATTTCTCTTTATAATCCTCTCTCCTCTTTCATTATTATCCACAGCTATTTCTCGGCGAAAAACCCTAGAGCTTCTCCCATCTTCTCAGGTTAGTTTCCTTCATCTTCTTTCTCATTTTCTTTTCCGATAATGGGGAAAAAACTACTGCGATCATCGGCCACGGTCTCCGACCAAGTGGCCGATGAATTCACCGATCAAGGACTCCTCCCGGCGATGGCGGAGGAGACCTGCAACTTCGACGATCGGAAGATCGCAATGTTGCAGCGTTCAGCAAGCTTCCCTGCCGGAGCTGAATTCCGTCCGTTCGACCCGACTCTGAAAGCCGACCACATCTCCGATGATTGGGTCTGTTTCCTTCACTACCCCTTCTTGCTCGGAATGTCCTTTCCTTTCCCGGAATTGGTCACCGACTTCTTTTCCATCACCAACCTCGCCTATTCTCAAGTGATGCCCATGGTGTGGCGAATTCTTTTTTCTCTCCATCACTTGAATCAGACTCGCAACCTCAGCATTGGGGTCGCCGAGATCTGCAAAGTGTACCGACTGGCCACACATGGCAACAGCAGGTTTGTGTTGAAGGTTAGGACCGGAGAAGCTCAGATGATCCCTAGGATTTCTCACAATGACCACGATTGGAAGCGACAATTCTTCTTTGTAAAAAGGAGTAGCCTTGTTGGTTGTGAGAACCTTCCTACCCAATGGGTTGTCAAGGGTAGGAAGAGTTTTTGTAACATTCTAATTCTGAACACTCTTCAATTTCATATAACTGATATGCTTGTTTCTTTAACTTTGCAGCGCCCAAGTTTGAAGCCCTGATCAAGCCGACCCGTGAATCCTCCAAGAAGCTCAAGGATCTCTTCAGCATCCCAGTGCCAGAAGCATCACTCAGCAGTCTCTCAGCCCCTCAAGAACCATGTCAACAGGTATTTATATGAGTCTGCTCCTCTTCTGATTTAAGTTATTGTTTATGATTTCTGGAAACTGATCACTTTCTGTTGATGATGAAGCTCCAGGTTCTGCTTCCAACTTCTCCTTTAAGGACCTCAAGCTGTTCATTGCCAAGAAAGAGAAAACCGAGGAGACCAGCAGCAAGGCTCCTACTGACCCTTCAGCCGCTAAGTTTCGGGCCCCCAGCACTCGATCCAAGACCTCCTCTGCAAAGAAGCGCAAGGCTCCAGACTCCACCATTAACGTGGACAGCTTCAATGATCTCCCTCCTGTTGCAGCTGCTAACAAGCTGCTTTCGCTGCAAGTTGTGGTGAACATTGTAAGTAATAGTACAATAATAGAGAAGTATGTTAAGATTATAATTATAATACTTCCCTTGTTGATTCTGATGTTTTGTGCCTTGGTGCAGGGTATCGACAAGCTGAGCCACGAGGTGATCGATCTTGAAGGCAAACTGGAGGCCATGGAGCAGAAGCTTGAAGCAGCTGAGCAGAAGCTTGAAGCTTCCGAGCTTAAACTTGACCAGGCCACCCTCCGTCTTGAGAAAGCGAGTAAGGCAGCAGCCAGCAACACACGCCACTATGAGAAGCAGCTCAAAGAGAAAGATGCTGCAGCTGCTGAAGCCCTAAAGCTGGCCGAACAAAACGCTCAATCTTCAGCCGCCATCAGTGTGCTGGAGTGTATGATTGAGATGGCCACTGCTGCTCAGGCTGAGGGTTTTACTCCGGAGAGCTGGCCGGTGAAGGACTGGGAGGTGAGCCTTAAGAAGCTGTTGGCTGAGAGGGGAGATGCTCCTGAAAAGGCTGAGAAGGAGGTCGAGCCGGAGGTCGAGAAGGAAGCTGAGAAGGAAAAGGGCAAAGGCAAGGAGGTGGAGCAGGTGGAGGCTGCTGGTGATAAGTTGGGCGATGAAGGCATTCTTGACTAGGTCGGAGCCCACTTTTTTAGTTTGTTTGTTTGATGGTTGGTTTTTGTGAAACAATGATCGTGGTGAAACAGATACAATGGTGACTTAACTTTTGGGGGCTTGGATGGAGGGACCTTGAGTTTCAAGGCGAAGTCCAAGCTCCTTAGACAATGTGGTTGACCTCAGGTGGAGGGATCTTGGGTTCCAAGACGAAGCCTGGGGTCAATCTTTCTAATTTCCTGTAAATATATAACTTGGTAGTATTTTGATCATCATGATGTGTTATGTATGTTTTAATTATTTTGAAAAATGTATGTATGAGGATCCTACAGGGTGCTCAATAACATAGTTTAGTATAGAAACTCAAAAGTTTAAGAAAACTTTGCTACTTTTAACAAACCATGATGATCGCCAATACTTGGTTAGTAATAAAAATTCATAGCATAGACAGTACCAACGTCACCTGTTAAGAAGCACTTCAACCGTTGAGATAGTCAAGATCCGTGAGGATCCTTAGGAATCCTTAAGATAGACTTGGTGAAATTCTAATGATACCAGGAATAAATCTTGAGCACTTAGGCATGATTTAAACAGGAATCAAGCCTAATCCGTCTTCTGAACTGCGATGTGCCCTATAAATCTTGGGTCCAGGCCAACTGGGGTCAAGCCCAAAAACTTGATATACACGAAAGTGCCTAAACCTTAGTTAATGTGAAAACATTAAAAACCTTTGTTAAACTGAGGACAATCTCAATGACACTTGGGAATAAGCCAACTGGGGTCAAGCCCAAAAACTTGAGAGACACGAAAGTGCCTAAACCTTAGTTGACATGAAAATGCCAAAAGCCTTAGAACCTTTACGAGATGACACGTCTGCCACCCATTTTGAAGTGCACTCCATGGCCGATAGTGATGAAATTATCAGCCACCCTTAGATGGACTGGTCGCACCACCTTGAACCATAGGCCACCATCATGCGCTCCTGGCGAGGGTCTTGCGCTCCTGGCGATTCCCATAAGTGAACGAGAAGGTGAAAACCTCCTAAACCTTTGATAGCATTCTGAATGCCTTATACTTAGAAGAGGTGATCAGCCTCTAGTTTGCGACAAGAAGCTTAAAACATCTGCAAAATACCTCAAGGCTTGGTTAGGGGTGGGTGTTAGTTTGACTAACACCCCTCAGATGCCTAAGTTAGTAACCATTTCACAAATACAATGATTAGGGAATAGAAATAAGAATAAAAATCATACCTGATGTTCTTGGAATTCACACAAAGATTTTCTAATATGCCCAGAGGATCCGGAGAGCACTTACATAAAATACAACTTCAAGTGAATCGCATTCCAGGCTCTTGGGAGCAGTTCACCTTCCATAGTAGCCAGCCTGTATGCTCCCTTTCTAGCTTCTGAGTCTATTAAGTAAGGACCTTCCCATTTAGGTGCAAGTTTTCCATGTGCTGGATTGGCAGTGTTTTGAAAAGCTTTCCTGAGTACTAGATCTCCTACTTGAAATCTTTTGACCCTCAAATTCTTGTTGTAAGACTTGGCAATCCTTTGCTGGTATGCTGCCATCCTGAACTTTGCGAGATCTCTAATTTCATCGACTGCTTCAAGATCTTCAAGGAGCTCTTGCTTATTTGCTTCAAAATTCCGGCAGCTCGTTCTTGCAGTTGGCATCACCATTTCAGTAGGTATTACAGCTTCAGATCCAAATACTAAGGAAAATGGTGTTCGACCAGTAGCATTTTTGGAGGTCGTTCTGTCTGCCCACAATACAAAAGGTAGCTCTTCAGGCCACTTCCCTTTCTTGTCTCCTAGCTTCTTCTTGAGATTATTGATGATGATTTTATTGCTTGATTCTGCTTGGCCATTAGCTTGTGGGTGTATGGGAGTCGAAGTTACCATCTTGATGCCCCATGCTTCACAAAAACTGGTCGTCCTTTTACCTATAAATTGAGATCCATTGTCGTACACTATTTCTGATGGGATTCCAAATCTTGTAAGAATATTCCTTTTAATGAAGGAAATCACTTCTTTTTCTCTAACTTGAACAAAGGCTTCGGCTTCAATCCATTTAGAAAAGTAGTCCGTCATGGCCAACATGAAGACTTTTCCTCCAGGTGCTACAGGCAGCTTACCAACTATATCCATGCCCCACTTCATGAACGGCCATGGAGATGATATCGAATGGAGCGGCTCGGCAGGCTGATGAAGGATGTTGCCGTGCCGCTGGCATGCATCACACTTCTGAACGAAGGCCATTGCATCCTTCTTCATAGTAGGCCAGTAGTATCCTGTTCTCAATACTTTAGAAAATAGTGATCTGCCCCTAGTGTGGTTGCCACAATCACCTTCGTGAATATCCTGGAGTACTGCAAGTGCCTCAGGCTGCTCGAGGCATCTCAAGTATGGTCCTGCAAGAGATTTCTTGTATAAGATACCATTTATTATAGAATATGGGATTACCTTTGTTCGAAAGAGCCTGGGATTCTCGTTTTTGGGGACTTCTCCTTCTTGGATAAATCTTCTGATAGGGTCTGTCAAGGATTTCTGAGTATCCTGAGAATCTACCATATCCGGATCTTTATCTGCTGTGATGTCATTAACTTCCTGTTCTTCGATTGCTGGTGTCAGGATGTGAGTTATGGGAATATTAACACCTTCTGGGATCCTTAGTGATGATGCTAAATTTGCCAAAGCATAAGCTTCTGCGTTTTCTTCTCTAGGCACCTGTGATATGCTGCAATTTTCAAAAGATAATGCTAATTGTTTTACGAGGTCTAGATATTTGGTTAACCTTTCGCCTTTCACTACATAGGATCCATTAAACTGGTTAGTTAATAACAAAGAATCAATAAAAACTTGAATGTGTTGGATACCCATATCTTTAGCGAGTTGTAATCCTGCAATTAAAGCTTCATATTCGGCTTCATTATTAGTAGCCTTAAATTCACAATGGATAGATAGAGGAATAATGTCCCCCTGTGGCGATTTCAGTAGCGCACCCAATCCTTTTCCTCTAACGTTAGATGCTCCGTCCGTGTACAAGATCCAACTGCCTGAAGCTTCTTCGAGCTGCTTGACCTCAAGTTCAACCTCTGGCAGTATGTCGCTGCTGAAATCAGCCACAAAATCTGCAAGTGCTTGTGACTTGATTGTTGTTCTTGGTTCATATATGATTTCATAGGCACTTAATTTAACCGCCCATTTCGCCATTCTTCCGGACATTTCTGGCTTTCTTGAGACACACTTAATAGGATAGTTAGTTTTTACATAAATAACATGGGTTTCAAAGTAATGTCTTAATTTTTGAGAAGCCATTACGAGAGCTAAAATCAATTTTTCTAAATAAGAATACCTGGTTTCGGCGTCTAGTAATGTTTTGCTTACATAGTATACCGGATGCTGTTGTCCCTCATGATCTTTCACGAGTACAGCGCTTACTGAGCTGCCTGAAACTGCTAGGTAGAGAGATAATGGTTCGCCCTTGACCGATTGCATTAGAAGCGGAGCAGATGACAAATATTCTTTCAAAGAGCTCAGAGCTGCTTCATGCTTTTCACCCCATTCGAACTTTTTGTTCTTCTTCAATATGTCATTCTTCCGGACATTTCTGGCTTTCTTAAGACACACTTAATAGGATAGTTAGTTTTTACATAAATAACATGGGTTTCAAAGTAATGTCTTAATTTTTGAGAAGCCATTACGAGAGCTAAAATCAATTTTTCTAAATAAGAATACCTGGTTTCGGCGTCTAGTAATGTTTTGCTTACATAGTATACCGGATGCTGTTGTCCCTCATGATCTTTCACGAGTACAACGCTTACTGAGCTGCCTGAAACTGCTAGGTAGAGAGATAATGGTTCGCCCTTGACCGGTTGCATTAGAAGCGGAGCAGATGACAAATATTCTTTCAAAGAGCTCAGAGCTGCTTCATGCTTTTCACCCCATTCGAACTTTTTGTTCTTCTTCAATATGTCATAAAATTCTTTGCTCTTCTCTGATGATCTTGATATGAATTTGTTAAGTGCTGCCACTCTTCCAGTTAATCTTTGAACTTCCTTGACATTCGTTGGAGATTTCAAATTTATGATTGCTTGGATCTGCTCAGGGCTGGCCTCTATTCCTCTTTCAGTAACCATGAAGCCTAGGAACTTGCCGGCCCTTACTCCAAAATGGCACTTGGAAGGATTTAATTTCATATTGAACTGGTCCAATATATCAAAAGCAGCTTCAAGATCTCTAGGATGATCCTTTGCTTTTTTCGATTTCACCACCATATCATCTATGTATACCTCCATGGTGTCCCCCAGTTTGTCTTTAAACATCATGTTGACTAGCCTTTGGTATGTGGCACCTGCATTTCGTAAACCAAAAGGCATTGCAATATAACAATAAATACCTGTGGGTGTCATGAAGGCTGTGTCTTCCTTATCCGATGGTTCCATTTGAATTTGTTGAAAGCCCGAAGATGCATCCATAAAAGTTAGCATTTCATGCCCAGCAGTTGCATCCACCATAGAGTCAATGTGTGGTAGAGGGAACGGGTCTTTTGGACAGGCCTTGTTTAGATCTGTGTAATCTACACACACCCTCCACTTACCATTTTTCTTCTGGACTACCACCACATTAGCCAGCCATCGAGGATATTTAACCTCCCTAATCATTTTTGACTTGAGCAGCCTGTCAACTTCTTCTTGGATTATGACGTTTCTCTCAGGAGCAAACTTTCTTCTTTTTTGATGTATTGGCCTGAAAGATTCATCTATACCAAGTTTATGAGTAATAATATCTTTAGATATACCTGTCATGTCTTCATGTTTCCATGCAAATGTTGTGATTCTGGATTTCAACAGGTTCACGAGCTGCTCCGCAGTATCTTCAGGGATATTGGTTCCTACCAGCACTTTGATTTCAGGATCTTCAGGATTAAGTTGGACTTCCTTGATTTCCAGTTCCTTTGTCATCTGAATTCTTCGTGCTGGTTTCTTTAATTGCTATGCTGGCTTGGACTTGATGGTATTCTTCATGGCAGAAGTATAGCAGTCTTTGGCTGCTTGTTGATCACTTAGTATCCTTACAACTCCCCAAGGTGTGGGAAGCTTCACACATTGATGATAGGTAGATGGGACCGCTTTCATGTCATGGATCCATGGCCTTCCCAAGATTACGTTGCAACAAAGAAGAGAGTCAATAACGCAGAATTTCTGCATGGAGTTGACTCCTTCAATGTAGACGGGAAGTATGATGTCTCCAACCGTATGCTTGGTTTCTCCACTGAATCCTACTAATACCGAGGATCTTGGAATTATTTCTTCTTCTGGAATGCTCATCTTTTTAAGCACGTCCAAATGAATGATGTTGACTGAACTGCCGCTGTCTATCAGGATCCTGCGAACATAATGGTTAGCAATACATAACGTAATTACCAGAATGTCGTGGTAAGGATCCTGGATGTCCAACTTATCAGTTTCGTCGAAAGAGATGACTCTGTCTTCAGTCAATATTGCGTTCTTCTTTGGACGACTGCCTTGATCCATCTTGGCCTCCTTAGCATGCCTCTTTGCCGACGAGAAAAAAGTTCCGCATATGTCGGATCCTCCCGAGATGAAGTTGATTACTTTAGCATCTGCTGGTGGCGACTGAGCTCTTTTGGGCTGCTCGGGAGCTTCTTGAGTTTTACTTTTCTTTCTGTCGAATAGTTCTTTGAGATGCCCCTTGCTGAGCAGGTAACTGATCTCTTTTCGAAGGGCTATGAAATCATCTGTTAAGTGCCCAAAGTCTTCATGGTAGGCACACCATTTAGACTTATCTTTCCATGATCCTTGTTTCTCTGATTTTCTTGGCCATCTGGCTTTATCACCTAGATCCTGCAAGGCACATAACAAACCACTCATGTCAACTGAAAAGCAATAATCAGATACCTTTGGGAAGTTTTCTTCGTCGTCTTCCTCTTCAACTTTGTTGACCCTTGAATTATCATTATGATAATAGGGTTTGTTTCTTTGTTGTTTTCCGGGAGAGCTTGTCCTTCTGCCCGACGTTTCTTCACCTCTTTTCTGGATCTTCTTATCGTCTTCCAACCTGATGAACCTTAGTGCCCTTGTTCTGACTTCATCAAGGTTCCTGCAAGGAGTCATAACCAAATCATCATAAAAGCGAGAGTCTCCTCTAATTCCCATTTTGAAAGCTTCTACAGCAGCGGCCATGTCTAGGTTGGGGATATCCAGAGCTTCTTGGCCGAATCTGGCTACATAATCCCTTAAGGACTCGTTGGGCTTCTGAAATATCCTGTATAAGTCACATGTGAGCTTCTCAAAGCTCCTGCTGCAAGAAAACTTGTTATTAAACAAGTTAACTAGATGGGGAAAAGAAGTAATGGTATTAGGAGGGATACTGAGCAGCCATTTTAAGGCTGGTCCTGTCAACGCCGAGCCGAATCCCTTGCATAGGCAAGCTTCTTTGATGTTTACAGGTATGGGATTGATTTCCATTCGTTCCTTGTATTGTGCCACGTGCTCCTCAGGATCCGTGGTCCCGTCGTAGAGTTTCATGTTGGGGGTCTGGAATCTTTTTGGTATCTCCACGTCACAAATGGGCCAAGCAAATCTAGAGACTCTGTGGCTGCCGGCCGGCACTTCAGGAATCGGACGAATGACGCCAGGAACACTTGAGATCATATCCTTTAATCTTTGAAGTTCCCTAGCAATAGTTGGATTGATACCTGCATCCTGCACAGTTCCTTGGTTAGGGTTAGCATAAGAATTATCAAAGTTGTTACCAGCTCTGGAAGTTTGAAGATGGATCTGGGGTCCATATTCAGCATCTCTGAGGATAGTCGGCTCAGTTGTGGTTCCCATTTGCATGGGGATGAAGTCTCCCTCATGCATCTCCTGAGATGAACCCGGGAATGTGCCTGCAGAGACAGTAGGATTAGAAAATAAGGATCCTTGAGAATACTGAGCAGCTCGGAAGCGGCTCCGATATTGTTGGAATGGCTGAGATGAAGATCCCTGAAGCGTCTGAGTAGTAGGTGCCGCTGAGTACTGATTCCAAGGCTCATAAAGGCTCGTGGTCGCAAACCGCTGGGGTTGAGATATAGGTTGTTGTATCGAGGCTGGTGGCACCTGATGGCTCGAAAACCCGGTTGGTTGCTGGCTCGAGCATATCGGCGGCTGCTGACTTCTGTATCCGCCATAGTGAGATTCTAGGAGCTGCTCGGAGTAGAATCCAGAGTATTCCTGACCTATCACCCTAGAGGTCTTCTGGTGCTGAGAGCCCGAGGACCCTGCAGTAGTAGCTGTTGCAATACCTGACTTTGGAGTAGTAGAGGGATTTGCTTTCTGTTTCAGCTGCTCCAATATTTCCGGAGAGTCGAAACCAAATGATTTTGGCATTAAAGGACTGATTTCATCTACCGGTTTCTTTGATTTTTTCAATTCCATGATCTCCTTCATCATTTTCTCGTTGGTTTTGGCTTGCTCATCCACATGAGACTTCATCTGCCTGATCAAAACATAAAGATCGTTATTAGAAATAGCAGAGTCAGCGGACGTACCTTGAGATCCGGTGAAAGTAGGATATTCCATTCTTTTAACGTCGGTATCAGTCACTTTCTTCAACATTGGGGGAAGACTAGTACTGACGGTGGGCTTAGAGGATGGAATGGATTTTGAAGTAAATTTTGGTTGGGTCGACATTTTCGAGAATCAGTTAGGGGAAGAAGATCAAGGCTGTTAATCGGCTGTTAATCGAATTCAAACACCGTTCGCCCCACGGTGGGCGCCAAATTGTTTTGGTCAAAAACTGCCTAAGCAATTAGTTGATCAAACTTTGTAAGTGAGGTAGCGTGTTTGATGTAAAATAAAGATGAAAATGCAAATGTAAAGGTTGACACGAGGATGTAACGAGGGAAAATCCAGGAATCCTTGAGTATCCTCAAGGAGCCTAGCAAAAAACCTCGGGGGCCGGTTCAAAGTACCTGCCTCCTAAAACTTTTATATAACGAACGTTTTTGGTACAAAGTAAATGAGCTCGAAATCTAAGTGTAGCAGAGAGTTGTGATCGTAAAGGTTGTGTGTGTGTGTAAGCCTAGAGCTCCGTTTAAATACAAATTACATCATAACAACATCCCCTAAAAACTAGCAACTAACTCCACGTTCTCCAATTAGCCGTTCGAAGTCCACTTAGTCCACGTTTCTGTTAGTTGACCGAGTCTTTAGGACACGTGATCCATGCTTGAGTCATCCTGCAAATAACGAACAAAAAAGGAAATCAATAGTTAGTCGTGAAATATAATTCAGGATCCTTACAGTGATGTGCTTGCGAGCTGATGTGAGCTGCTCATAATCTCCTGAATCCTAGGACCAACATTGGTGATGTAAGCAGTTTCAGTTTTCTTAAAGCAATTCTTTAACTCATTTAGGTTGGAAACTTCATCAATCAGATCAGTGTTGTGTTTTCTGTATTTTGCCACTTGTTCTATGCATGCGGGGCTGCACATATTTTCCAACACATTTTCAGGAATTTCATTTACCTGTTCAGTTGAATCTTCTTTAGCCATCAAAGCATGGTTGATTGGCTCATACTCAGTGACAAAGTCATCCCACTCAAAGCATTCAGTCTGATTAGCTACAGCTGCCACCACATTTTGATTTCCAAGTGGTTTTGGTTGAGTTGGCTGTTGGTTGCTGTTGTTGTTGTTTTGTTGACTGCTGCTATTATTGCTTCCATGGTTTGATCTCTGTTGGACATTGTTGTTGTTGTTCTGTCCATCTCTCCTTGGCTGCTTGCATTCCCTGGCAAAATGACCAAGTTGGTGACAGTTATAGCATTTAGCTTTAGATTTATCCAATCCAATTGATGATCCCTTTGACCCTTTATAAGTTCTTCCAGTTCTTTTATAAAATCTTTGGGCCCTTACATAAACCATAGCCAATTGAGTTAAAATGTCCATTTCTTCTAAATCATCTGCCCCTATGCATTCCAAGTCTTCACGTGTGAAGCCTTGTGATGAGTCAGTCGCCACATAGGCAGAGTGAGAGTTGTCAAAAAGTGTTGAAGAACTCTCTGAGCCTCTAGGTGACTCAATGAAACTGACTGAGGGTGAGTGATATTGAGAAGAAGTTGAGATCTTTTGAAAATCAGTTGTAACCAAAGCAGTGGTTTGCAACTGTGGTGATGCCTCAGGAAAGCTATTCTGCTTAAAATTAAGTTCCATTTCATAAGCACTAAGTATTTCATGGAGTTCACTTAGTTTAAGCTTTTTGAGATCTTTACACTCCCTGATACTGACTGTGTAGACAGTCCAAGCTGGAGGTAATGATCTCAGGAACTTTCTGTTGGCATCAGCCTGTTCAGTTTTTACTTCTACCTTTTGCAATTCATCAAGAAGTGAAACAAATCTAAGATACTGGTTGGTCATAGATTCACCAGTTTTGTAAGTAAAGTTTTCATATCTTTGTTTCAAAACATCTTTCTTGTTTTCCTTAACCTCACTAGACCCTTCATACATTTCACTGAGAGCAATCCACAAGCCATGTGCTGTCTTATATCCCTTGAACCCTACAAGTATAGAGTTGGGTAATGTAGCCTGGAGTGTCAAGTAGGCCTTGTGATCATACTCAAGTTCAGTGTAATCAGCTTCAACATATTTGTCTAGTGGTTTTGGTATTTGCACTTGGGCATCATCAGCAGATTGAACAGTTGGATTGTAAGGACCTACAGTCAACCTGTTCCAAATGCGTCTGTCTAGGCTTCTAACAAAACCTTCCATCCTGAGTTTCCAAGTATCAAAGTCATTAGGAGTGAAAATTAGTGGTTTGTAAGAGCTGCCGTTAAGTGAACCAAGAGTTAAATCAGTCATTGTGAAAAACAGTTTTGTAAAACAGAAAAGGCTTAAAGAAGACAAGTATGCAAGTAAAGTATCAGCTTTGAAGCACTAGAAGTCTTCAAAGTAGAGAGCCAATGGCTCTGATACCAATTGTAGGATCGATATAAGTCAGAGTTAAACTTAAACAATTCCCTTTACTTGCAAATATAACCTTGCGGAATTAAGTTATATTTTACTTTTCTTAAGCAAATTAGAGTTCTTGTATAATGTAAATGCTTGATTTGCAGAATAGTAGAGACAACGAAATATCGAATATTCGGCACTATTTGCATTAACTCAAAGCTACGCTATTACAAGTGATAACCACAATCCTGTGTAAACTGAGAGATAACAAGCTATATATAGTGCAGATGAGATCAATCACAGCCATTGATCTCATGTGATCTAATCTAGATCGTACATTACAGAGTCAAATCTAAACTACCAAAAGAATAAACTTCGACAATAGGAATGACTTGCGTGTTGACGGCAACAATCTACTTTTGGAGAGCGGCTTGGGCAGATGTAGAAGCATACGAGAAGCTTTTGCAGGATGGGACTGCTGAAAAGACTTTCCAGGAAAAGTCAGGTTGAACTCATTATCTGATGGATAATCGAGTTCACTCGGAATATTCACTAAGTGACAAAATTGCTTCTTTCCGCCTGAACTTGTTGTTCCGCTTGAAGTTGTAGTTCCGCTTCAACTTCAGCCAGAACTGTCAAAACTGGAGTTCAGCCGGAAAACTTCAAAATTGAAGTTCTTTACATACTTTGAAATAGAGATTAAAGTATTGGATTAACCCACGCTCAGAGAATTACTTCATGGATTTCATCACGGGTAATTCTGAGACGATAATATCTTATAATCTTTAAACGGAGATATATGAGTTGTGGTTTACAAGTCATTTGTGCATTGATGACGCGTAAACGCATTGGTAACTCGATGTTATAAAACGTGTTGTTGTGCATGATTTCATGAGTAGATGGTGCAAGCATATAAGTCAAAGTTTATTCGTTCCTTTTGCCCTAACGGGAAAAGCGATATCTTTGGGCCCCTCGGTGATTTGATGTTGAATTATAGTGCCGGGCCCGGTCAGAACTGAATTGATGTGTTCGATTGGAATTTCTAAAGTCATTACAAATCGGAAATCGGGAAACAAAGTACTGAACAATGAGATTGATTATATTCCATGTCTCATGTTCAAATGATATCTTGTAGAACGAAGGATTATATGATCTCTTATCTTAGGACACATAACTGACTAGGTCAGAGTTCGACATCGTTCGTTGGAAGCTACAATTTGCTGATCAATTAGGAAGTTACAATGGCAATAATAGTTATTAGACTTATCCAAGTGGGAGACTGTTGGATTAGGTGTCTAAGCCTATAACTATAATTGATAGCAACACAGTCCTTTTGGGTTGCCCTCAAGACTCGACATATGGAGAATTAATAAAAAGGGAAAATAAATAGTTTGTTAATTATTATGGTCTAATAATTAACTAGACAAAAACTTTTTGGGAGGTTAATTAACAGTTTGTTAATTGAAAGGGATAAATAATAATTAATCAATAGTTGGTTAAATTAGGAAATTGTCTATCCCACATGGAAGATTTCGAAAATCCCTTAGGCAAAAGGGAATTTCGAAATTTTGCATCTATCCCACATTGGTGGGATTACAAAGTAAGGAGGTTATCCAAGGCTATAAATAAAGGCCTTAGGAATTCATTCCAATTCGCTCATCAAGGCTTGAGTATTCGCCTCCTTCTTTCTCCCTCCTTGTGGAAGAACTCCTTATAGTTCATCCCACCCTTAGTTTATATTCTTCTTCGAGTCCTTGGGTGTGATCCCATTAGAGGCGCGACGCTTGTGGTGCTTGCTTCCTTGAAGTCAAGAAGGATTATTATAGTTGTTTACTATAACAACTAAGAGGTATGTAACCCTATCTGTCTTAGTAGCTTATTTATTTATTTTGATTGTTTGCTAGGGTTCATGATATGTTCATAGTTATAGGTTCAATAGTGAAAACATAGATCATGTTTTAGGTTGCATGCACCCTTAATTGTTTAAGTTTGCATGTAGTGCCTGAAACCCAACACAATATACCATCATTTCCCATATATGTTGGATATAATTTCTCATTTTTCAATGTTTTTGGCTTTTTGCATTTTTCAATGTTTTTATCTTTTTCAAATTTCTCCCCCTAAAAATAACAACTCTATTTATAGATTTTCATTTTTATCATTTGAAAAACAACACACTATTTTTGTATTTTTGCAAAAACAAACTCCCCCTCAAAATGAGATGGAGTGAAAAACAAAAAGAAATTGATCAACCAGCACGAACACTAACTGTTTAGTATTTTTGAAAAAAAATTTGACTTTGAAATTCAATTTAAATTATCACAGATATTTCACAATCAGCAATTTTCCAATCACCGAAAGGTCTTCCTGAAATACCTGCTGACACCAAATAAACATTCGATGCTTTGAGATCGACCCGACTTAACAACATCTGGTCACCCGGTGTCTTCCACATAGTCACTGTTGGCCTTGGAAACAAATTTTGGTTTCCATATCATTGTGGACAAAATTTTTGAATCAGAACCTGAAAAATTTTCAACTGGCGTAGGTGGTTTGAACCAAAATGGCTTACTAGTTCATTTAATCTTTGGGGACCATGGTTCATAAAAAATTTGACCATTATTATCCACATATTTGGAATTTTTGTGGATGTATGCAGTCGTCGGGCAATCTGCAGCCATATGTCCTTGTCGACGTCATGCATAGCAAATTCTTTCACGAAGCTTTGGTGAAAATTTGGAAAATTATTTGGTTTCCAACTATGATTCGCAGCAGGAGAATCAAAGTAACCAAAAGAACGATGAGAAACAAATGAATCAAATAAATTATCAAAACAATCATACCTGGGAGATGATCTTTGGGGTAAGTAATAAGAACCACTTGAAGAACCTCCAGAATGATAATGACCATTCTTCATGTAGAAACATTTGGCGTCTTCTGATGAGCTTGCTTTTGCTGAGTCTGAACAGATTTAACAAACGGTTTATTTGATTGTTGTTGAGGTTGATGAACAGGCTTAACAACAATTGTCTTTTGTTTCTGTGTTGTTTGTGGCACTGAGACATCCTTGACTTGAAAACCCAACCCTTTGTGCTTCAACCCTTGAATTTTTTATGACTCAATTTTAGGATCAGAAACAATCCTTTCTTTAGCTTTTCTTGTAAGTTTAGCTTTAATATCCTTTAACTTGTTCGCATATATCAGAGATTTATCAAGTTCAGCTTCAGTATAAGTACTAACAGACTTCTTACTCTTATCAAATATCTTCTCATCTTCCAAAAATGATAAACCAGCATCAAACTTTGGAACTTGTCCATGGATAATTTTCTTCTTCCCAGACTTTGACTTTTTCTTTTTCTTTGCTGAGACCGGTGTGACAAATTTTGAGTAATCATGCATTTCGCCATTTGGATCAATAGAAGAAGATGGAATGCTTGATACATCAATTGGTGACGGAACATTATGTAAATCAACCTTAGCAGTTTCTTCATTCCTCTCCAATTTGTAAATGTAATTCAGAAATGTTGGTGACAAATTGCAATTCTTTACATGTATTTTCAAATCAAGAATCTCGATTTTCATTTATGAAATCTTCAGCTGAACATCCAACAGATCTTTCTGAGAAGCAATGAATTGTTTTGACAGCTCATTATATTCATACTTATGTCTTCTTCTCAAATCACATTCTTCCAAAACTTCTTCAGTAACCTTTTCCGCTTTTTTCTTGAAATATTCAACATCTTTAGTCAAAATTTCGTTCTTTTCTCAAACCAAAACATTTTCATCTCGGAGTTTTGAAAGTGCTTCTTGAAGATTAATTACTTTTTCAGCAGCTTCAACAACAATTTGATTAACCTTTTCATATTTCTGTTGAACAGGATAAGCCTTTTTTTAAAATGCTTCAAAATATGTAGCAACATCTTTAGCTTTCGCTTTTTCACATTCAACCAACAATTTATCCTTTTCTTTCATCAAATTCTTGTTAATCTTAGCAAATTCAGCACACTTTGAACATACTAATAATACTCCATTCTGAACTTTCATCCCCTTTGTCATATATAACACAAGAGCTTGTTTCAGAATCAGTGACAAAACCATCAATTTGTTCAGTCTTGAAAACAATATCACAATTGTGACATCCGAGAATTCAAAGGTTAACTTCCGTTAGACAATCTCCGTTAGTTACTTTATAAGTGTTAACTTGGTAACTAATGCTTAACTAGGCCGAATACGTCCACGACCTTTGGTTGATCACCGAACCCGTCCATATGTGTTATGTGTTTATTTATTTATTGTCATTATGTGCAATGTGATTTAAACGCATGATTTAGTATTGATAATAGAACGTAAATTGGTCACTTCTGGTTGCCAGCGAAACTACCGGGCGAAACTATAGATTCGCTCGGTAGTCGGCTAGACCATTTGACTTGCATGAGTTCAGAGCCAGTTTCGCTTGGCCAGTGAAACTGCCAGCGAAACTAGCTCCTGATATAAAGGCCATAAAACCCTAATCTTCATCATTTTGCATACTCCACACTAAACACACACACACTCTCCTGGAATTTCTGGTCAGTCGAGAAGCACCACGAGCCGACGTGATCTCAGCCTCGAGACATCATCCATTCGGATCCTAGATCGAACCGTGAGTCTCAAAACCATCTTTTTATGCATATCTTATGTGTTTTCTTAAAAAGCATGCCTAAACCTCCATGTAATGGCTTGATCTTCTTATATGATGCTTAGGAAGGCTAGATCTATCATAAAGTCTGTAACTTTACGTTTGAAATCAAACCATAGTGAAGATTCATGCTAGTTAGGTCATTTTAGGTTTAAAATGTGTTTTTGGTGATTTGAATGTGAAAATCCATGTATAAAGTGTTAAAGCTTACTGTTTTATGTTGGTAAATGATTATGCATGCTAAATATTGAATCACATGAAGTATGGAAGCTGTTATGTTGATTTTTAGCTGATTTATGAGTTTTTCGCGACCAGCGACACTGTGTGTTCTCTGGGCGAAACTATACAGCGAAACTGTTTATGCATCCAGCGATACTATGTAGCGAAACTGTAGTGTCGCCCGCGAAACTAAGTAGACCTGCTCGAACGAAACTACCGAGCGAACCAACCTGAACGAAAGTTCAAACCAGTTTCGAGCGAAGCTAGGCAAGCGAAAGTGTGTCATCAGTTTCGAGCGAAACTAGCTAGCGAAACTGTGTCATCGGGTATTACCCAGCGAAAATGCTGCCCGTGCACACAGCGAAACTGTGCAGCGAAACTGCATAGCGAAACTATAGTGAAACTGTTAGCGAAACTGAGACCAGACCAAAACCCAAACTTGTACAACTTGTTTGAATGATATGCTATGACTTAGATGATTTTGCAATAATGAAACACGCTTTGATTTCTGATTTATGTGAACCCTTGTTTATGATCAACCATCGGTGTCGTGTGTCGGTATGTTGTGTCATAGTTCTAACGTGCTATGTTATGGACCATAGTGACGTTAAGTTAAAGATTAGACACGCAACTAATACTTAAGACCTAAACGTGTTCCTAGGTCTTCGTTAAGCAAACAATATTTGGATTACTTAGCAAGTGTAGCAGTGCAACCAAAGGTGAGTGTCACTAACCCATTTACCGTGAACCCGTTTGGGTCACACTGAATAACTTAATGAAAAACAATGTTAACAACCTTATGAGTGCTATGCACCTCTCTGATGAACTTGAACTTATGAGTGCTTGGCACCCACTTGATGAACTTGAAGTGTTTTATGGGAAACACTTGAGAAATACTTAAACAACTGTTTCTAAAACAAACTAAAAATGTTTTCGGGATTCATGAGAACCCAAAATAAACCGTTTTAATATGGCTAGTGTAGGTTAAAGTCTAAAGCACATGATATCACATGATTTCTAAGGATTGCTTTATAACTGAAAAAGTCCTCAACTTAATTGTACCATTAATTGTAAAGCGAGGGGATGTTGGGTAGATCTACTGGAGTTTGACAAACTCCGCCTCGTGACACTGGAGGTGCACGGAGGTACAATATCAGCCTATCTGACCGTGATCCCGAGAGGACACGGGGGAGGCAAAGCCGCGATGACATGGTCCGCAAAACAAAATAGATGATGGCGCTGCCACTACAATTATTAGTCAGCTTTGGTACAAACTTCCTTAGTGCATGGAACAACGGATTAGCTACCCGCGATATCGGTTGAGCACTTTAACTATACAAAACTAGTACATACCCGATAACGTATGTTACGGACAATACTTTTACTAAACCACAATACTATGATTATGGATATCACTAAGCATTGCTTTTAACAAATAAACATTTCATAAGTATATGTTGACACGATTATGATTATGAGACCGGGCCGCTGCATGACAAGCCCACTGTGAACTCACCAACCGTTAGGTTGACACTTGCGTGGTTTAAACTTTTGCAGATCGCTGAGGAGTATCCGGAGCGGGTTGGCATGGCACGTGAAGACAAATATTTTTAATTCTATTTAGACTTAATTGGGAATTTAAAACACTGAGTTGTAAAGCACGTGGTTAGTGCTAAGATAATATTTTCCGCTGCGTATGTTGAGACTTTAATTTATGATTTATATTTGGACTAACCCTGATTCGTTTAGTATTTGTAACTAATGGTTGTGGTCCTGGTTTGCTCGCACCCCTTAACGGTATAAACTCCGTAGTGGTCATTTGGGGGTGTGACAACAATCCTTTTTGTCTGACAACTCATTACTTTCGGATCCTAAACCACTAGATGCTTAATCGTATGATTTTGAATCAGAAGAATCTGAGCCAACCTTCATGATCTGATTGTGTGCACATGCCTCACCTTTTTCTTTCAATGCATTCCATTTATCCTTAGCAGTATAATACATTGTGATTTCAAGAACTAACTTTCTTGAAAGAGCAGTTTTGATAATGTCTCTGGCTTTTTCTTCATTTTTTGTATATTCCCTTTCTTCTAGAGAAAGATGTCGATGAAGTATTACATCTCATCAGTAGGCCATTTGAATTGCTTATCTATTATCTTCCAAAACTCTTTGAAATGGTTGTTGATGTAAATTTCAAAATCAACTTTCCATTCATGATAATCTTCCCATTTCATCAAGGTAAGTATCATAAGACCAGCTTGTGATGCACTCATTTTTGAACAATTTATGAAAAATCAGTTCAATATGCTTGAATCACTCTTTTACCAAAACCAAAAACTAACACTCAAAAAACTTGAAGAAGCCAAAAACGAAGGTCTTAGAAGTGGATTTTGGGGGTCGAAATGGAGGGTACTGGCTGTTAGGCAGTAAAAGTGTAGATCTCTCCGAGACGGTTGTTTTGGCTGGTATTAGCACCCGTAACTCTTTATGATTCTCAAGTTACATCAGTTTTCGTGAAACCTTCCAAAAATCCCGATTACTATTCACCCGAACTCAATCTGAACTCAAGATTGTTTGTTCGAACTCAGTCCGAACTAGAAACGAACTGAAAGTGACTATCCGAACTCTACCGAACCACTACTTCGGATGGGCGAACCAGAAAACAAACCGAACTCGAAACGAGCCAGATGTAACCCAGCCGAACCTTATTCGAACTATACCCGAACAGTATCCAAACCCAGAGTTCGGAGCGGTTATTTTAGCCGAACCTTAATCCTCACCCGAACTGAAAATGAAACAAACCATTTTTGACTCAATTTTCGTGTTTTTTAGAGATTTCCAATGAGAGTTTTCACAGGAACTCAGATAAACTCAGTAGAAATGTTTTAGGAGAAGATTTTTCATGGAAAGGACACTCGAGACGATAAAAGTGTTGGTGCAAAATATGTGTGTCGTGTGTGTATCAGTTAGTCATGTTAGTTTTGTTAGTTGATTAGGTTAGAATAGTTAATTCAAGGTTAGAGAGTAGAAAGTGTCATTTACCAGTACATGAGGATTTTATATGTGAGAAATGAAATCTCACAGATATATAATGTTGTGCTTACAAATCTGCAACAAAAATGAAGATTTCCTTATGTTCAAACATCATCCAAAGTAGAGGTTCGGATCATTCCGAACTGGAGCCGAAGTTGGGTCGAACTGGATTCATATATATATGGAGTTTGGAGTTCGGACGAAGGTATCTCTGATATATACGTTTTCCAGTGAGTTTGATTTCTAAAGGGAGGAATTTTTGATCTTGTTTTTCAGAGAGAATTGATGTTAGGATCGTGTTTAGATGCTGTAAACGAGTTGACTCATGTAAACATTGATCCAATTGGAGATATAAACAGAGTTTAATTTACACTTTCATGTTCTTGAGTTTCGGTTAGTTTTCGATCCAATATTCGGTATACAAAATCACTAGATCGGAACAAATCGAGTTTTCACAAAGGAACACAAACTCGATGGGATTTTGTAAAAATCCCATAATTTTGACTCTAAAAGCTGAAAAACAGAGATTTCCGATCAGTAGAGAGAACCAAAAGCTCGGATACCACTTAAAAATGTGTGAGCGATGGATCGTCTACTTAATCGTATTGAAATCAATGTTAAACGAGGATGAACACGAGAGTAAATACAAAAGACTTTGTATTAGACCACTGAGAAACACCACAGAGTACACATACAAGATCTGACCCAGAAGTCCAAATCACAATACAAGACTAGCTATTTATAGATGAACAAAATAAGCTTGAATCTGATCATCCGAACTTCAGGTTCGGACCATGTTCGTATGCGTCCGAACTCTGAGTTCGCCTATAGTTCGGATCATAGCAATCTTGCAACATTCTCTTGTATTTGATACTTCACATGACGATCAGGAACTATGTATCACAATGATTTGCATGTGGTGTTCATCGATCTTGAAAAGGCGTACGATAGCGTCCCACAACGCCTGATCTGGGATAGTCTCGAGAGTCGTGGGGTACCCGGGAAATACATAGACATTATCAAAGATATGTATGCTAGGACTGTGACTTACGTCCACACGCCGGTGGGGGATACATATTACTTTCATGTGGGGGTGGGCCTTCATCAAGGGTCATCCTTGAGCCCGTTCCTTTTTGTTGTGGTAATGGATGAGTTGTCCATGTCGATCCAAGAAATGGTTTTGTGGTGCATGCTTTTCGCTGATGATAATATTCTTTTCCCGGAGAGTAAATGTTCCCTAAATGGAAAGATCGAGGAGTAGAGAGTTGCATTGGAATCTCAAGGTCTAAGGATTAGTCGTTCTAAGACCTATTACCTACATTGTGACTTCATTGGTGCGATCGACGATGAGGATGTCCAGATTACGATTAAAGACCAAGTGGTCCCGTCCGTAACCAAGTTTAAGTATATAGGCTCAGTTGTGCAAAACGATGGGGACATTGATATTGATGTGGCTAACCGTATCTGTGCGGGGTGGTGTAAATGGCGAGTGGCCACAAGTGTTTTGTGCGACAAAAGGTTCCCTATTAAACTAAAGGGAAAATTCTATAAAGTTGCCATCAAGACGACAATGTTTTATGGTTCTAAGTGTTGGGCCATAAAAAAGACACAGGTGCACAAGTTGGAGGTCGCTGAGATGAGGATGTTGAGGTGGATGAGTGGGCACACAATGTTGGACAAAATAAGAAATGAAGTCTTTCGAAGAAAACTTATGGTTACGAGTACTTCAGAAAAGATGCGCGATGGAAGACTAAGATGGTTTGGCCACGTGAGAAGGAGGCAGTTGACGAAACCGGTTAGAGCAGTCGAGACCATCATTGTTGAGGGTCGTAGAGGAAGAGGTAGACCAAAACTGACGGTGGATGAGCGCATTAGGCATGATTTTGAGGGGAATTTTCACCTCTCTGAGGATATGGTCGAGGGTAGAACGTCCTGGAAGCATAAGATTAAAGCTAAGGATGTCTAGTGCGATGTGGGTTGGGAGTAGGATTAAGGCATATATATATATATATATATATATATATATATATATATATTGTTACTGTTATATTTTATTATTATTATTAGTATTTTTATTTATCTTTATTTACTACTTTTTTATTACCTTTTTATTTGTTTTTATGTTATTATTTATTATTTATTATTATTATTATTTTATTTTTTTTAGGGGGGGGGGGGGGGGGTTGGTGGAGGGTGTGTGGCTTGGCGCTCCCCATTTTGTCTTGACTTTTTACTGATGGTTTTCTTTCTTGTTTTCATCTTCTTGCTACTACGTTCTCTTGTTCTTCCGAGTTTGGGTCTCCCTTGAATCAGTCTCGCTATTTATTTATGGTGGGGGTAAGGCTGCCTACATCCCACCACCCCTCCCAGACCCTACTAATAGTACGTTTGTACCTTTAGTGGGACATTACTAGGTATGGTTGTTTGTTTTTGGGGTTTAGGAAAATCAGAAAGATTTTCGGTGTTTTTTGATATAAAGTTTCAAAAAGCCAAAAAGATTTTATTTCTTATTTGTTCTCGGCCAATCGACATGTGATACGAAATCAAAATTTCAAAACTATATCTTGGATTTTCAAAGAAATGATTTGCGCAAAGATTAAATTAATTTTAGTAAATGTAACATCCCAAAATCCACGTCTAGGTAACTACGTATCTGATTATGTTTACCTATGTGTCTTTATTATAAATATGTGTTAGGAAATGATACTATATAAATAAATATGTGTTTTTATGATAAAAATGATGAATGGATTAAAAAATAATGATACATTAATGATTATGTGTTTTAATTGAAGATATACGTGCAAATACGTGTTTAATTCCATGTTGAAATATTGATGCTTATGTATGAAATATAGTTGATAGTTAATAGGAAAGAAACTAAATTAATACGTGATTTATACGCGTAGACACATGTTTATATTTCTCGTTATACGTGACCCGAATCTTATAGATTATTAGAAATATGTTTGGGAAAGTTTTAGGACATAAAATAATAATTTATGTTAAAGTTCGAGGGGTTAATATGCATTAGATAGAACTTCAAGGACTGGAAATGTAAAATTTTCAAAATATCTAAATCTGACATGAGATGCGGGCCGCATCGAGGTACGCAGAGTGCAATGCGGGCCGCATCGACCGTGACCTGCACATGGTTACGATTTTGACAAGTTTCAACCCCTTTTTTCACACCTAAACGTGTCATTTTCGATTCATGAGTCACTATAACACGTGTCAAAGGTCTGGGGCGGTCCTAACATGTATAAATAGCTCCCATAAGACCACAAACAAGCTGCCAATTCCAAAATTCTTACACCTAAAAACCCAAAAAACGCATCAGAAGTTCCAAGCTCGAATTCGTTTGATTCAGGAGTTCTTAGGATCTAGTTTTCTGCAGTCACTCATTATTTGGTATGATCTAAAATAACTCTTTCAGTTTTTGTTAAATCGATCTCTAAGTATGGTTTCTAAAAATGCATAAAAACTAGGGTTCTTGAGCTTGTTTGGGTAAAATTGGATGATCGGGTGGGAATTAGGACCTGAATTTTGGTAGGTACTCCTTAAATGATGTGTTTTAAGAAAGCCCTAAACTTTTTTCACAAAAAGAAAAGGTTTGGTATGATTTTTAGAAGCGGGTCAAAATTAGGGTTTTCTAGACATGGTTTTGATAAAATTGAATGATCGGGCTTGATTTAAGGTTCCATCTTTTGAAGGATATCATAAAATGATATTATAACAGAAGCCCTAAGTTTATTTGATAATAAAAGGAGTTTTGATGTTAATTTGGGAATTACGTCAAAATTAGGGCTTTGGAAGATAATTGTCAAATATTGGGATGACCATAAAGTATTAAATGTTGATTTTTGGTATTAGAGCATGCTTACATATATATTAAATATATATGAGTTCAAATTTTGATAATTAATAATTAAGCTACTCGGTGCAATGATTGTGGTAATTTCGCCTCATGGTCGTCAATGACGCCTACACGGCCGGTAATGATCGTCACCAAATTCCAAACCCCGTGACTATTCCTCATAGTAATTCCGCCAAATGATCAGTCATGAGGAAACACGAGCTGTAAACGTTAAGGAGAAAAGACTTGAAAAAGATTTAACAAAATATGTAAAGGGGGCAAAATGGTCATTTTGACTATTAAGGGTATTAACTAATAAAGAGTTGGCTTTTGGATAATGGGGTAAGTCTTAAATGTGATTTGTAACCTTTAGGATGTCTTGATAGGGACATTACGTTAAAGGCATTAAGAAACTGATTCACGAGAACCTAACCCAAGAATATTAGCTTCGCAAAGCTAAGGTGAGTTATATAAGCCCAAATTTATATGTTTTAAATGTTTAAACATTTTTGGGCTGGCATACATACTGTGTTATGAAAAGTGTTTCCAAATGCTTTTAAGTGTTGTTAAGTGTTATTATTCATTTGGATTGACTATGTATTATTATGCATATGAATTGAATATGATGTGTTATGTGCTATACTCTGCTTTGATATTAAATGTCCAAGTGATGAGAGAATTGATAATAGACGTATAGTGAGTATGTAGGTATATACGAGAACTAATGATACATTTGCTTTATTATTATGTGGTGGATACGCCGCTGGTACTTCCTATATATAAGCATAATAATATTAATTACCCGATATATCAGTAGTGTGGTGGATACGCCGCTGGTACATCTTATATATAAACTCTAATGGTAAATTGGGAAATGATCATTAGTTGCAATATATGAATACATTATCACTGTCTACTAATAAACCTAAGGCTATTGGGTATTTGATTAAAGGCAGGTAGTGGTATTGTGGGGGTTGGGGATTGCTAGTAAGATACTCGTTATTGAATGGGTTGAACAGGTTAAATAAAGCAATCCGTAAGGTCATGGAGTGAATAGTATAGATGGGGCTCATGAAATAGGGAGACAAAAAGGGTAGTATTTCTCTAGCCGGTGTACGGAAGGGCCTACGTAAGGTAGTGAGACTGGCCATATCGGGATGCCTGGATGGGAAGGATCTGTTTGACAGTCGACAATACTATCCTACCCTAAGGTGTACTTGATAACCACAAGTGACCAGAGATTCTTTAGGCTGCTCCGGAGTAGCAGATAAAGAACGAGGCATAGCAAGACGTGCTAGTGCAAGGATTATTGAATTTAATTAACTAGGAAGGTTTATGGGTTTGATGTTCTTGTTTGAATAAGATTCCTGGTTATGTGTAAATTCTGATGTGTTATATAATTCTGTTATGTTTTATACTTGTTAAAAGTTTACTAATGGGGTCAAAAAGACCCAGGAGAACTTGATTTGTCTTGCAGATCAAGAAAGAGTTTTTAGAAACTTAGAACTCACCAGCGTAAGCTGACTTTTTAAGTATGTATGTCAGGTGATGGTGAGACTTCTGGAAGTGAGGATAGGACTTTGGTGATAAAGAAATGAATGGGCAAATTATCAAGAGGAAGCTTGTTGGACCGCTGGCATAGACCTAGATAATTAAAGTTTATGTAATATTTAGTTTACTGTTGTAACTTGGCAATACGAATAAAGTTTTTAATATTTCCGCTGTGTTAGTATCTCTGTTATACCATGTGTTCTTGTGTAAATCCGACACGTGACCCCTCCTGAAGCTAAGTCTGGGTGTGGGCGTCACAGTAAATGAAAAAGGGAACCGCGCTTTTGTCTTCTAAAGTTACAGGTTTTAAAGAAAAAACTCTAGCATTATGAAAGTGGGAGATTGAAGTAACTTTCACAAGTGGATCTTGAGTTCAGAAGTTGATCAAGTTCTGATCCAGCCATGCAAGCTCTGTTTCTAACAAGATATTTCAAGTTGAAGAACTGATACATCAATGTTGAAGATTGAAGACTAGAGATTTAGTTAGAATAGATACACCACATGTTAAGGGGGAGTCTGTTAGAGCATAATCCTATGTTACAATGTGTCTCATGTGTTGTATCTAAATTAACGTGTTTTAGTGAGTTCTAGGTTCAACTAACCATGCCACGAACCAATGGTTCGTGAGTAGTGAACCATTGGTTTGCTGCATAGTCGAACACTATAAATAGTGTTGGCTTTTTAAGCACGTTAGAACTCTAAGTCATTTGTGTGTGTTTCTGTTTGTGTTCTATAGAGAGAGAGAGAAATCAAAGCTTTGTAATTGTTTTCTTCTTGTCAATCAATAAAACAAAGCTTATTTACATTCTCGTGTACTAGAATTGATTGATTCACCAACAGTAAGATCCTCCCATGCTCTAACACATCATACACATAAATAATCATAAACATAATAACCACAATTAAAATAATTATTGGGTCGATAGCTCGATTCACACAATAACAAACGCAAAGGCATAATTTATATGTCATGATAAATACAGACATATGTAAAACTCAAGATTAACAATCTAATATTATCAGAATCATCGTAAAAATGGCTCTGATACCACTTTTCGGAATCTAAGGCTCGTTTAGGACAAAAATTAATTTTTGTCGAATTAATATAAAATCGTATTTTATATTTGTTTATTTATCAGGAAATGATTATATCAAATAATCAAATGCGGAAGCGATAAAGTTAAAAACTTTTCATAAACGAGTTAGGTATTCCAACTAGTGATCCAGTTACAGATAATTCAGATAAATATAAAACACAACCATAGGGTATTTAGAGGTCGACCTTGACAATACCGAGATGAGACTCTCTGAATGCGACAAACGGATCCACTGGAAATCCTTAATCACCTGTCCAACACTTGAACGACTCGAACCTGTTTCCCGACACGATAAGTAAGAATACATGATATCAAAATCTCAGGAATACTTGAACTGGTCCACACCCGAGGCAAACGGATCGGCAGGTGGAGATGGTCAGTGCAAGGCGGCGGCGACCGGAACAGGAGGTGGCAGCAATGGCATGGTGGCGGGCGACGGCGGCTCAACAGCGGGAAGCGCTAATGGTAGTGTGGCGGTCGGAGGCGACGACGTGGTGGCGGGTAGCAACGGCACGACGGAAGGTGGCTGGAGGACGCGGTGGGGCGGCTGCAGGCGACAGCGGTGGCATCGGGGGTGGGGTCGGTGGACGAAGAAGGGAGAGAGATTAGGTAGATTTTAGGGTTCTTTCTGTGTTCTAGGGTTTAGGATTTAGCGTGTATTTATAAGAATACAAGTTACAATCCAGGCCCTAAAATACTGTCTTTTTTCCAAAGAAAATATCCTGACATTAACTGTCAATACAGTTAATACCAACTAAAGTTTATATGTTCGAAACAAACCCAATATATATGATATACATTTAAATAACCTCCACGTTTTTGTTAACTAATTATTTAAAACGTTTTTCCAGAAAATTATTATTAACGCCTTTAATCATATTTATTTTATCCGTATTTAATTTATCTTTATAAATTAAATCTTACGTTTACTTTATTACAGGATAACGTCTTTATTTTATACTTAGTGAAAGTGCGTGTGGCGGAAGGATCATTTTAGACTCGAGCCATTTCGATAATGAAAACAATGAAACAATGTAAATAAACTCAAACTTCTATTAATTGGACAAACCAGAGATTAACAAAAGTTTACAGAGCTCTCAAGACTTTTCACACTCAGAAAAACACAGTTAACAAAACTCTTAAGAAGATCTACAAATAAATGAACTATTTATACTAAGTTCTTCTACCCGAATTGGACTGGCACCCGAACTGGCAATTCGTGTGCCACTTCGTGTCAATTCGGGTCAGTTTGGGTACACCATGTAGAATCTTCATTTCTTCAGTCTTTCTCTTTGTTCAAAACCAGCATCTTGCCATTTCATGTTTCAACAAACTCCCCCTTGGCACATTTTGGTCAGGTTCTTTCATCTTTACGTTTCAGCTTCCATATGTGTCCACGACTTCTCATGATTTCTTCTAGCGTAGATGTTGAATGCAAAACATATCCGGATCACATTCTGAAATTGTAAAGCTTGCTCCATGTAATCTGGATGGAACAATATCCGGCTGTGATACAATTCATCTATAGCAGCCCTCGACAAGTTTATCAGCCACATCGAGTCAAAAATCCAAACAACCTTGTTGTCTTCTTCAACTACTATCACAGCTTCTCCTGTTTTCTCGTCATAATACCACCAGTGTAGATTCTTGATAAAGTCTAATTCCATCTTCTACAGAGGTATTTTCTTCATCAATAGAGGCTTTCTTTTGAACTTCAAAACAATCAAAGCTTTAACGATTATCGGATGCTTCTTGGTTGAATGTTCTCCTATCTTCGGGTTTTGTGGCCTCAAAAATTTAAACATACTCCAACATTCTCGATCCACCAACTTCAAATGAGAGCCTTTCCACCAATCATCATAGTTCATGAACGGCTTCCTGGTGAACTCTCTAACATCCCAAACTGGTAACGTGTTGAAATCCAGAGCATGCTTCAAATATTGAATCCCAAACTTACGTTTGATTCCATAACAATCAAGCTCTTTATCATACATCCAGCTAACAATTTCACCCGATGCCTGACCCATGAATCTAACATGTCTTCATTACTTGATCGGTTTAGGAGGAGGAACATAATTTGCATGAAAGATCTTCATGTATTCATCATAGTCTTTTCGTTATTTTTGTTCCTTAGCCTCTTTAACAACCAGGTCATCAGGCAACTAAGCTTCTTTTCTCTTAAGCTTGACTTCAGCTTCATTTCCCTTTTCTTTAAGAAACAGTTCAAATTCATCATCATCTTGGTTGTTTTTGAAATTAGAGTATAAATCAGGATACTCCTCTTCGGTAATGTCTTCAACCTCAACTTGATCATACAAATTGTTATCATTTGAAGTCTCTGATGATTCATATGTCTCTGACTTAGCCTCAGTTGCTTTCTTCATTTCTACATCATTCAGATAAAAAATGGCTTGAATTTGAGCTTGGGTAAGTTCACAAACAAACTACCCATTTCTAGAATTGTGCCAATTTCATGAATGTCTCTGGCAGCTTGATTTGACGGGATGGATGATATCGGCATCACATTTCTCGAATCCGACTCCCCCTTAGATGCTGAGGTACCAGCACCCGAACCAGATGTTTCTGTTGGGTCTGAACCTCCTCCAATGCACCTTCAGGATCATCATTATCTGGATTATCATTTAATTATTTTAGCACATCATCCTTGCGTTCCAACTCCCCCTGCTCATTCATTTGAGATAATTGTGCTTCTTGGGAAGAACTCGCCATCTTCAATTTCATAATCTCTTGAGTCTTAGCCTCATTCCCACTTCTCATTTGTTGATAATCTCTTTTCAGTTCAACAATCTGTTTTAATTGAGCTTCATCTTTGGCTGTCAACTCTTCAATCATTTGTGTCTTAGCTTCATCGCTAGCCTTTAACTCAGCTATTTGAGCTTGACAATCTATGAGAATATTATTGAATATGTCAAGCTGAGAATAAGATATCCCACTTAAAGAAACATTAATATTAACATCTGCAAAACCTGGAGTTGTAGTAGTTGAAGAAACCGTAACAGATGTAGTACCTATTGGCTGATTTACATATTAAGCACCAACACTTGCTGAAGGTGTTGTGCTTGTTGATAAAGAATTTGATCCAAGATACCTCCTCACTACACTTGACTGATTTAACGATGAAATAACTCTCTCCCCTACAGTAGATGATGCAACTGGAGCAGCTGGTGTAGAGCTCAATGGAAGTGGAGACATTATTTGTAACGTTTGCAAAATACCCAATTGAGAAACCCGACCCGTTTGGAACTTTTACGATTTACCTATTTACAAGTTATCGCGAACCGAAAGATTTTTTGGGTGTTTTTACCCTAATTAATGGATCTAAATGATTTGTAATCGTTTTCAAAACCGAATAATTAATTTCAATCAACTAGACGTCTCGAATTGAAAATAAAGCAATTCCTAATTTTTACGCGATTGGCGTTAACCGGGAATCCCGTGTTTGATCATTGTATGTCAAAATTGATTTATTTATAAATCTATTTGTCCTAAATCACATCACAAGTCATCGCACACAAGTTGAGTCTCGAAACCAAAGTCTGAGTGGCCGAACTAGGTCCGAACCTGGAGTTCGGACTGGCCGAACCTGAGGTTCGGACGAGCCTCGATCAGCTGGGTATATATAGAAGTTTGAACGTTGTAATTCATAGTTCTGAGCGTGTGAGATTACTGTTAAGTGTGTGTTTCTGAGTGTGTTTCTCTAAGTCTGTTTCTGAGTGTTTACTGATTGTAATTGTTCATTGTGATCAATAAATCAATCGGTTAATTACTTTTCGATGTCCGATTAGCTAGATCGAGTAGACGATTCGATGCTCACGCATTTTCAATTGGTATAAGAGGATTCTGGTTGACTCTACTGATCTGTGGTTGCTATTTTCGGATTTTTGAAGCGTTTTTGGTGTTTTTCAAACTTGTTTACGTGTTTTTCATCATTCTATCGGGTTTTTTGGTGTCAAAATTGCTTCTAAACCACTTCTTATCAGGTTTTTCTGATCCTCAGTAACGAGTTTCGTCAAAAACAGTTTGTTTTCACACGATTTTGAAAAATGGGTTCGAGGTTCGGAGGTACCTGGTCAGGTTCGGAGTAACTGCTCCGAATTTCAAGTTCGGTCGAAGTTCGGTCTATCTTCGGTGAGAGTTCGGTCCGTGTTGGGAGTTGTCTCGGTCGAGGTTCGGTGTGATTTAAGGTTCGGAGCTAGGTCGGAGTTACTTAGAAGTTCGGACAGTTGATTTTGATTCGGAGCTAGTTCGGACGGAGTTTGGACATTGGATTTAGGTTTGGAGGTCAGTGATAGGTTCGGAGCAAGTTCGGCCGGCAGAATCTAAAAGTTTTCAAACGATGTCGGAATTTCAAGCGTTTGCTGCGATGCAAAGTGCGATGCAAACCATGTTGAATTTTGATAATGAAATCGGAACAAGTCAGAAAGTTCCTAAGTTGTTGAAGTTGGAAGATTATCACAATTGGAAACAACGTTTTTCAGCTTACATCAGCACAAATAATGTGGATTTATGGATTCCGATTCGCAAACTTTACATGCATCCACAAGAAGATGGAGATTTAAAAGAATTCAAGATTTTGATGGTGATGAAAGAAAACTCTATGAGCTTGAAGAAAAAGCCTATGGTTATCTAATAATGGCTCTGCCCACTGAGTTGTTGCATCAGTTTAGTACTTTCAAAAAGTCAAAACAATTGTGGGATGCATTGTCTGCAAGATGCGAAGGCAATGATCAATACAAGAAGAGTAGAAGAAAAGTGTTGAACAAAGAATTTGAGAATTTTCAACATTATGATAAAGAAACTATTCATGCACTTGTATCCAGATTTTCACATCTGATTAGTGAAATGAAGGTGGTGAACATTGAAAACACCGAGGCGGAATTGAAAGAAAAATTAATGGAAGCATTACCAGAAAAGTGGGAAAATTATGTTTTGTTGCTTACTCATGACAAAGATTATCCTGCATTATCATTTCATGATTTAACCGGAAAGCTTCATGCTAGAGAGATGGAGATGATGACTTCAAACAAGGCTACTGCTACATTACAAAATCCTGAGTTGTACCATGGTGAGAATACTGCAAGCATGAATGCTAAAGGCTAAACCAAGCCTGAGTTCTACACCAAGTACAGCTTTCTTGACTAGAATTTCTGATAATTCTGATAACAAGTCTTCACGGGGTTGTAGCTTTACAATTCCAAAATTTTCAAGTCAGAATGTTTTTTCTGCTGAATCAACAGATGATTGTGCTAAAATGATTTCTGCATTGATTTCATCATCTTTTGGTTTGATTATCAAAATTGTTGCTGATGCAAAGTTAACCAGCGATGATCTTGATGCACTTGATGATGATCAATTAATTGAATTGGATATATCTTGGCAATATGCTATGTTATGTCAAAGATCGAAGAGGTTCTTTAAGAAACATGGAAGAAATATTTCAGGTGATCATTTGGGTTTTGACAAGTCAAAGTTAAAATGTTATAAATGTTCGCAGCTTGGACATTTTACCAAAGACTGTCAACAGGCACATGCAAGCAAGCCTTGTTTTACTCAATCACCCAAGCCTGGTTTTACTTAACCATCTACTAGTAACACAAGCAAGACAACAACGTTGACAGCTCAACATGATGGTGTTTATGATTAGGGTCAACATTTTGGATATGATACATCAGCATTAATTGTCACACATGAGCAGGATGATTATTATTCTGATTCGAGTTCCTATGATGCTGGTGAGAGTGAGAAATTTGAGTCTAAAATTGAAGCCCTAATGAAAGAAAAAGCTTTTTTGATTGAAGAAGTCAAAAGCGTTACTGCTGACTTAAAAATGATTAGTTCGGATTTGGGAATTTCTAAGGAAAGTGAGAAGGAATTGGGTGTGAAGAATGAATGTCTTCTTAAAGAAATCAATTTGCTGAATGAAGTTTTAGAAACTTTTAAACAAGATAAAAGGGATGTTGAAGCTGCAAAAGCTACGATCTATGAAGAAAGGGATGAGTTGATGAAAGAAGTCAAGAAATGGAAGGATGAAGCGGAGGATACTGCTTCTGATTTCACGAATCTGTTTGATAAATCCAAAATTAAACTTGATTTGCTTACATAGAATGCTGAAGAATCTGCTGCTAAGATTGAAGCATATCAAGTTGACATGGAAAAATTGTTGGATGAGAAGCGAGAGTGGATTAGTGTTAATAAAGTTCAAAAGGCCAATTTGGAAATTCAAAAACGCAACGAGGATAAATTGAAGGAGTTACATGAAGGACTTGACAATCTTCGGATGCAAAAATATGAACCTCATAAAGTTGCAAAGCGTTTAATTGCTACTGAGAAGGAGTTAGCTGATGCTCAACAGAAAATTTCTGATCTCAAAGTTTAGGTCATCGATGCAAATCGCTTGCTGAACAATGTCTCTAATTCTCAAGTGTTTACAAGTTTTCTTACTAAGGATGAGAATTTTGAAAAGATGTTTGATAAAACAGCTTCACCTCCTGCTCAGATCAAGGAAGCCTTCAAAGACGTGAAGGAACAATTTGATTAGTTTGATTATTCAAAATTTTCATCGTCCACTGATAAGGAAGAAAAGGTCGTGAATAAAAAGAAGAACAAGAAGAATACAAAGAAAAAAGAAAAGAAATCTGAGTTTCCTCCAGCACCAATAATTTTTTCTGGTTCATCGTTTGCTAACAGAAATCAGCGACTTCAAGAGACAAGATGGAGTTTGATGAGAAAATTTTTTACGATCAAAAGAATGTGAATGAAGTCAAAGCTGAATTTTCTCGACTGGCAAAGCATGGGCATTTTACATCTGAGGAGAAGATTTTAGGAAAGAAAGTTGGTTTGGGTTTTCATGAGAAGAAAGATAAAACTGAGGAGGTTTCAGCATATGTACCACAAAGCTTGAAGAAGCTTAAGATGAAGCAAGTGAAGAAGGAAGTGTTTAAAGCAGATAAAGTTCTACCTGAGAGATTCTACAAGCTCAAAGGTTCTGATCAGCTTTTCTCGGACAAAGATTTTCCTCTTCATTGTGTTGATGCTAGGAAGATTTCTGAAGTTTTTGTGAAAGCTCAACTTCTTCTGAAAGTTCTCAATCTCGAAGTCCTACATCCAAATGGGTACATGATCACAGGCATCAGGTATATGATTCTCATTCTGATCATGTTCGAGATATTCATGTGTGTTATTCGCAGGTACATCAAAGGTGGGACAAAACGAAACGAATCTGTTATATTTGCCGCCGAACAGGGCATATGGCAAAAGATTGTCCACTACCTGCCGATTCACCCCAAAGATTTCACAAGAAATCATTTTTTGGTAAATTTACCACCACAAAGTTTTTTGATGAACAAGGTAGAGTATTTGATGACATTGAACCTACATTCTTTCATAAACAAAAACGTTTTGTTCCAATGTTCTTAAAGGTTCAAAGTGTAGGTTCATCATCACAGACACTTGTGATAGGTTCATTAAAAACAGAATTACCAAAATCACAACAATGGAAACCTAAGGTGGTTTCAAAGCAAAACCAGGACACTGGTCGACCAGAAGCAATCCGCTGCGGGTCATTTATGAACTAATCAGTTTAATCAGTGTGCAGGTACTTCTAGAAGACCTATTGTCACACCCCTAAAAATCCACGCGCGGGATACCACCGCAGGGAGCGTGACAAACCAGGATCGTTGTCTATTAATTACACCAAACGACCAATAATTAATGAAGACGTTTCATATTTCATTAAATTATAATTTCAGAGTTTTACAAATGTGGAAGCGTAAATATAATGAAAACATTAAAGTAAAAACAGTGTCACCCAAGATAACGTGACTTGACCAAAGACACTAAAAGTGTTTCAAGACTCATGCATGCGTACTCGTGATACTCGATCATCTGCAACCTGAGAATAACATGCTAAAAGTGTCAACACAAAGGTTGGTGAGTTCATAGGTTTATCAGTTCAAAAACAGCTCAAGTTCAGTTTAAGATTGATTGTTCAACAACAATCAAGTTGAGTTTAAGATTGACTATTCAACAACAGTCAAGTTGTAAGAGCATAATCACTAATATATATCAAATAGCTAGCTAGGCTATATACATGAAACTTCGCACGTTGATGGTCACCGAAGCTAACAGTTGTTTATAGTCTGCCTTGTTGTGTTTAGGACGAATATAACACCCGTTCGATATCCAATCGTGCCAGAGCGACTGACCCGGGTGGGGTTTGTCAAACCCTGTAGTACTACATATATCTCCTGCTATCGTCATTAATACTAACGGTACCATAAGAAGGACTATGTTGTATCAGTGTGCTACAAGTACTTCAAGTGATATATAAAAGTCAAATTATCTCTGTTGCATAATTCATGCATGTTAATCTCCCCCAACATAACTAAAACAGTAAAATGCTGCCGTGAAACTCACCTTTGGGTGCACAGCAATTCTAGATAAATAATAACAGCAAGTAGCAACTAGCAGGTCCTGTGTAATCTACCAAACACCTAACGAGCATATTCACATAAGTGTGTGTTCAATAAAAAACGACAAAGTCTAGACCAATGGTGAATATAAATAATCTCGAACGACGATGTGGTGAAAATGACTGAACCGAAAACGAGTAGAGGATGGCTCATATCAAAAATCATGACGATTTAGAAGGTCGAGAAGAAAGTATATTAGTTACCAATAATATACGTTCATGAAGTGAACTAATAGAATATGTGTATGTATGTATATATATATATATATATATATATATATATATATATATATATATATATTTCAATATATACCTAGCCAAAAATACAAATTTTATAAAATCAAGTAGTAACACATATATATTCATATTTATAAATGTCTATATAAATATACCCGACGTTTAAAATTATAAATAACGTGGTGACGATAAATGTGCTACTTATATACGCATCTTTCCTCTTTATATAGTTAAAAAAAACTCGGTTTATAACCATCAGTAAATATATATATATACATATATATATATATATTTTTTCTAAACGTCTCCATTTTATATATATATATATATATATATATATATATATATATATATATAATCAATTTCGAATACTTCAAATAATAAATATTTATGTTTATAAAACCTATGTTATGTATAATGGTGCTAAGACCAAAAAATGATATCTAAGAACCTACGGTTTCCAAAACAACACTACAGATGATTTGTGATAGTTTCGGGTTAAACAAGTTCATGAAATAAGTAATAAAAATAAAACAGCAAAAACCGGAGGTCACAAGTTTCGAACATGTGACCTCTGGCTCCAAACTCAGCACCCTAACCAACAGGGCAGCGCCCCGATTTGGTTTAAACTTGGTTTGTAAGTATTTTAATCCATTCAATGACGCACAACATAGGCACAGCGAATAGAAAGGGACAAAAAGGAAAGATACGGGGGCACTAAGCCTCGAACCCGCGACCTCGGGGTTGATATCCAGCGCAACAACCACCCGGCTACCCAACCCTTAGTCGGAGATGAATTATAAAGTGTATTTGACGTCGAAACCACCTGGCTACCCACCCGGCTACCCACCCGCGAACCCTTGTTTCGCAGCTTCATCTTCTTCCTTCTTAAACTCCGGTGATCGGAATTTTACTCCGGTCACCGGAAAAGCGCGAAATACGAATACGATGTAGAGGAAGGTGCGAATAACATGGATAGGTGTTTACCTTGAGTCGGAGATGAATTATAAAGTGTATATGACGTCGAAACCGAACCGAAACATGGACACGACCCCGAGAACAGAGTGGTCGAATGGTTATGTAGTGGTGGTGGTTGTCCAAAAACTTCTTGGTTTCGGTGGTTTTTCTTTCCGGCAACGTGAGAAAACGAGAGAGAACGGGAGGGGAAAAGGTGTATGTTGTGTGGTGAATGAGAACTAGATCATGGAAATGTTGATTATCATTCAATTACAACCATAACTGAAAGTTAAACACAATGAATTGAGGCTTTTAAAGAGTTTACGTTAAACAACCGAAGCATCAGACCACTTCAATGATTTCAAATTCGAGTTTGCCAATTTGGCAAGAATAGTCCCTCAACACTTTACAGAGTTGGCACATGGTATTATGGAATGACATGATTAACCTTTCATAATTTAGGTTACTATAAAGTGAGTTTGGAAGTTAACAACATTAGTCCCTCAAGTATAGAATAGGTTTACAAGGCTAACGGAGACAACAAATGGTTACTTTAACGATGATTAAACGTCTGTACGTCCAAACATTTCTAACGTATGATGTTTATAAAAATATATATATAAATCTTGTTTCGTCACATAAAATCATAAATAATAATCCATAACTATTATTGAGTTCACACAAAATGATGGACGCGAAATTATAACGACACGCATATAGAATAACCGAAACGTTACATATAGTTAGTTACATACAACATTGTTACATAAAATCATAGAATAACATGTGAATATATATATATACTAGCTGTGTGCCCGCGCGTTGCGGCGACAACAGTGTATAACGTGTTATTCGTCTTCTGTTCGCGCGTTGCAGCGGCTCAACAAACTACAACGCGGTATTTGTTTATTTGTTCGCTTGTTATGGCAGCACGACTGTTTATATCGTAGTATTCGTTTTTTAGCGCAATGCAGTCTGGTGTCATCTTATAATGCGGTATATATGTGTTCATTGGCGGAAAAAATATGTGGTTGTATTGTATGAGAGAACCAACGTGGTACTTGAGTTTAATTTGTTGTTTAAAAACCCATCTATGGGTAGTTGACACGTTATGGCGGCACGACAATTTACATTGTGATAATGGTTAACGCGAAGCGGAGTGACGACAATTTATAAGGCGGTACATGCGCGTTCGACGACGGCAACAACCAACACGATACTTGTTTTTTGTTAGTTTATCAACACTCCTGTGAATGCTTATTGGTTATTGTACGTCTGTTAGTTTTCCCATTTGTATCATCGATTTAATTTATCTAGCCTTATAGAACTCAAACATTCGTAGCATCAACATAGTCTATCTATGTCATGAGCTTTGCATATCTCAATTGAACGGTTTCGTGTCAAAATGGGTTCATCTAAGACAGTTTTGATTCGGGTTAGGACTTGGTGGTTTCATTATACCTGTGCAAAATATAAATACTAAAATTTTAAGACATTTGTAGAAATGGAACCTAATAAGAACAAATCACCTAACTAAAGTAAACATCAAACATGATGAATTGTAATGAGTTGTTGATACGAAACAAAAAACACTCATAGACAATTTATAGAAGTTTAAATACCACTTTTAATGTATACCAATTACAACATTACAACTGTATCCAAACGGTTCACCTGATTTCCTCAAAACCTCATACAGTTTATATTACAATTGGATTTAAAAGTTTCAGGATGGTTTCCTCAAAATATGATACCTGCATCTTCATTACCATGCATAGAGCTTAGGAGAGGAAGGCCTTTGTGTTCATTCAAACATTTCAATGTCAAACACAAGGTGCAAATTTGTCGCGCGTTGCGCGAGAGTTCCCTTTTGTGCGCCTATGCTTTACGTGCTTGGTTATGTGGCCACTTGCTTTTCCGTTGTGTCAATCGATGTCCTGGGTCTTTTCATCGAAAGTTTCGCCAAAATATACCTAAACTAATACATGCATGGGTAAGAGATAAAAGCAATTTCAAAGAAAGCTATAACCAACTAGTATCATAACTTTACTAACCTGAAGAGAAGCAAGCATGAACAACATAGCCACTCTTTAAATTATTCAAACATCCTTGGCCTCTAAGCAATCTGGTTCTTCAGCCTAACCCAAATAGGAGTCACAAAAGCCAACAGCAACCCAACAATCGTGTATATAAACCCAACTGCAAAACCTTCAGCCTTCAATTGCATTCTGGTTCCCTAGCAGAGGTAGACCAGCTTGTTTGGGTTGTTTCTGCCAACTATAAACATTGAATTCTGTGAATTATGTTATGTATAGCATCCGGAAATGTAAACAAGCAAACAGTCACAAATGCAGAAAGCCAACAAGGACATTTAATTATGAGAAATACAATACTTTTCCAACAAATATAAACACAATTAATGATCGGTTTATTCGTTTATATGCCCCTTCAATCTGATGTTGTTCCTTATACCTCAAATCTTTGATTTTTTTCTCTTCTACATCATCAAAGATAAACACGTTAAATCACAAATGCTTTCTGCAAGCAAAACTGTAATTAGATAAACATGTTGTTGCCTAAAGAGTATTATCGTCTTAATAATAAAGCGACTGCATTAAAAAAAGCATGATTTAGATTTTCGACTATCATCACAAAAGCACAGAACGATAAACTAAGATGAGATTAGTTGATTAAATAAGAAATGGACAAAGCTCTGCTCGATCATAATCAAAATCTGAGAGTGCAAATTCATTATACTTAGTAACCAAACGTATAAACTTCTAACAAATAAAAACAACAAACAGACAAGAAAAACAGGATGGACAAACCTATGTAGATGCTAAAATAACCCCTGTAGGTTGCAGGTACACCTCAGAATCATACAAGAGCAGGACATTGTTCCTCCATGGATCATCTCTAAATGCCATTTGCATATCCGTCATAAAAGAAGCATGCTCACTCCAGTTCTTCAACGTTCTAAATGAAACCAATGTGGAAACAAAAGGGGCAAAGTATGCAGATATCCTACAACATACCAACACAAACATAACACGATTTGGATGAAAAAACTAAAAAATATAAAATTAACACAACAAAAACCTCCTTTATAGAAACCTCCAACTCAACTTTAAGTTTTTCTCTCACAATTGATTAAGACCTTAATATTTCTGGAATAACAATAGACCCTTTCTAGTCAACATATAAATAAAAAACATCATTGATTACGGATTAAGTGAGTACCAAAACACACCACCGATAATAAACACATGGACTTAAATGTCAATAGAAAAAAAGTACACTAACCTTACAACAAAGCTAGAAAAGCACCGTGAAAACCAGGTTGGTAGTGTCAGACTAAGAAACAATATCAATGCATTCTGGTTTCAGAATTTATCCACTGTTGGGAGTCATCACAGCTGTAGACGTTAATAAAACCCATTAAATTTTTATGATTAAAAACCTTAAAACTAAAAGAAAACATTTACAAAAACAAAAAAGCAAAAGACATTGCTATCAATGAAAAACAACGACAATTGAGTTAGTCTCATTAATGAAAAATGAAAACCACTACCTTGCTAACCTTGTCGTATTTTAATGTGGAAAAGGTATTCCATGCTATTCTATAACTAAAATAAGGTAGAGGTATAGAAACTAACTCAATTTCTGCAAAAAAAACATACTTTGGGAAGCAATTCCAATATCTGAAACAGCGAACATGATTACATGAGGCGATTTTTGCAATTTCCTTCAATACATTAAAAATCAAAACTCTAAATTCAGAAGCAGGTTAGCTCTTAATTCAAGAGCTAGGATAAACTTGCAAACCAATTAAGATTTCTTTAAAATTGACAGATCAGTTTATAATGATGGTCATACCAGTAGAATTAGGAAGTTTCAGCATTTAAAACCCTATCTTTTATCTCAAAATCTGTCATATTAGATCTGCTATACAAAACAAAGGTGATGATTAAACAACCTGTTTTATTATATAAGTGATTACTAAAAAAACTGAAGATGACAAACAAACTATTTCATTATGAAAGTCTCAAGGCCTTCAATGTCCTTCCGCCAAGCATTGCAGCCTGAGGCTGGCCAGAACCGTAAGATCCATGTCATGGATCCATCAGACTAAGTACCTTTCCCGCCATCCTGCAAATTCACACTTCAAAATGGAACCGTTAATCACTTAATCATAAGAGTTTAAAGTTATGTGTATGCTTAAAAGAACTAATCAGATAAATCACCTGCTAGTCCATGGCTCCATTCAGTGATTCAAAATCCTACAAAGTCACTTCCAGCAAGCTATAATAAACAAAATCAGCACGGAAATAAAAACTAAAAAATTAGCAAAAATACAAATCTAACCAGAGAAACACATACCGCTTTTCTGCTTGCAACAACTACAACAACTTCAGCAGTAATATATTTTGTACAACTTGACCATACCTTAAAACCTAGTATTATAAGAGTAACCATACAAAGAAAAATGTATGATAAAATTAGCAAAATGTAGCCCAGGACCTAGGCATACCTTAGCATTATAATAGTAACCAAGAGTTAGGCTTGAACAATAATAAGCCTAAGGTTTCAACTATGATATTGAACCTAGGCATACATTAAGCAATATAATAGTAATAATACAAATCTCTGTACATTAAAGTTTGACTTACTAAATGATAAACATTTGTCCATACCATATATACTGTTAGCGAGTTATAGTGTAAATTAGTAATAAGAAAAAAAATTAAATATATACATTTGTAATAATTCAATGTGGGGATCACAAGTTTATGTTCAAAGCTTATTTGTATTAAGTTCAAAGTTTTCAAATTGGTGATTATCTTGCAGCACCCATGAGGTCTCAGATTTCTGTATCCTTTAATGTAGAACCAAGCAATTTATAAAGCCAGTACCCCCAAGGCCACCATAAGCCGTTCATGGCTGCACACGTTAATAAAGTACATTAATGCCCTATAATATAGTCTATTATTGTAAAGTACATCTAGTCTAATATCTTACCTCTGAACTTAACTCAGCAAAGACTGAAATGGCTTGAGATAAGAGTTTAGGTTTGTCAACATGAACAAACATTAATCGACAACTGAAAACAAACCTAAGTGGAAAAAAATATCCAATATATCTTATAAATATTGAATCCTTGAATCATACCTGGTAAAACAGTTCCTATGCTTGAAATTATTCTCATTAGAAAAACTTAATATAAAACCTTGAACTCTCCAGATCAGCGGGTCACTACTGGGTCGTATGAAATTTGTGTAAATATGAAAACATGAATGATAATAGGAGATAAGTCTTAACAGAAACATAATGAAAAGGCATTTTGTTTCATCTATGCATCAGCAAGACCTAAATCAGCTTCTGTAGCAACCTGAAAATACTACTAATTCAAAATATTATATAAATGTTATGGGAGCAAAGACAAATAATTTGAAACCCATAAAATGGTAAGACACAATCAGAAAGCGCAAAACAAACATGAAATCAGTTACAATATAGATAAAATAGCTGATGATAAAGTAAGCTTATAAATCAGAGATACATGATAATTCAAGTGACAAAGTGAGAGGGAGTAAGCAATACCAGTAACCTGTGCCTGCAGCTTTGTCCATAAAATCACAAACATGCATAAATGTCGAATCATTAGCATCATCCTGAAAACCAAATATGATTGAATTAAACCAAACCGATCTAGCCCAAAACAAACCTTATCAACGAAGCAAAAATATTCAGAACCATTTACGATTGTTGACTGCAAGTCAATAAGATTTCTTAATGTGGGTTTAAGGCACTAATTACACTGTAATTAGGCTTATGTTCTACTACCAAACCCCAAAATAATGACTAAAGAGAGTTAAATATTATGTACATAAATCCAAATCTATAGGCTTTTAACAACAATATCATCTCATACTACAAAGCTGTAGATTCTGGAAGTAAACATATTATGGTAAAATGGATGCTAACCATGATTGAAAATATGCCAATAGGGTGTTGTTAAGTTGGCTTATTTGCCTAAATAAAACTTGGTGCATCTGGTAGTGAATAAATAACTTTGTAAAAGTGTTTTGGGACACCATGCTCCATCATCCATACACCATAACCTCGGTTCGGTGTCGCCACTTCAAGTTAATTACAGATTAGTTTCCTTTGGTACCTAGAGACCTTAGATTCTATCAATTCGAATCCTACTGTCATAGCCACTTGCACCTGCACTAATATGTGCAATTAAGTCATTTGAAATTATCAAAAATAAGAGGTTCAAAACTTCAGCTACTGCTAAAGTCTCCAAGAGACCAACTCATAACCGACATGAGATTCAACTTGAAAATCAAAATCATCTAATATAGTTCGAAACTACAACTGTCGTGAAAAGCTGAAAATCGATACCAGAGGTTTGATTAGACTCGGAAACTGATGCGATTCAATTATCAACGTGCGCAAAGTCACAAACAGGGAACATAATCTACACAATCAAGAATAAAAAAACAATGAAATTATTACAATAAAACTCAACGATTGGAAGAATTCAAAGAAGAAGCAAGCTACAATGAAATGGTTCTAAGGAAAATCAACTCGTTACAACCAGAACTAATATGAGTTTTCTTAAAGCAACTCGTCTTGACCCAGAACCATCCGACCCATCCCCGACTTTGTCGTTTTGTCAAGTCTGGAAACTACATGAGATACTAACTAATTATTAAAAAGTTAGATCGCTTGAAATCGTTTATTCTACCTTGTAGTTCATATGGCGTCAGTCAAACAAAACAAAACTTTGAAACATTAACTTACATATTAAAGAGTTATTCAATGTTAAAATATTAAGTCACCTTCACATACACTCCAAATTCATCAAACATTAAAAACTTGAAAAAAAAGACCACAAAAATTAGACCAACATTACATCTCAAATTTTAAACACCAAAGATGGGCACTAACTTTGCACCACAACAGTAACTGGATTGAACAAACAGGGTTTAAAAAACCCTATATTGTGGACTTGTGTTCGAATCAAACAAAAACCACCATAATAACAAATGCAAACGGTGTCTGCAAGTTAAATCTGAGTAAAACCCAATAATTATCCAGTGAAGAACATAAATGGCCAAAAAAATTAACAGAAACATACCTCGCGTGGTTCGATCTATACGCAACACCTGAAAAAGGTAAATCAAACTTACGCAAGCACGAAATTTACGGAGTCAAGCAATAGAAACCCGTGGCAAAGTAAAGCAGAACATACCAATTGAAGAACTCGTTAGGGCAAACTGACGAAAATCAGAGAAGAAGTTCCCAGCGATTGAACAACCTGAGGAAACAGAAAGTAAAAGAGAAAAATCAAACACTACCTGAAATGCCATTCGAGTGAATGATTTCTCAAAAATTATACATGGCATTGAACAAAAGTAAAGAAGAGTGAATAAAATAGAACCATTACCAGAGGTGAGATTTGAGCAAAATCTGTCAAAAACCCTAATTTGATATCTGCTTCATTTCGTTCAGGAAAAAAGACGAAGAGAGCTATGTTCCATTGCTTCATTTCGTTTAGGGAAGAAGACGATGAGAGCTAGGTTCCATCGATTTCTCTAAGCTTCAGATTTTATATGAAGAACAAAATCAGAGGAGTAACCCTCAAAATTCCAAGGAGTAACTCTTAATCGAACATACTAACCTAGTGGGCTGCTTCTGATGCTCGTAGAAGCAAACCCGGCGAGGGATTTGTCGTGGTGGAGCGAGAGATAGGGTTTTCGAACCGAGTAGGAAGACGGGATGAGGCTGTAGTTGTTGCCTGCTCGAGAGAGGGAGGGCGAAGGGCCGAGAGGAGGCAGTATGTGAAAAAAAAGCTTATATACCTAGGGTTAGGGTTTACTCGTGTCTTTCCATGGCACCGAGTTTTAAGAATCCAGAAGAGTTTGCGCAGTAAAAATTTATACACATTGCATAATCTTCTGTACGTGTCTTAAAATTAAGACATCACACTTTCTCTCTCCAATATGCATTATATATAGTAATAGATATATATATATATACACCACATAAAATAATAAGTCCAATTACCACATAAAATGACAAAACATTCACATGTAATCATAACGTATGACTTACATAAAATCATAGGATATCAAATGTCTACACTCAAGTGTATGCTCGTATAGTGATGGTTACACAAACCCTAGATGCTACGGTCAACATTAGTTAATCCACATAAATGTTCACACAACATTTATAGTGGTTTAGGTTCATTTAAGGTCAGGAAAGGACCTGGAAAGACGAATTGTCACAGTATCCCCTTGTTGAAGAATTTTCGTCCCGAAAATTGAATAAGGTGGTTAAAAAAATTGATCACGAAAGAAATAAAATTTTTCTGAGTCGTCACATCATCCCCTTGTTGAAAGAATTTCGTCTCGAAATTTAAATCCGTGACAATTGTTTGAAGAGTTGAATTGACAGTAACGTATCCAAAGAATTCATGTTTCCTACTACAAAAGGAGTGCTGGATGATATAATCAAAATGTGTACCAGAATTTGAGAAGATTTCAAAAGTTTAGAGGATTTCAAATGAAGTTCGAATCAAAAGTATAGAAGGTGATTTTCCTATTAAACGTTTTCCTATGAGAAGAGTCGAACAACCGCATTACGGAATCGTGTTGAGTGGCAATGCCGGACAGAGTAACATGATACATAAGTATCCGAAATCAAAATTTCAATACGAAGAAAAACCATAACATGCCCGAGTAACCTTGAGTTATTGTACCCAATGCTAGGAGCGAGATTTCCATTTCGTGACTCATTTTCAGTTAAGGCATTTGCATTCGTCAATAACCCAGGTGAACCTAAGATAAGGGAATTTGAGTATGAGAAAATTGTGTGTGCATCAAGTCCATCGGAGTTTGTCTAACAGCCACATTGTCTAAAGAAAGCATAAATATCTAAATTTGCCTACCAACTAGCAAATAGCATTGAGTTACACAAAACTGATCATGTTAACATGAGGTCCCATTGATTAATTTAGTACTTTATGGAGATATGACCAATTAAGTTTCACATGATTCATAATAACATTGAAATTCATATTTCATGCAATAACGGTTCAAATAGCATACGAGGCTCTATGAAGGTTTCTTTAAAGGGATTATGCGGTCAAAGGGTACCAGCATGCAATCTATCATGAATGTTTTACCACAATCCATACAATTGTCCCGACACCTTATACACTAGCATAAGACCCTAACATGGCATGTCTCTAGCATATAAGTTTATAAACTAACCAACACAACCCATAGGGTGCAAAGTTGACAGGGCAACTTCACACAGTCTTGTCATTCCCACCGAGGTGGGAGACTTAGGACCTTGTATGGTGCATGGTTTTCCTACCTAATCCAAGTTAATACATTCACAACATGTCATTTTCTGGTTCCTAAGACGTTTCATACACCTAACTAATCATGCAATTCTACGCAACTTGTGTTTAAACTAGCACTTCAATGATTAATCAATTTATATACCCTAGACATAGGATTAGATTATAATATTTTAGCATGCATAAACACATATGTTTTATAAACATTTCTCATGATGAGATCAGAAGGAAACAAACTATTTATCATGGTTAAAATGGTTCAACAGTTGCTCACATACTAAAATATAACCGGTAACACACTGATTTTGTGACAAAAAGGGCTGAGGTCTAAAGAGAAATCCAACAAGAGCCCACTGCCATTTAAAAGGTAACACGTAGTAGTTTGTTTTAGAAAAGAATTACTCAGTTCTGTTAAGAATTATTCAAGAAGTCACGTAGACAATTAGGATCAAATTCAAGTTTGAGTTCAGTATCATACAACATATCATCATGCACATTACCTAGCTAAAGAATCCAAAAATTCAGAGTGAAGATCCAACACAAAATAAAAGTGTAGCTATGAGGTACCGAATATCGAAAATTGTTCTGCAGGGATACGCATGGCATCAAGCATGAGAATAGTAAGTAGAGGAAAAAAAACGCCAATGGCTTAGTTTGTGAATTCGAGTAAGCGATGGATGACAAGCTTATGATAGCCGTAACTAGACATTTCAATGATGACATGTGAGTTTAAACTAGCACTAGTGAAGATACCAGCAGGGAGGATGCAAATAACGGAATTGATCGTGTCAACGGTTATATAATCCATAGAGTAAACGTCTCGTTAGAGAAATCTTCATCTTTTAGGCTCACAGTGTACCCAATCGCCTTGGTGTTCTTGCGCTTCATGCGTCATGCTTCCTTTCTTGTCAAAACACCAGTTCATATGGTCTCCAAAACTAAAATAAAGTACGAAAGTGTTATAAAGAGGGTGTCTGCAAAACACAAAACATCAGGATGTTCAAATGTGGCTTTGGCTTTCAATGGTTGTACATATGGGTTATGGTTAGGTCTTAGAGCATGTGTACTGCAATTCGAAATGTCATATCGGGTGTTGAATAAAGATGGAGTGGGGGAGGTATCACTTTCGTGGATGCTAGCAAGTTTATCAAAAGTCCGTCGACTGAAAAGTAGTTTCCATTCAACGGAAGCCGGTCTACTTCTTAACACATACTTCTAAAAGTTGAAGCAGTTCATTCGATCATGCGGTTTTTCATTCATAAGAGGAAAAAATCTCAGGTTTTTAAAACGTTGATGTTCATTTGAGTCAAAACTCTCGTAGGAGAGTTTTTAGAAAGCATGGAGTTTGATTATTTCAGGCATGTCTCTTTTAGTAGAAATACGTGAGGGATATCTATATTCTCGGAGATAGTAGCATTAAGCCGTTTTGTCGAGGACCTAGTCATGTTAGATGGAGTTTCTCAAGATGAGGCTCTTGTGCATGACTCTAAAGTCAATCCTTGTTCCCGTACTGGTCCCATATTCAACGTGCCACTAATGTTTATATATAGGGTGTACCGCAGCTAACCCACCACACTACCGGCACCTTGAAGGTGTACCAACTACGTACCATTACCAATTGTTAGTCAAATTACATTGGTTATTTTTATCGGAAGTAGAGGACGTCAAGTTTTTCCCATACACTTGAAGGTAAAGGGGGTGAGAGAGTAAAACCTCAATACGTTAGGCAAACAAAAGGTGTAAGAGGTTTCATTCACAATACCGGAAAAATGCACAAGGTTTGTTATTCTAGTGAAGGTCGTCGAGAGGTTGGCGCGTGCAGGACGAATATCATAAAGCTTCAGATTTCAAGAAGATCAAAATTAAAACAGGCCACAAGGTTCAAGTTCAAGTTGGGTTCATCAATGAAAGTTTCCTGAAGGGATGTTGAAGATCCGTGTACCAAAAATTTGTCGGTAGTTATTATGATAGGAGCGTTAATAATGCACGAAATGTATGGATAACTTGGTGTACTGAATGTGTAAGAAGGGAAAATGCAGGTCAATGGTACAATTAGCTATTGATAACAAGAAATTCAAACTCGATGGGTGTAAATAGGGTCTCCGCAAAAAGATTAGTATTGTTACTGCGATTGAGGTACAAGGTAGTCTCATCATCAATGGTGTGTAACTAGTAGAAAAGCTAACCAAGGTGTAACACCTTCCGGTTCGAAGCTTGAAAGCCGATTCAAGATATAAAAGGA
>JBCNJP010000027.1:111454353-111522258 GCA_039602395.1 Deinandra increscens subsp. villosa | reverse complement strand
AAAGCGCGAGAATAAAAAAAATTGTTGGTTGTTAAATCGTAAAAGGTTCGAATCATACAGACAGGAATCAATCGCACAGGTTCAAAAGGTCAGTCGGAATAGTCATTACGTTAAAATTGGAAGTCATCGGTTTGAAATTTGGGAGGATTTTCACTAACATTACTCATTAGAGAAAAGAAAAATATGCGTGGGATGGGGTAAGCGGTTTGTACAATCGTGACGATGTTTCCGGCATCAAATTTTGGTTCGCACGAAAAAATCAAGGAGTATGAATCTTCAAGGGAAAACTTCACAAGAATTTTCAGCCAAGAAATATGTTCCAGTGCTGGCGAAGTATGATTTATATAATTCGTTTATCCAAATGTTGTCTTGGTATACATCCGATGAATGTATATACAAGTTGTCTCACAATCATAAAGTTTCAGGGATTGATATGGTAGGTAAGGTCGTGAGGGTAGAATTATGATTCAAGAAGAGTTCAAACCAATTACATGTTTCGTCGAGAGTGCTCGCAGTTAACAAAGACTTGCCATTGAAATACCCGAGTTAAACGGTGCCCCTTCAGGATTAGCATCTGTTATAGGTGTCGGAGAGTTCATGAATGGATTAGAATCCATATATATATTAGATGAGATCATGCATGATAGCGTTATAAGATAGATGACTTCGATCATCCAGTCGAATTTCAACATGCTCAACATTCAGCCCCACGAGAAGAAAAAAAAGTTACAAAAATTTGCTCCTAATTACGACCATTAGCCTGCCTAGTAAGATTCTCCAAGATTTCCATACACTGCAAATTACATTTACGTGTGCACTCGTAATTGTAATTTACCCGATATGGTCACCCTAGTTCCTCTTACTTTAGCTACCAGGTATGGCGGAGTACAAATGAGATATCCTCGAAGTGGGTATGAAGAATGTGATCACTAATCCAAGGTTATCTTGACCAGATCCGTTACAGAGAAAAGTATCGAGAGTAGTCAAAATGACACTAAATCAAGGACACAAAGATTTACAAAAATCTACGTGAGTTTGTTATGCCAAATAACAAATGTAGTGATGATCGGGAAAATATATATTTACGTAGATATAATTATCGAGGCGTAGACGAAAGTGTGAAAAATAAAACGTCCTAGATATATATTTATAGCCGTGTTAAAATTCAAGAGTGTAAAGAACATCTCTAAAACGTTCGCATGACAATAAATCAAATATATATATATATAAATATATATATATTTCTATGTTTAAAACAATATTTATTAATAATAACGAAATCATTGAATTTTTAAATTTATTTAAATCTTAACGCTTTTAGAATATAAACGTTCAACGAGAACCCTAACGGGTTTTCGTAAACTTCGCGGTTCGCGATTTATCAATCGTGAAATAGTAGTTTTGGGTTTAACAATTACAAAAAGAAATAAAAACACTAAAACCGGAGGTCCACAGGTTCGAACCTGTGACCTTTGGTTGCCATGGTAGTGCCCTAACCATTGGGCCAGCGGCTCGATTTGGTTTAGATTCCGTTCAGGAACCTTTTGACTACGAGCAGTGACCAAAATCGGTTTTTAGAAGCAAACAGGAAAAAGATGTGAGGTTGGCAGGATTCGATCCGTCGACCTCCAAGTTTATAGTGAAGAACCCAACCAGCTGTGCTACACGTCTTTGGTGATTTGAACCAGCATGCTTAATATATAACCCATCCCACTGTGTCATCATCTTCTTCATTATAACTCCGGTGGCCGGAGTTTTATTCCGGTCACCGGAAAATCGCGAAACCAAAAGCAAACAGAAGGAAAACGTGCGACTAACATACTAGTATGATTACCTCGAATCGGAGATGAGTTTTGACACGTTTTAGATGCCGAAAAAGAAACCCGAAAATCTCGACTCCGATGCTTGACGTTGCTCCGTTCTCCAAATCGATGCTACAGGGTTGCTCGGCAGAGGGAGGCGATCACAGTGGTGCGAGAATGGTGTTAAACCAATGCTTGGTTGGCCGGAATTTATGAGTTCGCAGGAAACCAAAGAAATAAGGAAAGAAGACGAGAGGGGATGGAGAGTTCTCGAGAGAATGATTGTGTATCGTTCAAATGAGTTTTACAATCCTCATGATTGAATTTGGAGTGACCGCTCAATAAGAACAAGAATGTCTAACCGACTGAGTCTTGAATTCGGCTTGAATGAGAAGCACTTAATGGAAAATATCGACCGTCACCGACGGTTTCATATGACTTCAAATTTAACTTTCAACAATTGGCATAAATGGTCCATCCACATCTTACAAGAATATAACTCGACTTTCAGTAATTACAGGGTTGGCCCTTACATGTTTGATTAATTAAAATAAGTTTAGAAAATGCCAAAATAAGCCCCTTGAGTTTAACGGAGGGTTAACTAACCCCAACGGGGTTAACGGGAATAACTTTAAACGTACGGGTACGTGAGTTTGACCAAATAAAATCAACGTATTACATACTTAGAATGCAACCCCTAATTGGTGTACATAAAATCATAAATACTCACTTATAATTATATAAATGATTCACATAAAATCATAGTTATAAATCCATAAGTATATGTTTTTAAGTTCCTATAAAATTATAGAAACATTCGTGCGATTACGTGACACGTCGTCACATAAAATCATTAAACGGCGTGCGTATATATATATACCTATATACCCAGTGAAAATAATAAATATAATTGCCACATAAAATGACAAAACATTTTCGTTAAAATCATAAAATACAATTTATATAAAATTATAAATTATATCCATTCAAGTTGGTCAACCGACGTCTAGACTCATGTGCAATGCTCGTGTAACTATTCTAGTTAACTGAGGTAACGGACGTTATCAAAATATAACACAAGTATTAACGGGGTTAACCTGGGAAATTGCCGGTTGTCACATCATCCCCTTGTTAAGGAATTTTCATCCCGAAAATTGCCTTAAGTTGCTACGGTTTCTGCGGAAGGAAAAGAAAGTTTTTAGGGTTGCTACATCATCCCCTTGTTAAGGAAATTTTGTCCTAAAATTTAACTCATACCTTAATTGGATGTTGAGGCTTGATCAAATAAGTGAGGATATTTCTTCCTCATCTGATCTTCTCGTTCCCACGTGAACTCCGGTCCACGCTTAGATTGCCATCTCACTTTGACGATGGGGATTTTACTTCGTTTCAGTGTTTTCTCCTCATGTCCCATGATTTCCACGGGTTGTTCGATAAATCGCAGTTGTTCATCGATTTGTAGTTCTTCTAACGAAACTACGAGAGTGTCATCAGCTAAACACTTCCTCAAGTTCGAAACATGAAACACATTGTGTACTCCATCCAATTCAGGAGGTAAATTTAAACGGTAAGCCACCGGACCAATGCTTTCGGTGATCTCGAATGGTCCTACATAGCGAGGATTTAACTTCCCGCGCTTTCCAAAGCGTACAACACCTTTCCATGGTGAGACTTTCAGCAGTACTTTGTCGCCGACTTCAAATTCTAACGGCCTTCGGCGTTTATCTGCATAACTCTTTTGTCTATCTCTTGCCGCTTTCATGCGGTTTCTGATTTGCACGATTCTCTCTGTGGTCTTGTGTACTAATTCAGGTCCAGTGAGTTGGCTCTCACCGACCTCGGCCCAACAGACTGGTGATCTGCATTTTCATCCGCAGATAGCCTTAAATGTAGCGGCTCCAATACTGGTATGGTAACTGTTGTTATAGGAGAATTCTACCAGAGGTAGATGCATTTCCTAATTTTTCCTGAAGTCGAGCACACATGCTCTAAGCATATCCTCGAGAGTTTGGATGGTACGTTCAGTCTGTCCATCTGTTTGAGGATGATACGCGGTACTCATATCTAAACGAGTGCCCATCGCCGTTTGTAAGGTTCTCCAAAAATTTGAAGCAAATCTCGGGTCTCGGTCAGAGATGATAGATAAAGGCACTCCGTGAAGCTTGACAATCTCCTTCAGGTATATCTTTGCAAGTTTCTCTGTTTTGTCACTTTCCTTGATAGCTAGGAAATGAGCGGATCTTGTTAATCGGTCAACGATAACCCAAATCATATCGTTACCGCCAGAAGAACGGGGCAACCCCGTGATGAAATCCATCGAGATTTCTTCCCATTTCCATTCAGGAATTTTAGGTTGTTGCAGTAATCCTGCTGGCTTTTGATGTTCCGTTTTGACCATTCGCGAACCCAAAATTTCCCTTCTTTAGGGCCTCCTTGTCTGAGCATCCCGGAGTCTATCCGGTAACCCCGTATGGATCGTTAATTGGAGAGCTCGAACCCTTCTTGGTTTGACATGCTCCTTTCTACTCAAGGCATCGGCCACCACGTTGGCCTTGCCTGGATGATACTTTATTGCTAGATCGTAGTCGTTTAGCAATTCGACCCACCTACGTTGTCTCATGTTGAGTTCCTTCTGTTCAAATATGTGTTGGAGGCTCTTGTGATCAGTGAATATCGTACACTTGGTACCGTATAAGTAGTGTCTCCAAAATTTCAAGGCAAATACAACAGCGCCCAACTCTAAGTCGTGAGTTGTGTAATTCTTCTCATGAGACTTTAATTGCCTTGACCCGTATGCGATGACTTTACCTCTTTGCATTAAAACACATCCGAGTCCCTGGATTGACGTGTCACAATAGACCTCAAAGTCGTCAATCCCATCAGGTAAAGATAATATAGGTGCAGTACAAAGTTTCTCTTTCAGAGTTTGGAAGGCTGTCTCTTCCTTGTCACCCCATCTGTACTGAACCCCTTTGTGCGTAAGAGCGATCAATGGTTGAGCTAACTGAGAAAATCCCTTTATAAAACGACGGTAGTAACCCGCTAAACCTAGGAATTGGCGAATTTCCGTAGGTGCTCTAGGGGTAGGCCAACTTTTAATTGCCTCGACCTTGGCTGGATCAACATGGATACCTTGTTCGTTAACGATGTGACCCAGAAATTGAACCTCACGGATCCAAAAATCGCACTTGGAGAATTTCGCATAGAGTTGTTCTTTCTTTAACAATTCTAAGATTAACCGCAGATGTTCCTCGTGTTCTTCCTTTGTCTTGGAGTAGATGAGGATATCCTCAATAAATACTATGAAGAATTTATCCAATTAGGGCTTGCACACACGATTCATGAGGTCCATGAACATAGCTGGTGCATTTGTCAGCCCGAAAGGCATGACCAAGAATTCATAATGGCCGTAGCGCGTTCTGAAGGCTGTCTTTTCTATGTCCTCCTCACGGACTCGAAGTTGATGGTAGCCAAACCTTAAATCAATCTTGGAATAGTAACTGGATCCTTGAAGTCTGGTCGAAAAGATCATCTATTCGTGGAAGAGGGTATCGATTCTTGATAGTGACCTTGTTGAGTTCGCGGTAATCAATGCACATCCTAAATGTGCCATCCTTCTTCTTGACGAATAATACTGGTGCTCCCCATGGTGACGAGCTAGGTCTAATAAAACCCTTATCTAACAGTTCTTGCAGCTGTGTGGATAGCTCATTTAATTCGTTCACCGCTAGACGATATGGTGCACGCGCGATCGGAGTTGCTCCTGGAGCGAGGTCAATCCCAAATTCTACTTGCCGATGCGGAGGAAGGCCCGGTAATTCCTCAGGAAATACCTCTGGGTAATCACGTACGATCGGGAAGTCTTCGATCTTTCTCTCCACCCTGGTCTGGTCCGTAACTGTGGCCAGGATTGCCACGTGCCCTTTCCGAAGACACTTCTGCGCTTTAAGGTATGATATGATTCCGGAGACAGCACCTCCCTTTTCGCCCTGAATTGAGAGTACTTCTCCTCCTGCTACGGGTATTCGTATGACTTTTTCTTGACAAACGATTTCCGCCTGATGTTTGGATAGCCAATCCATGCCCACTATGACGTCGAAACTACCGATGGTAAAAGGCATAAGGTCTATACTTAGTTTATGACCAGATAGTTCTAATGTGCAGTTTTCAACCAAGTGAGTGGTGTCGAGAAGCTTACCATTTGCTAATTCAACCGTATACCTAGCTTTTAGTGGAGTTTGAGTAGCCTTAATCAACTTACAGAACTTAGTCGAGATAAAACTTTTCTCAGCACCAGTATCAAATAAGACATTTGCGAAGTAGTTGTTTAGAAGAAACTTACCGGTAATGACGTTGGCATCGTTTCTTGCTTCACCAGAACCCATCACGAAAGCTCGCCCTTTGGCGCCATCTCCACCGTTTCTACCACCATCACCGCCGTTGTTATTGTTGTTACGGTGGTTATTGTTGTTGCCAGCATTGTTGTTATTCTTTCGAAGTTGTGGGCAGTCCCTCTTCAAGTGCCCTGGCTTTCCACATTCATAACACCCCCTAGGGCCTTCATTATTCTGCCTCTGGTTCTGATTCTGACTCTGGTTTTGATTCTGATTGGGACGGTTTTGTAGTTCACCCCAACAATTCTTAGCTTCATGGCCCCCTTTACCACAACGCTCACAGGTGAGTTTCTTGCATGCCCCATTGTGGTGTTGGTTGCACCGATTGCAGAACGGTGCTCGTCCCTTGTACCCATTGTGATTCTGATTACTACCACCTTGGCGGTTCTGATTACCGCCCCCGCTGTTGGTGTTACCGTTGTTATAGTCACCCCTGGAATTGTTGTATCTCTTGTTTTGGTTGTGAGAGTTAGAGGATCTCCCATTGTTGTTGCCACTACCATTGTTGTTGTTGTTACTAGAGTCGTCATCTCTCTTTCTTTTCCCATCTAGGGCAGTTTTGGGGACCTTTCTGGGTGGCAACGTTCCTTGCTCTATGGCCTGGTCAGTCAGCTTATGGGCCAACCTGATAGCATTCTGCACATTTGCAGGGTTTGAGGCAGTAACCATCCCCTTGATCTGTGGAGCTAACCCATCCACGTACCTTTCAATCCTTTTGAAGTCAGCATCAACCATCGTAGGACACAACACCGCGTACTCATGGTAGCGAGCGGTGTACTCTTCAACCTCAGAACTTACCATTTTCAAGTTCTGGAACTCACCTTCCAACCTTTTGACCTGGTCGCGAGGACAATACTCCTCCGTCATGGCATCCTTAAATTCCTGCCAAGTCATAGCATTCGCTGCGTCGAGCCCTAGCATTTGGATTTGTGCGTTCCACCAAGTGAGGGCAGCTCCCTCGAGTGTAGCGGTTGTGAAATTTACCCGATTCGCAACTGGGCAGTTGCACATTGAGAACACCTTTTCTGATTTCTCGAGCCATCACAGCAGACCCACGGCTCCGTCATCACCCTTGAACGTGAGTGGCTTACAATCCATGTAAGTTTTAAAGGTACACTGAGCTGGGCCTGGATTGTTTCATAAAATTATTTCAGAGAATAATTTTTGAGAGTGAGAGAAAAAAAATTGTAGTCAATTTTTCCTTTGTTTTACTTACCACCGTTGTTGTTTCCTTGTGCTTGAGCCGCAGCGAGTGCTGCCGCAACATTTTCGTTTATCAAATCCTGGATCTGAGCTTCTGTGAGGTGTTCAGCCATGATTCTGTTTGTCATACAAAAATTTCATTGATTAATATACCCAATATTAATTTCATTATATACGTTAGAACGCATACAACCAAATAATTAATATATCCAATATCAATTTCATTAAGCGCTAAACAATTATTCATGCATCCATCCATCACACGACATAATTTTTAGAAACACATTGGAAAAATAAAGTTGTAATATCCATTACAAAATTTAAAATCCAACCATAATGTACCTCAGCATTTGAAAACATTCAAAATAAAATGAACACCCAGTCAATTTTATTCGAAGTAACAAAATAAAAGAAAAGAAGACAAATTAGATCACGGATCAATAACATTTGGTTCTTCCTCCATGTCCTCTTGAGGCTCCTCCTCAAAAAGTTCTTCTTCAAAGGGTTCATCCTCTTCTTCTTGAACCGGAGCACCTTGAACCTGCAGGGCTGCCATTTGAGCTTGGAGGGTGGCGACCTGTGCCGCAAGTGCCGCGTTGGAATGTTGAGTGCTGCATTAGAATGTTGAGTGCATAATCTGATGTTGTGCTTGATGCAGTCCATGCTCCAAATCTGCTGGATTGGGTCGCGACTCAAGCTCAGCTGACCCTGTCACGGATACCCATTGACCCTGTCACGGATACCCATTACCCCCTGAGACAAGTTGTAGTGGTAGGTATCTCGCTCCCTCTGGTTAGCCCGCAGTCGCTCGATTTCTCTATCGCGTGTGCGATTGCTGATGGAATTTTGTCTGGTTTATCCAAGAGTGTTGTCATAGGCTGCTATCAGTCCCGCAATGACCCGCTTCAAATCAAAGGGTAGGTCAACCCTGTCTGGCACATGAAACATATCAAGAAACCGATATGTTGTCGGATTCAACCAGCTATAATCGTCTGGTGCACACCTATCAGGACGTATGTGTTGATCCCGAAGGAAGTCCATTATCGTGTACTCAGGCCGCTCAGGCTCGCGGCCTTGTTGGTTGGAGGATGATGAGTGTTCGTTGGCAATTTTCTTTCCCTTACCCCTCGTGTTTTCGTGCGGTGCCATACTATCAGAACACAGACAGACACAAACAAACGAAAAACAACCTAATGTGAGTAATCGATTTTTGGCACGCGAAAAGAAAATGTTTTTGGGAATTGTTGTAACTAATGTTCAAAAATAGTTACAGTTTAGAATTTTGAAAATTCTAGTTCTCTGCAACCCCTAAAAATCCACGCGCGGGATACCACCGCAGGGAGCGTGACAAACCAGGATCGTTGTCCATTAATTACACCAAACGACCAATAATTAATGAAGACGTTTCATATTTCATTAAATTATAATTTCAGAGTTTTACAAATGCGGAAGCGTAAATATAATGAAAACATTAAAGTAAAAACAGTGTCACCCAAGATGACGTGACTTGACCAGAGACACTAAAAGTGTTTCAAGACTCATGCATGCGTACTCGTGATACTTGATCATCTGCAACCTGAGAATAACATGCAAAAAGTGTCAACACAAAGGTTGGTGAGTTCACAGGTTTATCAGTTCAAAAACAGTTCAAGTTCAGTTTAAGATTGATTGTTCAAAAACAATCAAGTTGAGTTTAAGATTGACTATTCAACAACAGTCAAGTTGTAAGAGCATAATCACTAATATATATCAAATACCTAGCTAGGCTATATACATGAAACTTCGCACGTTGATGGTCACTGAATCTAACAGTTGTTTATAGTTTGCCTTGTTGTGTTTAGGACGAATATAACACCCGTTCGATATCCAATCGTGCCAGAGCAACTGACCCGGGTGGGGTTTGTCAGACCCAGTAGTACTACAATATATCTCCCGCTATCGTCATTAATACTAACGGTACCATAAGAAGGACTTTGTTGTATCTGTGTGCTACAAGTACTTCAAGTGATATATAAAAGTCTAATTATCTCAGTTGTATAATTCATGCATGTTAATCTCCCCCAACAGAAATAAAACAGTATAATGGGGTCGTGAAAGTCACCTTTGTGTGCACAGCAATTCTACATAAATAATAACAGCAAGTAGCAACTAGTAGGTCCTGTGTAATCTACCAAACACCTAACGAGCATATTCACATAAGTGTGTGTTCAATCGAAAACGACAGAGTCTAGACCAATTGTGAATATAAATAATGTCCAACGACGATGTGGTGAAAATGACTGAACATAAAACGAGTAGAGGATGGCTCATAGCAAAAACATGACGATTTAGAAGGTCGAGAAGAAAGTATATTAGTTACCAATAATATACGTTCTTGAAGTCGACTAATAAAATATGTGTATGTATATATATATATATATATATATATATATATATATATATATATATTTCAATATATACCTAGCCAAAAATACAAATATTATAAAATCAAGTAGTAACACATATATATTCATATTTATAAATGTCTATATAAATATACCCGACGTTTAAAATTATAAATAACATGGTGACGATAAATGTGCTACTTATATACGCATCTTTCCTCTTTATATAGTTAAAAAAACTCGGTTTATAACCATCAGTAAATATATATATATATATATATATATATATATATATATCCAAACGTCTCCATTTTATATATATATTATATATATATATATATATATATATATATATATATATAAAATCAATTTCAAATACTTCAAATAATATATATTTATGTTTATAAAACCTATGTTATGTATAATGGTGCTAAGACCAAACAATGATATCTAAGAACCTACGGTTTCCAAAACAACACTACAGATGATTTGTGATAGTTTCGGGTTAAACAACTTCATGAAATAAGTATTAATAAAAATAAAACAGCAAAAACCGGAGGTCACAAGTTTCGAACATGTGACCTCTGGCTCCAAACTCAGCACCCCAACCAACAGGGCAGCGACCCGATTTGGTTTAAACTTGGTTTGTAAGTATTTTAATCCATTCAATGACGCACAACATAGGCGCAGCGAATAGAAAGGGACAAAAAGGAAAGATACGGGGGCACTAAGCCTCGAACCCGCGACGTCGGGGTTGATATCCAGCGCAACAACCACCCGGCTACCCAACCCTTAGTGCTTAAACCCGACAAATAAAATATAAAACCCTTGTTTCGCAGCTTAATCTTCTTCCTTCTTAAACTCCGGTGATCGGAATTTTACTCCGGTCACCGAAAAAGCGCGAAATACGAATACGATGTAGAGGAAGGTGCGAATAACATGGATAGGTGTTTACCTTGAGTCGGAGATGAATTATAAAGTGTATTTGACGTCGAAAACGAACCGAAACACGGACACAACCCCGAGAACACGGTCCCGATTTGCTCTCCTGATGACTTTAGTTTCTCATAAGGGGTTCACGATTACCACAGAGTGGTCGAATGGTTATGTAGTGGTGGTGGTTGTCCAAAAACTTCTTGGTTTCGGTGGGTTTTCTTTCCGGCAACGTGAGAAAACGAGAGAGAACGGGAGGGGAAAAAGTGTATGTTGTGTGGTGAATGAGAACTAGATCATGGAAATGGTGATTATCATTCAATTACAACCATAACTGAAAGTTAATCACAATGAATTGAGGCTTTAAAAGAGTTTAAGTTAAACAACCGAAGCATCAGACCACTTCAATGATTTCAAATTCGAGTTTGCCAATTTGGCAAGAATAGTCCCTCAACACTTTACAGAGGTGGCACATGGTATTATGGAATGACATGATTAACCCTTCATAATTTAGGTTACTATAAAGTGATTTGGAAGTTAACAACATTAGTCCCTCAAGTCTAGAATATGTTTACAAGGCTAACGGAGACAACAAATGGTTACTTTAACGATGATTAAACGTCTGTACGTCCAAACATTTCTAACGTATGATGTTTATAAAAATATATATATAAATCTTATTTCGTCACATAAAATCATAAATAATAATCCATAACTATTATTGAGTTCACATAAAATGATGGACGCGAAATCATAACGACACGCATATAGAATAACCGAAACGTTACATATAGTTACATACAACATTGTCACATAAAATCATAGAATAACATGTGAATATATATATATATATATATATATATATATATATATGTATGTATGTATACACCACATAAAATAATAAGTCCAATTACCACATAAAATGACAAAACATTCACATGTAATCATAACGTATGACTTACATAAAATCATAGGATATCAAATGTCTAGACTCAAGTGTATGATCGTATAGTGATGGTTACACAAACCCTAGATGCTACGGTCAACATGAGTCAATCACATAAATGTTCACACAACATTTATAGCGGTTTAGGTTCACTTAAGGTCAGGAAAGGACCTGAAAAGACGAATTGTCACACCTATTGATGATTGTGAAGTTGTCAATGGAGGAGTATTCAGCTTAATTTAAATTTCATGATCAAATTTTCTAAATATGCGAATTTTCTGAAAGTTTACAACTGTAACATATCCGTGTTGATTGATCAATGTTCTTTGCTTACAAGTTTTTCTCAATAAGCCAAAAATAGAGTCTTGTTTTCTTGTAAAATGAAAATCCAAACATAGAGTTTTCACTTTAAGGGGGAGAATTGTAAGTAAGGGGGAGTAATTGAGAAAAAAACATGTTATGGGAAGAAGGAATTGTAAGTAAGGGGGAGTAATTGAGAAAAAGCAGGTTATGAGAAGAAGGTGAATACATGCCAAATACATAAAGAAGGAAGGTGAATACATGCACAAAATATAAAATTTGAGAAATTGATCATTGGGAAATGATGGTACATTGGCTTACGTATCTGAGTCATGGATAGAATAAATGAAAGAGCCATAAGATCATTGTTTGATGTGTTTGGTAGACTCGGCAAATCATAAAGTATTTAGATGCGATATACATTAAATACTAATGCTTGACCATGTGGACAACATCTTGATGCATTTTTCAAGACACAAAAATAAAATAAGTGAGAAATTCAGAATGAGAAGTCACTGTGTATATATGTGTTCATTTTGCAAAGATTTAAATTTGTTTGATTTTCTTTATTTTGTCAAACGATCGGACTTTCTCTGCGTATCGAAAGATCGACCTGATCGTTGTTCGTTTGACATTCTGCTTTATTTTCTTTGGTGTTTCGTATAACTCATCGGACTTTCTTTGCGTGTACGGGAGTACCGACCTGATTGTTGTTGAGTTATACAACTTCAACTTGTTTTATTTTCTTATTTTGTTAAATCTGAGGCCTTATCTGGGTATCGAAAGATCGACCTTAAGGTAGACGATTTAACGTTCTTATTTCTTTTTGCATGGAACACAGTTGACAATATCATGAAAAATACTATGCTATTGTGAAAAATCACAAGTGCTATCACACAAAAGGAAAAAAAAAGAAAAACAGAAAATGTCTGAATATGTCTGATAGTGTGGATACATTGGTCAAAGAAAATCTAATCAATACCTTAACATATCCAGATGTTATGAGTACGATTCTGCCAGAGTTTAAGATGGACAAATTATACCAGCAATCAGCATGACTTATGTGTTTCAATTAATTGAAATTGAAGTGTAGTTCAGTGCGTTATGATCAATATGATCCCACATAGTGTCTTTCTCATACCAAAAATAGTGTTTGATTCTGTATTGTGATTTCATTTCTTTTCAGAAAAGAACAAAAAGATTTTCGATGTGTTTTAGCATAAACTTTGAAAAATCAAAAAGATTTTAAGTTTGTTTTGATATAAATTTTTCAAAAAGCAAAAAAGATTTTGTTTCTGGTTTATTTTGTGGTCTGATCAGCACGTGATACAAAATCAAATTTTCAAAATCATATCTTGGAGTCTCAAAGAGACGTTTGCGCCAAGATTATTTAAAAAAAATTAATGCAGTTTGCTAAGGTGCAAGTGATCACAACTTCAAGTCTTCTGAAGCTGTTGATAAAGATCAGAGATACACCAGTCATTGTCAAGTATTCAAGATCAAGCTATGATCAAGTTGAGGAGGAGTTTGTTCGAAGATTCATTTCATTGGACGAACAGATTCTACACTTAAGGGGGAGCTTGGTTGAAGATACAGATTTGATGATATAGAAGAGTAGAGATATTGCACACGACGAGAGGGTGTTTGTTGATACCTGATATGTGCGTCGTGTGAAATATTAAGCAATGTTCAAGTTCAAGCCAAAGTCTGAGTGGCCGAACTTGGTCCGAACCTGGAGTTCGGACTCACCGAACCTGAGGTTCGGACGAGGCTCAGTCAGCTGGGTATATATAGAAGTTTGAACGTTGTAATTCATAGTTCTGAGCGTGTGAGATTACTGTTAAGTGTGTGTTTCTGAGTGTGTTTCTCTGAGTCTGTTTCTGAGTGTTTACAGATTGAAATTGTTCATTGTGATCAATAAATCAATCGGTTAATTACTTTTTGATGTCCGATTAGCTAGATCGAGTAGACGATTCGATGCTCACGCATTTTCATTTAATTTAATTATCACTTGGAAATGTTCATATGTCATGTTTGTACTTGTTTTTGGTGGAAATGGCCAAATGAATCCAATGGTGAAGAAATCAGGACTAAAAACCCTAATTTTCTTGGTCAAAATCCCATTTTTACCCTCTGGTCAACAAAACTCAAACCTAGTCAAAGGATGTTGGTCAACCCATGCGCCGCGGTACGCAATAGGGACACACCAAATCCGTCGCGATATGCGACCCGTTTCCTGATGGGTCCAGTTTCAGGTTTACTCATTTTTTTGCTTATTTAAGCATCCTTACCCAGTTTTCCTCTCATTTATCCTAACCCTAATCGCCCTAAACAACTAAAACGACTGCCCCCATGTGTTCCTCATCATTTTTGAAGATTAAAGACTCGTTTTAGAAGGTTTTTAGCTCACTAAAGTGTCGGTTTTCATCATTTAAGGTCCGTTTCTTCATATCTAGCATTTTTCTTCTTATGCTTTTGTTGTCTCATGTTAAAGACTTGTTTTTTATAAATTTCCCATGCTAGATCTTGGTTATACATACTTATACATGTTAAATCTTGTGATTAAAGATTTAAAAGTTAGATTTTTATATGTTTTTATTGAAGTTTTAGGATAATATGTCATTGAATCTTGATTAATCTTGTATGAACTTGGTTAATCTTATTAAAGATTATATATTTATGCTTGATACACCCTAAAAATGTGATATTATGGATAGATCTAGCCTTTGTTCATAAAAGATATCATCTTGATGAGTTTTTCTTGAAAAATAAATATTTATAATGGTCACGCATGCTTAGACCTAGATTAAGTTAATTGTTTGATGTTGTTAGATGGTAGATCTAGGTTACTTAAGCATGATTTGTTATAGATAAATTAACTTGGATGTTTCTCATGCAAACGGATCGAATTTTGAATGATCAATTGTTAGAAATATTTAAATTAGGGTTTAGATTAAAAAATAATTGATGTTGCAAAAATAATTATTTATTTGATGGATTTATGGCTCGATAATTTTTATATGTTATGTTTATGTTTAGATTAGCCTAGAATTAATTTATGGATGAAAGTTGTGGCTTATGTGGTTTTATAGGAAATAATTAAGATTTGAGACGTCGTAAACTTAAATAGTGGTATGAATTCTTTATTTGTCGTTGTTTGACTGGGTTTTGAATTGACCCATCTCATGACCATAATCGTACCTCATCACTACAATTAAATGACCAACGAGTCGTCGAATCATTTGTGTCGTGAAATTATTTATTTAATTATTGTTTATTTATTTAATTAATCCTTTATTTATTCGTTTATTCTTCCATCTGGTTTAGCTATCGAGTTCGTCTGCGGTTTATCCGTCCTAAATTGTGGTGTCTACCTTTCCTCTGTGTCTCCTCATCAGGTGAGTAATCATAGCCCCTCTTTATTTAAACGATTTCGGGTGCAACATGTATCATATTCAAAACCCTTACTCGATATTCTTTACTCTAAAACTACATGCGAATTCTATGTGATTACGTGTATTGTTGTATTTGAATTTGTGTATTTATTTATGACCGGTTGTGATCATGTTCGATATCATTACTCGCGTGACATTAGCTGTAAAATCCGGGGTTACGGTGATAGATCTATTGGCTTGACAAGCCCACTTGGTCTGCCTCACGTGTGGCACCTTGTGATTAGACACCTTGAGGTTAGGGTTGGCTCATGCACCCCTATTTGCTCTATATCATTGTGGTTATCATATTTTATCGCACTTATCATGTTGGCTCGCATAATTTTAATCTATGTATTACATTAAACCTATGTTTACTTACCAACTATTCGTAGTTGACCTTTATTTTATACATGTTGCAGGTTATGCAGTTTGATGATGTCTGCCATGACTGATGAGACCATAGGATCGCATGTGGACTTAGTGTGACCTAATTAAACAAGTTAATTTTTTTCAGTGTTGTTGTATTATATCATGCTTTGTATCGATGACTTATATTATATGAAATGGGTTGATTAAGAATGTCGCAACATTAATTAGTGTTGTGTGCATCTGGACAATCACCATGCCCCGACGTATTCCACCGTTGATTGGGGTGTGACAGATTTGTTGGATTTAGGTGTCCAGATCCGACTAAATCAAGTACCCGACCCGGTTAAGACCCGTAAGAGTTACACCGGAGGCAACGGGTATTTAAGACCGCTTACTGTTATAACCGGCAAATTCGCAGAGGAATCAATTATTTGTTTATTAAATAGTTTAATAGATAAATAATTAATTACTATTAAGTTTAATTAAGCGACAAAAGACGTTAAATATAATTTACGTCATGGACGAGAACCGACATGTTATTAGTTTGACTAATACTCGGCAAGCGACAAACATTTAAAGGTTTAAATGTTAATTTCAGAAATTAAATGGTTCGATTAAGGATTAGGTAAAATCGAGGGGCTAAACGGAATTAAATCAGTTATAAATATAACTGATTAAGGGAGACGAAACCCTAATCCTCCGACTGAGAATTTCGGCCTCCCCTCCTCCCTCTCGCGACTCCGACGCCGACGGCCACCCCGCCGCCGCCTCCTTGTTCTCAGACGAACTGTTCGCGAGAACCCTAATCCTAGATCACCGTCGCCGCCCTGTCGTTTCAGCCCTGCCGCCGACCGCCGCTCTCGAAGTCGCCGCCGTCCGCCCTCCTCCATTGCTGTCGCCGCAGCTACCGGGTCGCCGCCGCCCGCCGCGATCAAGCCGCCGCAGCAGCAGCCCGCCGAAGCCGAGCCGCCGCCGCCTGCAGCCCGACCGCAGCCCACCGCCGCTCACCGCCGTGGTCTCCGTCGCACCTCGCCGCCGCCCTTTCGGCCGCCGGCCTCCTCGCTGTCGCCGGTTCCACCGCCGACAACCCTAGTCGAGAACCGTGTCTCACACGTGTTCCGCCGTCGTCCGCAAAACCCTAGTTCGCGCCTGATCCGACGTACGAGATTTTCTCGGTGCTTGATTCACCGCGTAGTAAATCCGTGTCCGCGAGGAAAGTCAGATTCGTCAGACGAATCACTTCTGTGAAACCCTAGCGTCACCCGTTGACTTCCGGTGTCTCAAGCGTTTGTTTGAATCACCGCTCAGGTATATCTAAACTCGTAGTTAGTTTAGATTTAATTGACTGTTTATATTTATTATAAGTCGCGTTCTTGTTTAAATGCGTTTTGGTGTTTGCGCGTTATGGTGATTGTCGAATCCTGTTGTTTTAGGTTTACGTTAATTATCTGGTTTTCGTGTTAGTAAATTAAAACGTTTTCCGCTGCCTATTAAATTTATCGTTAATTTAATTATCCAAATTTAATTTACTATTTATTCGGTAATCGTTTAATAATTATTTATTGCAAATAATTATTTCTAAATAAAAAAAAATTGCTATTACCGAGACCCGAATGCCACTGTCGTATCCCAACAGTGGTATCAGAGCCTTGATCACCACACGCAAACCCAGGCCGGTCTGTTTTAAACCGGCACACTTTCGCGAACTGGGGTTCTGAACCCGAAAGTCGCAAAATTGAATGAATCGCTTCTTAAATATGTTTAGTCGATTTGGATCCACTAAACATAATCCGATTCAACATAATTGATTGAATTATCTTTCGTGCATATTCGGCCCAACCCTGTATTCTGTTGTCATGGTTTCGTTATGGTTTGGCCCATTAGGCCCATGTGTTCTGTTTTGGATTGGCCCAATTTTGTTGGGTTCAAAGTTGTAATTATTTAAAATAGAATAGTTTTATTTTAAATTATTGTCGCTCATTTTCGACTGGACGAACAAGACGAGCTTGATACAAAGACCCACTTGAGATCATCCCTGTATGGGATTTTCGAAAATGGCTAGAAGTCAAAGCAAGACCGACGCTTCCTGATGACACGCAGGAGCTTGTTGAAGCCAGTGGGAGCAACTAAGTCAATCAGGGAGTTTTTCCTTTCTCGTGGTTGATTTACTTTTATGTCCCTTGCCCTTGTTCGATATTGTCATAGGCTCTGACAATATCGAATGCTCTGCATGGCCGAATATGTACATGTGTGTTTGCTTGTTTTTGGTTGCTTGTCTTAATTAGATTAACACGCCAACTTAAAACCCAAACTTAGTTTTTTTTGAAACTAATTTTTAATCGATTAATAAAAGTCCTAATTTTATTACGACTTTATAAAAATTATTAACCAATTTAATTCGACATTAAATTCGGATTTTTCGATAAAGTAATCGAACTTCAAAAGAAATTGGTTATCGACTCGCGACACGTAGATCATTAATACTTAGGTTATTTAATTGATCGTCTCGAGTGAGATAGGATTCATAAAATCTGTCGTCACATTTAATATTAAAATATGACCTAATAATCCTATCTGGTAAGCCTAAAATCGGTAGTCTATGCCATCCTAAGTCAAGTCTAACTTGGAACATATTTACCGATGCATCCGTGTTGGAGTATTTCAACACCGCACGTGGTGTTTAGGGTATCTTCCAAGGTGAGCATATTGGAGTATTTCAACACCGTACGCTCACACTGACTGCTTAGGACAACTACTATTTTCTTTACATGCACCTTTGGTATTGGAGTATTTCAACACCGTACCTCTGGTCGACTTGTAGACAAAATGGGCATAGATGGGGCTAAACGTATTTCGTTGATCCGTTCGCGAAAGCCCCATAACGGGAGTTGTGATAGTAGACTCACAAGTGACAATCGTTGTCCGTTCGGGTACTTAGGAATTTTGAAAGCACTTTACGCTGTCTGGAGAAATTGTCTAACCAACTGAATTCCCAATTCCTATTCAAGATTAGCTTGCCATCCTTGAATACGAATCAAACATCGAAACACTAAAACATTTGCCTGTTGTTTCAGATGGCTAACCGCGCAAACCAAGAGATTTTCCATCTCAAGTCTCTCCTTGAGAAGGAGAAACTTAATGGCGCCAACTTCCTTGATTGGGAAAGGAATCTGAGAATCGTCCTGAAAATGGCTAACATGGAAACCGTGTTAGATGCTGAGGTTCCTGAGGAACCTGAAGCTGACACGCAAGCGGCGCGAAACGCCCATAACACATTGCGTACAAATGTCAAAAATGTCGCATGTCTTATGTTAGCCACCATGGAATCAGAGATTCAGAAAAACATGGTTGACAGGACGGCTTTTCAGATGATCGGTGATCTGAGGGGCATGTTTGAAACTCAGGCCCGACAGGAACGCTATGACACCGTTGTGACACTTATTAGTTGTCGCATGGCTGAAGGCGCTCCCGTCAGCCCCCATGTCCTAAAGATGAAGGGTTACATCGACCGCTTAGCAAAACTGAATTACGTCATCCCTGCCGAAATGGCGACTGACCTAATTCTTCACTCACTGTCCAGTGCCTTCACTCCTTTCCGGGTGAACTTTAACATGCATAGCATGGTAAAGTCAGTGACTGAACTTCACGGAATGCTTAAGACCGCTGAAGTTAATTTTGTTAACGGTAAGGCACCCGATGTACTCGCAATCCGATCAGGAGGCGTCAAGAAGCCTGAGGTAAAGAAGGGCAGACGTGGTAACAAGAAGCGGGGCAAGGCAGTTGCAACCAGAGGGTCTGGAAGCTTCCAGAAAAGCAAGCCTAAGGCAACCAAAGCACCACCGCCTGAACAGCGCGAGTGCTTTGAATGCCACAAGATGGGGCACTGGAAAAGAAACTGCCCAGAATATCTTGCCAAGGTGAAAAGTGGAAAAGCCCAGCCGGGTAATTCCTCAGGTATACACATAAGTTTATGTTGTATGATGCTTCACTTATTCCTACAAAATATATGTTTGACATACTTTACATTTTGTAGGTGCATGAAGCTGAAAGAAAGCAAGCCAAGATGACGCTGAACTACATTGCTATTGTCGCACCCAAATAAAGTTCGCGTCCTGAGTTTTGAATAAAACAATTCTTGGTGATTTTAAAACGACTGGTTTTGTTTTGGTTTTCCCTGGCTTCTTCCAGGATGAACAATTTGCTTTCTCTGGATTTTGAATATGACATGTTTTGACAATGGTTGATTTTCGAAACATACATATTTGGTTTTAATCTACTTTGAATTTGATTCAATCTTTTGTTAGATTAAATTCAAAATCCCATAACAACATATCTTCCAACCTGGTGCACTTGATTTGATTAAGACTAACTCAAATGCGACATGACAACTTTTGGTTATCACATCCCATTTAAGCTATAATGTCTTAAGCGTATATCGTAATAGTTACGTGACAACGCACGGCGCAATTATGGTTCATAAAGTCTTGTGATTTTAAACCATCCAGTGTCAATAATATTGAATCAAGTCGAACCGATTGAAGATCGCCGCTTCGATCTACAATCGTATGAACATATCAATCCTCTACTTCATGTAGACGTTTGCTCATATAAGTTCGAATCACCAGCTAAACAACTGCAAGGGTAATCACGTGATGATTACTACATTGTAGTATGGTCACACCAATTCTGGTGCACATTACCATAAAATGTATATACCTAGACACATCTTGGAAGTCTTAGACTACAATAGTTGTACTCACATGTGTTTTAATTCGACGAGCACTAAGTGTTCTATACGTCGATCCAACATTTCATTATGAAACTGGTAACACACAAGACTAATGACTTGCCACAACAAATCCGTTGACTTCATATAACCGTGACACCCCTTCACACAACACTTGCATAACTAAATTCCAATTCCAAGACCGGAATCTTGCGAAGATGGAATTTAGCAATTACATGTCCGAAGCTAGATCTTTAAATATCTAAAGAAAGGTGACTCAGATAAGTCGCTGGACTATGTAAAGTAACTCTCGCATCTAAACGAGACGAGCCAGATAAATAATGATTCGCCAACAATGGATTGTTGCGTGGCGGAACATATTGACATTCCAATTAGAGTTGGCATGTTTAACCTTACCTGAATAAGGAAACATCCTCTAGTGTCGGACCTCAGGGTCCGATAGGATAAATCATCTTCTCGATCATCACGAGACACTTTCAAACAATCATAGACGAGCGCATCATCCTATCAAACTCTGAAATGACTTTGACAATCGTCTATGAACTTATGAGCAAGTCATAACATCTGGATATTGAGTTTAGACTCTCGTACCACATACTACGAAGTCAAACAATTTCGTTCTTGTAAACGATAATTGATTACAACGTTTTCTTCGTGTAAATCAATATCCAAACGGTTTGAAAGAAAGATGAAAATAGGAATGTCAATCTGCCTCAAGCAAGTGGGAGCATCGCCATAGATCCTTACTGGAGTAACGATCAAGTGCCGATTTAAAGATCATTTAAATTTTCTGAGATGAAACGTTAAATGACACCTCAAATAATTGTAAGTTTCAAGATTATATTAAGTATTGATCGTGATATGACTGAGCAACCACACGCGATTAATCTCTTGAAACAGTTCAAATCATACTAAATATGATGTAGACATGAATCCAATACTTGAACATTGCATAGAATGTTGCCGTAAGATGTTACGCCATGACCATAGATGGAAAATCACATCATCACTGCTAAACACTGATGAGAAAAATATATGTTCATCAACCAAGTACAAATTTTATCCGTTGAACATTAATAGCCACCTTAATTGAATCTGAACTAAGAATGCTATAAAACATTCAAGGGTTAATTCGACTCCATAAATAGTCGGTTGACATGCTCAAGTGATAACACAGTCATACGTGTGCTTACCAAGGGCGCTCCATTATCACAAGTTCGATTCACTTAAGAAGATTCACTGTTCAAGATAAAACACTGAGTCTCGAGAAACAACAGATATTGGCAATTCTAAATCGAAATGCGAGCAGTTGATAGCGAATCCATAATTTCTGCGATCGGGCTAGATCAGCGAAATTAGTCTACTACTAGAGTACACGAATTCTGCATCACTTCGATATTCGATTCTAGTGTTGGATGTCGAACACTGTCGTTTGCACCATATCATTCGGCCTCCTCTAAGTTGTTAGACGAGAGTCTAAATTCTGCGTAACGCGTTCGAATTTTATACGTTTTATTATCCATGAATATTTCGTTTAATATTCTAAAAGTCCGTAGTCGATCAGGCATTGCGGGAGCAACGCCTGAAGCAAGACTATTCTGACTCTGGACTCAAGGTGTTGACCTCTAGACTCACAAGACCTCATTGGAGAATGACGTCTGGACGTAACTCGTGTCAGAATGTCTTCATGGATCTTAGCATAAGACAAATCTGATTGATGGTATACTCAACGGTATCCTTAGACCTGAGACACATGAGCGACCTCCCGTTTGCCAAAGAACATTCTTTGATTGTAGCTTAACGCTGTCGCGTAACTGCCAGCCATAACGGTTACTTTTGGGAATGGATCTGAAGTTTAGTGGGAGCTGTATGTGGTCAATATGGAATTCTGTACTCTTGCATTTTTCAATGCAACAGTTTGACATCATGGGCCCTCTCGTTAGTTCCAAGTGTGAAGTGTAAGGCCTTACCCAAACTTACTGTGTGTTTGATTGGACCACTTCGAACAGTAAAACGAGAAATATAATGATCGAACACAAAGAGAATGTTTAAATCCATGTCTCTGTTTCGGTTGATGTCACATACAGAAAGGATCTGATGACTTTACAAATACCTTAAGTCTAAACTATATCACAAGTTATTGATATGCCTTGGTTGTTCAGACTTGAAGTGTCATGACTGGTTGGGACAGCCACGTGTAGCTAGAGCACCTCTGACTGTATCTTGATTGATAGTCGCGATCAGTCCAAGTGGGAGACTGTTGGATTTAGGTGTCCAGATCCGACTAAATCAAGTACCCGACCCGGTTAAGACCCGTAAGAGTTACACCGGAGGCAACGGGTATTTAAGACCGCTTACTGTTATAACCGGCAAATTCGCAGAGGAATCAATTATTTGTTTATTAAATAGTTTAATAGATAAATAATTAATTACTATTAAGTTTAATTAAGCGACAAAAGACGTTAAATATAATTTACGTCATGGACGAGAACAGACATGTTATTAGTTTGACTAATACTCGGCAAGCGACAAACATTTAAAGGTTTAAATGTTAATTTCAGAAATTAAATGGTTCGATTAAGGATTAGGTAAAATCGAGGGGCTAAACGGAATTAAATCAGTTATAAATATAACTGATTAAGGGAGACGAAACCCTAATCCTCCGACTGAGAATTTCGGCCTCCCCTCCTCCCTCTCGCGACTCCGACGCCGACGGCCACCCCGCCGCCGCCTCCTTGTTCTCAGACGAACTGTTCGCGAGAACCCTAATCCTAGATCACCGTCGCCGCCCTGTCGTTTCAGCCCTGCCGCCGACCGCCGCTCTCGAAGCCGCCGCCGTCCGCCCTCCTCCATTGCTGCCGCCGCAGCTACCGGGTCGCCGCCGCCCGCCGCGATCAAGCCGCCGCAGCAGCAGCCCGCCGAAGCCGAGCCGCCGCCGCCTGCAGCCCGACCGCAGCCCACCGCCGCTCACCGCCGCGGTCTCCGTCGCACCTCGCCGCCGCCCTTTCGGCCGCCGGCCTCCTCGCTGTCGCCGGTTCCACCGCCGACAACCCTAGTCGAGAACCGTGTCTCACACGTGTTCCGCCGTCGTCCGCAAAACCCTAGTTCGCGCCTGATCCGACGTACGAGATTTTCTCGGTGCTTGATTCACCGCGTAGTAAATCCGTGTCCGCGAGGAAAGTCAGATTCGTCAGACGAATCACTTCTGTGAAACCCTAGCGTCACCCGTTGACTTCCGGTGTCTCAAGCGTTTGTTTGAATCACCGCTCAGGTATATCTAAACTCGTAGTTAGTTTAGATTTAATTGACTGTTTATATTTATTATAAGTCGCGTTCTTGTTTAAATGCGTTTTGGTGTTTGCGCGTTATGGTGATTGTCGAATCCTGTTGTTTTAGGTTTACGTTAATTATCTGGTTTTCGCGTTAGTAAATTAAAACGTTTTCCGCTGCCTATTAAATTTATCGTTAATTTAATTATCCAAATTTAATTTACTATTTATTCGGTAATCGTTTAATAATTATTTATTGCAAATAATTATTTCTAAATAAAAAAAAATTGCTATTACCGAGACCCGAATGCCACTGTCGTATCCCAACAAGATTGGTATCAGAGCCATGGCTGTAGGGATCTAGGTTATTAGAACTGGCTTGACCTAGACTTATGCCTTAGGTGTCCTGCATGAGTGCCTCATGCATAACATGTCTATATGATTTATATGTCCTATAATTGCTTCTCAATCATGCATAACATGTCGTTTAACACACACTTATACACAAATCACTTGAGGCTTCCTAGCCTCTTTCCCTGAAAATGGTGCCTTACATACCATTTAGGATGTTGATTTTAAATTTTATGATCTCGTCAGACACGGGGTCTTTGTGATTGACGTGTAGTAACTGGAAGGGTGGAAGCACCTGTAGGTGGGGTCTCTGTCTAGAAAAGCGTTGCATACAAGTTCAAACTAACAGACCCGGACGCTCACCTGGGACGCCCCGATGAGAGTGCCGAGACCTATTAGGCCAAAGCATGTCAAACACTAGGATCTTACTCAGATCAGTCAAGGTTGTAGTTTCTTACACGGGAAATGAGGCCATTCAGTATGTTTTAATCATTCGATTTCGTGTTTTACGTGTTGTATGTAAAAATTTTAATAACCTATGATAATCTAAGTTGCACCATCTCACTATCAGACACTTAACCTTTTACGTCATAAATGGATTTTAACCTAATTTCTCGTTTTATATGTCTCGATTTTATGGTTTTCTCCTGTTATTCTAGGTATTCTATGATTTATTAAAAATCAGTTGTCTCATGATTTTATATCGGTCACTCACCCTAATGTACCCATTGTCTCATGATTGTTTCTATCTTTTCGCAGCATGGATCGTCGCATTTGTCGCCACGATCTTCGGGTGGCTAAGGATGTCGTACGTCAAGTGACGGCTGTCCTCCCTTATTTAATTCAGCAAGCTCTCACTACCAATGCCACCGATCTAACACAAGGAAACTCGGGTGTTGGATCCTCATCTACCAGAACCAGCAAGAATAAAAGAAAGACTAAGCCTACGGCTAGGGACATAACACCTGAGGCTCTGATTGATGCTGATATTCTCGCACCTCCTCTCACTCAAGGCGTTCTCGTTGTGCTGCAAGCTAAGAAGCCTTACTTGGGACTTCACCCTTTATTCAATCGGTGCAACCATCATCACCCTACTCACCTTCCATGTTGGCAGTGCACAAATTGTGGCCTTTTGGGTCATCATGTGGGTATCTGCCGCCGATCCAGCCATCTTCGGAGGACCTGTCACCAGTCAGCTCGAGCTCAGCCTCATATGTTTCAACTTGTGGTGCCCATTCCTACTCAAACTCTTCTTGTTCGCCAGACTTCCTTTGTCTCCACCTACGATTGCTATTACTATGGTGTCCCTGATCGCACTCCTTTGGCGCAACCGTTAGTTACCGTTAATGCTACCGTCAACGACGATGCTGTCCGTGGAACCCATGCTAGGTCTTTTCACTCGGATTTTGTTTGATCAGTCTTATGCTGATGCCTTGTAATCATTGAAATCATTAACTTTTTATGTAGTAGTTTCCTTTATGTTGATGTCATTTAAAACCTTATTGTTCGGTGTCTCTTATGCGCTTATGTACCCAGATATGTTGTCTCGTTTGGATTTATGAATCGTTTATCCCTTATATGATTATTATCGTCATGTGTACGTTGGGTAAATTCTCGTTAATGGGTTTTCAAATTTACAGGTTGTGTGGTTCCGGGATTACACGCATACATGCAAACAAACGGTCTCATAAGCGGGTTATGAACCTACGCGCACATGATTCTTCTATGTTGTTAAAATTTTCAAGTTAACTATTATAAAATACCTTCGTTTGGTATATCTCATGTATCCTCTAGGTATGTGTGTCGGGGAGTCTACCCGTTAGAAAATTTATAAGTTTTAAGTCCACATGTTTACGGGATTGCATGTGTATGAGTTTATGACTTTACGACCTTTCGAGTATATAACCTTATACACATCTATTCGTTCGATGTTTGGTCTTATTGACCATTGAGTTATGTCTGCCTTGCGACCTAACTCGTTGATGTTCGTTCTTCAGCTTTGGTCACCGTTAGCATCATCAAATCCTTCCCCTCTCATCTCTGTGTACCCTCGATGTTATACTCCAGTATTCTGAATCTGTATTATTTAAGGAAATCATTCGTATCTAGCAGGACACTCGAATCCCCGCAATCCATGACGATAAACCAGCCTATGGGCTTTAGTCCACAATTACTTGCGTATGGAGCAAATGCATTTAGGACCCAAAATTGTGGTAGTTCATCATAATGAAAGGGGAATCAGAGACATCCAAAGTCACACCGGGTCTCTCTTCCGTTCAGCAAATCAACTTTCACATTGCCTATATGCTTGTGCGACTCCAGTTTCCAGTCACCTTATCGTCTCTAACACTCAGGGAAAAATTCGCCTATGTGGGCCCATTTCTCCTTAAGAGTTTCGTCTCGGCCATTGTGTTAACTCTCCTTATCGGTTCCCTTCATGCGTCTTAGCTTTTGTTTGTATCTGATTCTCGACCCTTATTCAAATTCGTAATCTCCTTCATAGGCGGTATGTGAATTTGCTCATTTCACATCCTTGATTATCTCAATCATGGGAAACTTGTTTGTTTTCAAACCAGAAACTCCGGGGTATTTGGGCTACATAGGTTTGTGAATTCGGCTCTTGATTTACTTAATAGTCGGTTCATAGAATTGACCGGTGCCATTTCATCCCCAGATTTATCTTGCATTGCTTTACCATTGTCTCATGAGTCTAATTTTAGACTTGGTATCCATCATTTCTAGGATTCCGTCCTCTATTTCGACCCCCCTATTTGTTGCATATCGTTTCGGTTGTGGTTCAGTCTTTCTTCACTTTATCATTATGTGATCGTTTGTTGGTTCATTAATATATTTCATCGGTTGTGTCATTTAAATTCTAAATCTTTAGCCTCATCTGGTGGGTACTATGGGTGGTGGTGACCGGCAATCACTATTAATCAAGTTATTCTTCATTTCAAGATATGTTTATATTATCAGATTTCTCGTATTTTGAGTTATGGTATTTGATTTCTGTTATCAGGATTTTCACATTTTAAGTTATGTTATTCGGTCCATGTTATTGAGATCATGTATTTCGAGTCGTGATAGTCGATTTACGTTATCGAACTCATGTACTTCGAGTCATGCTATCCGTTCGTGTTATCGGGCTCATGTACTTCGAATCATGCTATTCGATTCATGTTATCGGGCTCATGTATTTCGAGTCATGCTATTTGGTTCATGTTATCGGGCTCATGTATCTCGAGTCATGCTATCTGGTCTATAACACTGGGTACATGAATTTCGAGTCACTCTGTTCGATTCATGTTATCCATGCATGTATTTCGAAGCATGTTGTTCGGTTCATGTTATCAGTACATGTATTTCGAGACATGTCGTTTGGTTCACGTTATCAATACATGTATTTTGGGACGTGTTCTTCGATTCATGTTATCGAATTTATGTGCCTCGAATCATGTAATTCAATTCATGTCATCGAATCCATACACCATGAATCATGCGGTTCATTCCAAGTCAGATAAGTCGTGCTATTCTGAAATGTACCGTTCGGATTACGATGGTCGTGACATCCGATCGAGTGCTAATCGGCTCATGGCATCCAATGTGTGGTTTTCCATTTAGTTCGTGGTACTCGATCTCTTTTGGGTATCATATTTTTTTAGCCTTTTGTACTCATCACTTGAATTTTATGGTTGCGTACCGTTAATCCGAGTGTTGATCATTACTCTACTCTTGCTAAATCAGAGACTCATACACGCTGCCACCGACGATTGTGTGTGATGCTAGCTTAGCATACGAACGACATTGGTGTGGGGTATAGGTCTTAGGTTTTAGCGAGGGCTGATTCAGATTCTGTCCAGTAATCGTGTCTCGTAAGGTAAACCGGGTGTGGGTCGCTCCCCATCTAGTTCACCGGAACTTGACGCTTTCTTTGGATAGGAAGTTTGAAGCTCCAAATATTTTTTTATCATTATTATCAGTATTGGTTTATTCTATGTGAATCAATGTAATCAATGTGAATCAATGTGACTCTATGTGAATCTATGTGATTGAGTTGGGATACTTTGAAAAAATCCATGTTGCATCCATTAGTCACTTGAGTCTCCTAACCACCCCAGCCTTGCCCCTAAAGTAAGGGGACTATGGTCCATTATCCTTGGTTAGTCTTTTGATTGATCCTGTACTGGTCGTAGCATATTTTTCCGATCTATCGCTCATTTCTGTGGGTCGTAGCGTATTTCTCCGAAGACAAACAATACTCACTGAAGGTATTAAAGATGTGGTGGGTTAGCTGCGGTACAGCCTATATATAAGCATCGTTAATTCCTTTAGGGTGCATTGGGAGTCGGACCGAGGACTGTGCGTGTGTGGAGTATGTCTATGATCATTAGTAATATCACTATCCTTTTTCCTTAGTCGCCATTCCAAACCTAACCTTTGCAGTTGGGTAAAAGATTTAGTGCCGATATAATAGATTCAGTAATCGAGAATATATTCCTATCCTCGGTGAAATCTTTTGTCTTCTCTATGTTGGTTTCAAATGTCAAAATGTGTTGGTTAGGTAAAACTATTTTAACTATTCTTTTCTCAAAAAATTGAAAGTCTCTTCTAATTTCAGGACGAAATTCCCTAAAGTAGGGGAGACTGTAACATTTGCAAAATACCCAACTAAGAAACCCGACCCGTTTGGAACTTTTGCGATTTACCGATTTACAAGTTTTTGCGAACCGATAGATTTTTCGGATGTTTATACCCTAATTAATGGATCTAAATGATTTCTAATCGCTTTTCAAAACCGAATACTTGATTTCAATCAATTGGACGTCTCGAATTGAAAATAAAGCAATTCCTGATTTTTACGCGATTGTCGTTTACCGGGAATCCCGTGTTTGATCATTGTATGTCAAAATTGATTTATTTATAAATCTATTAGTCCTAAATCACATCACAAGTTGAGTCTCGAAATGTTGGTGTTTAACCCAATAGTGATACATACGTAAAAATGACTGAGAACATGTTATATTTGAGCATAATTCGATGAATGGAATTCTATGTTCAATTTTATTTGCTTGAATGTGTTTCATATGATTGGAAATATAAAACGATGAAAAACGGCGAAAATAGGACTCGAAAACGGGACTCGAAACCGACCAAAACCGACCATAAAACACATCTTTTAAATTTAATTATCACTTGGAAATGTTTATATATCATGTTTGTGCCTGTTTTTGGTGGAAATGGCCAACTGAATCCAATGGTGAAGAAATTGGGACTATGAACCCTAATTCTCTTGGCCAAAATCCCATTTTTACCCTCTAGTTAACAAAAGTCAAACCTGGTCAAAGGATGCTTGTCAACCCATGCGTCGCGGTACGCGACAGGGACACACCAGATCCGTCGCGATACGCGACCCGTTTCCTGACGGGTCCAGATTCGGGTTTACTCTTTTATTTGCTTATTTAAGCATCCTTACCCATTTTTCTTCTAATTTATCCTAACCCTAATCATCGTAAACGACTAAAACGGCTGTCCCCATGTTTCCTCATCATTATTTAAGATTAAAGACTCGTTTTAGAAGGTTTTTAGCTCACCAAAGTGTCGCTTTTTATCATTTAAGGTCATTTCTTCAAATCTAGCATTTTTCTTCTTATGCTTTTGTTGTCTCATGTTAAAGACTTGTTTTTTGTAAAGTTTCCATGCTAAATCTTGGTTATACATACTTATACATGTTAGATCTTGTGATTAAAGATTTAAAAGTTAGATTTTTATATGTTTTTATTGAAGTTTTATTATGATAATATGTCATTGGATCTTGATGGATCTTGTATGAACTTGGTTAATCTTATTAAAGATTATATATTTATGCTTGATACACCGTAAAAATGTGATATTATGGATAGATCTAGGATTTGTTCATAAAAGATATCATCTTGATGAGTTTTTCTTGAAAAATAAATATTTATAATGGTCACGCATGCTTAGATCTAGATCAAGTTAATTGTTTGATGTTGTTAGATGGTAGATCTAGGTTACCTAGGCATGATTTGTTATAAATAAATTAACTTGGATGTTTCTCATGCAAAAGGAATGAATTTTGAATGATCAATTGTTAGAAATATTTAAATTAGGGTTTAGATTAAAAAAAATTAATGTTGCAAAAATAATTATTTATTTGATGGATTTAAGGCTCGATAATCTTTATATGTTATGTTTATGTTTAGATTAGCCTAGAATTAATTTATGGATGAAAGTTGTGGCTTATGTGGTATTATAGAAAATAATTTAGATTTGAAACGCCGTAAAGTTAAGTAGTGGTATAAATTCTTTATTTGTCGTTGTTTGACTGGGTTTAGAATTGACCTATCTCATGACCATAATCGTACGTCATGACTACAATTAAATCACCAACGAGTCGTTGAATCATATGTGTCATGAAATTATTTATTTAATTATTATTTATTTATTTAATTAATCATTTATTTATTCATTTTTTTCCTCCATCCGGTTTAGCTGTCGAGTTCATCTGCGGTTTATCCGTCCTGAGTCGTGGTGTCTACCTTTCCTTTGTGTCTCCTCATCAGGTGAGTATTCATAGTCCCTCTTTATTTAAACGATTTGGGGTGCAACATGTTTCATATTCAAAAACCTTACTTGATATTCTTTACTCTAAAACTACATGCGAATTCTGTGTGATTACGTGTATTCTTGTATGTGAATTTGTGTGTTTATTTATGATTGGTTGTGATCATGTTCGATATCATTACTGACGTGACATTAGCTGTAAAAAGCCAGGATTATGGTGATAGATCTATTGGCTTGACAAGCCCACTTGGACTGCCTCGTGTGTGGCGTTTTGTGTTTAGACACCTTGAGGTCAGGGTTAGCTCATGCACCCCTATTGCTCTATATTATTGTGGTTATCATACTCGATCACACTTATCATGTTGGCTCGCATGTTTTTTAATCTATGTATTACATTAAACCTATGTTTACTCACCAACTATTTGTAGTTTACCTTTATTTTATACATGTTGCATGTTATGCAGTTTGATGATGTTTGCCATGACTGATGAGACCATAGGATCGCATGTGGACTTAGTGTGACCTAATTAAACAAGTTAATTTGTTTCAATGTTGTTGAATTATATCATGATTTGTATCGATGACTTATATTATATGAAATGGGTTGATTAAGAATATCGCAACATTAATTAGTGTTGTGTGTGTGACAACCGGCAATTTCCCAGGTTAAACCCGTTAATAACTTGTGTTATATTTTGATAACGTCTGTTACCTCAGTTAACTAGAATAGTTACACGATCATTGCACATGAGTCTAGACGTCGGTTAACTTACTTGAATAAATATAATTTATAATTTTATGTAAATTATATTTTATCATTTCACGAAAACGTTTTGTCATTTTATGTGCCAATTATATTTATTATTACGTGGTATATATGTATACCTATATATACGCACGTCGTTTTATGATTTTATGTGACGGTGTGTTGCGTAATCGTACGAGACATTTCTATGATTTTTATAGAGATCTAAAAACTTTAGTTATGGGGTTATAACCATGATTTTATGTGAAATGTATTTCGTTCATTAAATACGTTTTGACGTACACTCGAATAATCATCATCAAAGTACCTCCATTAACTCCGTTAGAGAGTTCGTTAATATTTTGTAACCTTGAGGAACCGGTCTTGCCATTTCTCAAACTGGAATCCCATTACATAATCTGGAGGGACTATCTCTGTAATTTTTAAAAGCCAAATTCCTATTGTGTAAAAGTCATGAGGGACTGAATGTGTCATTTTCGCAAACTTGTTTTAATATCATAGAAAACGGCTGACGGTTGCTCTCCGGTAACCGTCCACACATTATTGTTAAATTAAATTACCGGTTACAACCCTCCAGTCGTCGCCCATCTGATTAAAGCCACAGAAAGAGCAATCTCCGTGTCATTCGAACATCATCGCTTGAACCCTCTCTCTCTCTAAAAAAAACAAAAAAAAAACACACCACCGGGAACAACCGAAAGAGCAAATCCGGTCACCACTGTTAGTGCTTGTTCACGGCTGTCGAACCGCATCGAGTTTACTTCCGGTGACGGGTTCAGGTTTGGGTTCGGGTTCGATCGTATTCATCACCGAGACCATTGATTCGTTTCGCATCCAAGGTAATCCTAAAACCCACTTTGTATCGTTTATGTCGTGACTATCGCTTCTGTGACCGTCCCTGCAAGCTTCTATAACAACCTTTGTTTGTCCATGGCGTCAGGTGTATTAGGGTTGGTGAATGAAGAAGATGACACCCTTCTCGTATATGTTAAATATTTTATTTTGTGGTTAAAACCGATCAGAGGATGTAGCGCAGATGGTAGCGGCGTTCGTTTGGGGACCTAAAGGTCCTCGGTTCGATCCCCATCCAGCGCATTTTTTTTTTAATTATTTTTTTCTAAACCTAATTTCCTGTACTGTTAGTGTTTAATTGTAATTTTTGGGGGTGCTAGTGTAGTGGCTTAGGCTTTGCACTACAAACTTCAGGTCACGGGTTCGAGTCCCGTGACCACTATTTCTGTTGTTTTAATTTTCTTTGTTTTTGTTTTGTGATTTCAAGAATTTCATGTCCAAAAACCGAAAACTACTATTTCACGATTGTTAAATCGCGACCCGCGAAGTTTACGAAAACCCGTTAGGGTTCTCGTTGAACGTTTGTATTCTAAAAGCGTTAAGATTTAAATAGATTTAAAAATTCAATGATTTCGTTATTATTAATAAATATTGTTTTAAACATAGAAATATATATATTTATATATATATTTGATTTATTGTCATGCGAACGTTTTAGAGATGTTTTTTTTAAACTCTTGAATTTCAACACGGCTATAAATATATATTTAGGACGTTTTATTTTCCACACTTTCGTCTACGCCACGATATTTATATCTATGAAAATATATATTTACCCAATGATCCCTACATTTATTATTTGGAATAACATACGTAAATTGATTTTCGTAAATCTCTGTGTCGTCGATTAAGCGTCATTTTGATTACTTTCGAACAAACGATTTTTATCGCGAATTGAAATTGTCACCTACGTCGTATTTGGAATTACTTGATTTAACACCGTCGTCTAGGCTATGTGACTCATGTGTGAACACACACTTACGTATATAAAATCGATAGGTGCTCGGTATTTACGCAAAACTCGGAACTCTAACTAAATTTGTAGCAGCGCACCCTAAGGTGAGTTTCACAACCTTTACGTTACGTCCGGTTTTGGACGATAACACACGCAAACACGTTACACCCGGGTTAGGGTGATAACACGACAACGTTTATGTATGATTAAAGTAGAAATCCAACATATATCACATGTTCACGTAAAATGCTTATCTTTGAAAGTCCTTACTTATCGAACCGTTAATAGTTTATAGCAAGGGGATATTGGGTAGTACTACTGGGGTCTGACAAACCCCATTCAGCGGGCACGAGATGCACCACCTGACTGGCGGTCGGACTAAGGACAATGTCAGCCTAAACTTACCATGATCGAGTAGACACGGGGAAGGCAAACCACGTAAGGATTATTCCTACAACTAATTGGTCAGCTTCGGTTGCGAACGTTTTAGTTACATGAACTTAGGCTCGCTACCTACGATATGGATTGTACTGTTAATATACATGCTTATATACGAATAAAAACTGTTGTATTTGTACTGCATAACTATACTAGTTATACTTATGTGCTTATGTGAACTCACCAACTTTAGTTGACACTTGCTCTTATGCATGCTTTGCAGGACGCTAGGAGAATCTGATTTTTGAGCACGTACGTTGGCTAAAACCTTTTATTTTGGGAATTGGTTTTCAAATCTTTTCAACTTGAACTGGTATTTACTTATCGGGCGCTTGCTTGCGCAACTTGACTTTTACGTGCTTCCGCTAAACTTTAACTCTGGTTTGATATTTCCCGTTTGGAAATATATTTACATTTCAAACCCTTAACTTATGTTAGATGTAACTTATGACTCGGGTCCTGGTCTGGTTCACACCCTACTCGGTAAAACTCCGTTAGTGGAAATTGGGGGTGTGACAGTGTGCATCTGGACAATCATCATGTCCGACGTATTCCGTCGTTGGTTGGGGTGTGACATTATTGGACCTCCAAATGAAGACCCACTGCTGGCACGTCTTTGTAAAATTTCAGTGCATTTTAACATTTTTGGACGCTGGCAACCGTCTTCCTCTTTGGTGGTTTCGGTGTAGAAGAGGATGTAGCCGGTTGTTTACCCTTGCCCGTTCCAACATCGGCATCCGGGTTATAATCTTCATCATTATCAAATGGATCAGTTTCATTAACACGACTAACAAAACTATCATTAACCTTGTTCAACCTGGTTCGGTAAGCAAGATGTTCCTTACTCCCCTTTTTAACCGGTATCTCTTGAGCTCCTACAGTAATGAATGCTATAGCATTATTGGTGTCAGAATTATACTCTGAATTAGTATCATCCATATCATCATCTTGCTCATCATCATCTTCATCAACTAGGGCATTTACCGCAACTGGATCAGACAGATTCACACTTGCTTGAACCTTAGGTGCTGAAACAACGTGTTCAGTAATAACAAGTTCAGTTACAGCGGGTTCAGTTACAGCTGGGGATTGCTTTTTCCTTTATTGTTTCTGCTTCGGTTGTCGTAGTGGCTTTTGTTGCTGTTTGTTGTTGATTGTATCTCTCCTCTAACCAACATAATCCAATTTTTCATCGGAACTACCCTCCTCATGACGTGGTGCCCCATTGGCTAGAGCTTGATAATCAGCTCTTGCCAAGTGACCAATCAATCTCTTCATTTGAGGATGTTCACCTGGCTTCTTTTTCTGATAAACCGTCAGCGTACCCAGACTTGCTTCACTCATGTGCTTTAAAACCATTTTCTGGGTTTCAGTCTTGACTAGTTGTGGATACAAAGCATTCAAGATCATTTGTACAAATCTTGGATATAAGAGTGCCCTCTTATGTCTAATCACCAGATTGTCTCTCATATAGTGAAAATATCAGACCAGAAAAGTTGTAAGGACGGTTGAGAATCAAGGTCGTCATCATGGACAACATCATAGGCCAATCTCATCATGTCCTGAGATTATGTTCCCCAAGCAGTGTACTAAAACATGAATCAGAAACTTGTATGGGACGTAGAACTCATATTCGACACCTAATCTTTATTTGGATCTTCAACATACTAAATCCTCTTTAATAGTGCAACAATATCAGCTTTATCAAATTCCAATGGAGCCTTAAATCATCAGCATCAAATTTTAAGACTCTTCTGACATCAGCTTCAGTAAACTCAGCGGTTGTATTTTGAACTGTGCCAGAGATACGTATGGGATCATCAATGATTGTACAAGCAATTGTCCAGAATTCGGTTAGAATATCCTGATAAGGATCATAATCTTCAGTAATTGCATAGTGTATCTTTGATCTTCTTAGTAAATCAAAGATTCCACCGAACTTTGCTGCTTTCTTTCTGCTGACTCCTAGATAAGCACAGAGATTGTATCTATCACCGACTTTCAAATCGGTTGCCATTTCTGAAAACACATAAAACGGAATATTCATTAAATTTAATGTGATAATCATAAACATTCACCAAATTCATTAATTATTATCCATTTGCGTAAAAATTTAACTTTTTGTCAAACATTAGGTTTACACGAAGTGGATCCAAACTAAAAAATTTGTAAACAAACTGGTCCGAAGTGATTCCGAAGTGGTTTCGAAGTGGATACGAATTGGGTCAAACAACAACAACTTGGTCAAAAAACGAAGTTGACTTGGTCAATGTCCGAACTGGATGGTCAACATCCAAAGTGGACCGATCTGTATTCAAATTACACGAAGTGACACGCGAATTGGGATCTGAAGTCTCACTTCGTGTTAAGAAGACCCACTTCGGGTCTGTAACGAAACCAAAGGGTTTCTTCAATAAAAAACAATGATCTAGTAACCATTTGTCAAAAAATTTGTAACCATAGTCTAGTGTGATCAATACGTTCACAATGGTACAAGTTTTAACTTCTGAAATCCACTCTAAGTGTTCGGAAAATTTGAATTTTGAAAAACTTGGAACCCGACACGGTTTTTGACCAAACAGCGATTTAGTGGATAAAAACCGACACAAAACACAACCCAAATGTCGTAAATCTATAACCCACCTGATTTCAGTAAAAAATCGAACCAAAAACAAGGTAACATTCGAATTTTGGTCAAGGAGACTAAGTTGTTCGGCTAGGGTTTACACGAAGTGAAGCGAAGTGGTTTTTGAGAATAATGGATCCAAACTGGAGCTTCGGCCTTTTATAGCCTTCGCACTTCGCTTACCGAAGTGAGACTTTGTGTCACTCTGAAGTGAGCCGAACTCATTCTTCGATCCCTTGGATTAAACCAAACTCACACGAAGTGGCACTTCGGATCATCCGAAGTCACACTTCGGTCTTCTAAAATTTTCATTTTTAACCTTGAATTTAGTGAGGTTCTTCAGTTGATCCAAAAGTTTTAAATTTTTATCAATTATCAACAAACCTTTGATAAATCATCGATGAGCTTGATGATGTCATGACCGTTTGGTTTTACCCGACATACTTTTGATAAAATTCATCATCGGTTGATCAGAAACAAAATCTTTTTGATTTTATAAAATTTTCAAACAAACCAAAAATCTTTTTGAATTTTCAGATATTGAACAATTAACCAAACATAAATGAAATACGAATAACTTAAACTTTTTGTGTGAAAGTTCCAGACGCGAGATCATTTCAGACAATACGTATCAAACACACTTCAATTTCAATATTAATCAGCATGCAAGCCAAGTCGACCGAGAATACAAGTTTTCATTTTATTTCAGCCTCAGCAAATCAATTTTTATAGCTTTCTGATATGTTATCCATAATATTATAAAGCACAGATAATGTGAAAACCCATACAATTAGGAATACTGGCAACATGACTTATCCATATTTTTATGTCTTTTTATAGAATATGATTTTCAACAGAGATTTATCGTTCATGGTGTTTCATGCAAAAATAACGCAGAACCCTAAACAAACAACAATTAGGTCGGCCAGTAGGCACGCAGAGAAAGTCCGATTGTTTAGGAAAACAAGAAATAGCAAATAAAGCAGAAATTGTATAACCCAACAACAATTAGGTCGGTACTTCCGTACACGCAGAGAAAGTCTAATGGATTATACGAAACACCAAAGAAAATAAAGCAGAACCTCAAGTGAACACCAACCAGGTCGATCTTTCAATACGCATAGAAAGGCCAATCACTTGAGAAAACAAAGAAAATGAAACAAATTTAAATCTTTGCAAAATGAAAACATGCGTACACTAGAACATCTCTTATTCTGTTTTTGTTGTTTTCTGATTTTAATTGCCAAAGTCACACAGTATCCTTCATGATGTTACATCACAATTATTACGAAAGCGTTATGTTTATATCATACTAGCATATATCAGATTTTCCTTAGCACATTCAACTAGCCAGACAAGTACCTACAACCTTTTTCTCTACTTTATCCATGGTTGATAAAGTATGCTGATGTAATATCACTTCTCGCTAGGTCGGATGAATTTCTCATTTTGCTTTTTCAATTTTTTTATTTTGGCATTTTACAATTTTTTTTATGCTTTTCCATTTTTCTCCCCCAAAAATAGAAAACGCTATTTGTGGATTTTTTTTAGCGAAAATAAGCAAAGAAAACAAAAATGCAACAAAAATAAAAAATTGTTCAACCGACAATTACTCTTTTTGAAATTTTTGATTGCCGTTGATTTGCAAAAGATATTTGAAGTGGGTTTTGTCAAAGGCTTTTGTAAATAAGCCCGCTCTATGAAAATCTGTGTGGATCTTTTGCAAATAAATGATGTTTTTCTCATAACAATCACGTATGAAGTGATAACACTACTACAAAAATGGCCTTTCTTGACGCTTTTTGCGCGTCAAGAAAGGGCCCAGATGACGCGCAAAAAAGCGTCAAGGAAGGTAGGGTCAAGAAGCCTCTTGACGCGCAAAATGCGCGTCATCCCATTTATGACGCGCGAACGATGACGCGCAATGCGCGTCATAAAATGTGTGTCAAGGAAGCCACCGTCATAAAGGGAGATGACACGCATTTTTGCGCGTCAAGAATGTAAAAAAAAAATTAAAAAAAAATATTTTTTAGTAGAATCACTAATTTCTACATTAAATGAAAATTAACCCGACAATACAAAATAAACTACAGTTATAGCAATATAATGTATTTCATATATATAACAACATTACAAAGTTACAATGAGTTTACAAATGGATTCATATATATATATATATATGATACCAACATTTATCAACTAACTAAATGGATAAAAAAAATCCTTGTTTATTTAACATACTATACTTACATGACAATTTGTGGCTTCTCTCAATATCCAACTAAAAGAGAACATAAAATCCTAATAAAAAACCATGATGAAATACATAAGACATACCAGTAATCTTAATGATCTTTTCATCTTTTTGGTGCTTTCATCACTATTCCTTCCAGCATCCCATCAGCATCCACCTCATTCATCATATCCTAAGTTCAGCTTCTGTTGGGTTTTGTCCAAGAGACCTCATAATGGTTCCAAGTTCCTTGGTAGCGATGCAACCTGCATAAACATTATTAAGAATAACATGTGTTAAGTTGTTAGGTGGCTATTTTTTTGAACCTGTGGAAGGTGGATTTGGGCGAGAGAACCTGTGGAAGACGAGAGCAGAGCGGCGGTTTGAGTCTTTGTCTGGGTGGACCTGCACAAATGAAATATGAAGATAGTAAAAAGAATGTAGCTTCAAAATGCAATCAGTGAGACTGGACCTGCACAAATGAAATATGAAGATAGTAAAAAGAATGTAGCTTCAAAATGCAATCAGTGAGACAACTGTTATCTCCACTTTATGATTAATATACATCACAACATACTTCAACAAAGAACAACTGGTTAAAAAAATAATAGGTCTTATGATATGTATATACTTGGCAGTTTATTCTATTTAAGAGACTGGCCTTTGAACTATTGTAGTTGTGATTTTTTAAAAACCCTTCTTGAAACACCAATGACCTTCACAAATTTGGTTTCTGATATTGGGTATTCAGAAGTCTGAAAACCCAAGAAATCAACTACATTTTGTAAATTGACAAGGCATAGTGAAGATTCTTGGTCACAACCAATTAAAATGAATCACTTACCTTTCTGTACTTCTGATTTTCAGTCATAATATCCACATGTGAGTGAATGGAATGGTTAGCTTTCAAGTCTGAAGAACCAATTACCACTTGTATATTTAAAACATCAATGTTAAAACAATGTGAAGAAGAGTGTAGTAGAAGTCGCAGATGGGCAAGTCAGGTTGGGTAACATGCTAAACCTCAAAATGGGTTTGGGACAAAAATCAGGAAACTAGTTTTAAGTGTGGAATAAAGAAAATACATACCAATCCAAAGAAATAGAACCAGAAATAGCCACACTAAGATACCTGCGAAAGGAAATGTAAGATAATGAATTGAACCATTAAGATCAAAAAATAAAGATAAATGACCAAAAGGGTCTATTTGCCAGCCAATTGTGCTCATTTTGCTTGATCTCCTTTTACCATTAGTGATGATGATAATAAATCGTAACATTGGCAATAGAAGCAAACTTGGTAGTGGATCCCAACCAGCTTTCTAGCCTATATTAGTTCCCTTATCACAGAAGATGGTTCTGCTAACACACTAGTTACGAAGAGCTGCAATTGCCTTCATCGTTTTTGTATCTCCTAATCATTTTTATATCTGATAAAAAGAATTGAATAAGCAAATTAACAATGAACCACCTACAAGTTTTAGACACATAATTTTAAAATCAAGATATATTTACATTTAATCTCTCTACCAAAAATATGATTAAAAACCTAGAGAGTAGGAAAACTTGTGCTTGTTGATAATAAAGTTCCAGGAAAACTTAAAATTGGTCCAACAATGGACATTCTGGTAGACAAGAATTAGTCAACTTATATGGAGTTCATTACTCATTACCCCGCTATTTGCTTCTATTGGCTTGCAGCTTGGCCAATACAGTTCAACTCAGCACTGATTGTTTTATACATAAACCTAGCTAACTCATGTCATGACTCTGCATACTTGGCCTGTGATCTGATGATGCATTTATAAGCTTACTCTCATCAGATTGCAATATTTTAAATGTTAAAATAATTTGACCTATTGAATAGCATGCTTGTTGTGAGCATGAAGTTTGATTTAAATATAAGAAACAAAAAAAAAACCCACATAAATATATAAATAAATTAAAACGATAATATATTGATCAAATAATTTAAGTAAAGTCAATTTGATGTTGGAACATAAACATTTTAAATGATAATGCCCTAAATAATGTATAAATGACATGCATACCACATTACTGGTGTATATAATACTAATTTACAACTTGTGACACCATATTACTCTTGTAATTTTAAAAACCGCCACATCACAATAAAAATAAAGAACTGGTTAAAATCCCTTAGCACAGTCAGCATTGACTCAAGAATTTCCTATATAACTTAGATGACACTTTAAAAGTTTTAATATTCTTATATTAACTGAATAATGTAACAGATTTTATTTATAGAGAAATTTCACATGAAGATATGTTATTTTTATAAACAAATAACTAAATAAGAAACAAACTTGTTAGAATTGAGAATTTCATTATGTAGATTATGAGTTGTGGTTTCTTTAACTACGGTTTTTGTTGCACTTCTTGCTACATACATCCTATAAAGATCATTATGCCTAACAATATAGTTAATTTATGAAGAAAAAATATAAATGCAAATTCAACTATGATTAAACAATGGTACCTTATACGCTCCACATAAACTTCCAGCTGTAACTCTCCCATTAAAGATATGATCGTCTGTGCAAGAAAGCATTTACATGAGTAATGAAACAACATATACTTTCTTAACCAATGTGGCTCTTTAGAGATAATACAAAAGGGAATTACAAGATTACCTTGGTAAAGAAGGGTTTAAGTAATAGTTTGACTCAATCATGTGTTACGTTCGACAATAGAGGCTATAGAATGAGCTACCATATTTATATAACAAAACAGTTGAGTTGTTCTCCTACAATTTCTTCGTATATCTCGTGTTTCACTATGGACAGTGTTTTCATCTTACTTGCATCAATTGCATCCTAATCGGCTCCCCTTTTGAGATCCATTATCAATACAATCTCTATTTCCATAAACATACACAGAATTTCAACACAAAAGTATGACATACATGAACTCTGTAACTGGCATGAGTATGCAGCGTTCGCATTGGTTGAAATCAAAATGTACCGCACAATTCAATCACATAATAAAAATAACGACTCAAAGAAAAAAAGGCACAAGAAACCCTAATTTTTTCAGATACGTCATACCAGCATGTCATATAATCAGAACAAAGATATACACTTGACAACAGAGAAACCCTAATTTTAGATAGAGGTATACTGATACCTGCCCTCATTCGAGAGATTTATGTAGTTGTTGATGAAAAAACGAAGAAACAAAAGCAAAATCTTTAGAATTGGGAGTAAGAAAGGGAAAATCAAACCTAGATTACGAACCAAAATCTTCTTTAATCTCAATATTCGGACTGATTTTTGTGTTGAGAGGAGCAGTGGGCCGATTTAGCTTGATTCCACCATCAGCCTCATTCAATTGAATCGCAGACCTCCGTTTAGCAGCCGAGCGAGTAGGAATACCATCGGGTTCCGAGTAGGCGGCGGAATGTAAATCCGAAGAGGAATCAAGCGACTTATCCAGGCGATGTAAGCGTTGAAATCCAGGCGGCGGTGGTAAAAAAAAAGGAACACCATCGGGAATGAGATTAGGGAAAAAAGTTGAAGGAAAATGTGTGAAGGAAACTAAAGAAATACCATCGGGAATGAGATTAGGGCAAAAAAGTTGAAGGAAAATGAGTGAGAAACTGTTGTGAAAACAAGTAGGTGAGGGAGAAATGTCGTCGTCGTCGGAGAACCGGATGAGATTAGGGCAAAAAAAACTTGAGCGGGATGAATTTTTAGGGAAAAAGGTGAGTGAGTAGCGGGAATAAATTTTTAGGGCAAAAAGTTGAGAGGGAACGTGAAAACTTAGAAAAAACCCTAAGTGTAGATAGCGGGACCAAGATATTTTATTTTGGGCGGGAAAAAATTAAAAGGCGACATTATTTTTTTTACAATTGACGCGCACGAACATTATGTCCTCCGCGTTTTTATTTTTTTTCAAATGACACAATTTTTATGACGCGCAAAAATGCGCGTCATCTACCCATAGAATTTTGTAAAATACGACAGTTTTTTTATGACGCTTGTTTTTGCGCGTCATAAATTATTGAGTGTCATTGTTTGCGCGTCAAGGAAGGGGCTTTTTCTACTAGTGTAACGGATGCCTATATGCTTTGTTTTAAAGTGATGTACAAGATTCTTAGTAATGCAAATTGCGGCAGAATTATCAATGTGTATGGGAGTAGTAAGAAAATTCAAACTGTAGTCTCTCATTTGTTGTTGTATCCACAAAACCTGAGAGAAACAACTAGCAGCTGCAACGTACTCAGCTTCTGCAGTGGAAGTTGCGACTGACGTTTGCTTCTTACACTGCCAAGACACCAACCTCTCACCCAAAAACTGACACCCTGCCGTAGTCAGAATCTGAATAAGTTGACAATTCAAACTTAGCATCATGAGGGTACCAGCTCCCGAGGTCAGTATTAACTTTCAGATAAGCAAAATGTCACACCCCAACCGACAGCGGAAACATCAGGGTGCGTTGATTGTCCATATGCTCATGACAACTAAATATGTTGCAATATACTTAAAAATGCCAAATTTCATTACATGATAATAGTATTACATGGAATCGATCAAATAAAACATATCACATAAACAATATTAAATTATTAAACTAAGTCCAGCAGTCCTATCGTGATCATATAAAGCCTCAAATCATGCCTACAACATGTACAAGATAAAGTGTCATGCGATTATATGTCAAGTGAAACATTCATATGATATGATCAACAAGTAAACGATCAATGATTGTCATGTATCAATCCTCTGACGATATAGGGAGCAACCACCCATCGAAAATTAGTTCATTTTCGACTTCGTGGGTGGGTCGTCAACCAATAGCTATTATTGTTACCATAGGCACGGGGTCGTTAATGATACACGAGCGACTAACGATTAATAACTAACGAATGACAACTTCCACACACTTTCCATCCACACACAAGTTTCACACACACATAGAATTAACACATTGAGCACATAAGATCGCATAATTTGTTTAAAGGATAATACGTTTGATGGTTTGAAATATAGATACAAGTTGCACCCCAAAATAGAAAACAAAAAGGGTCTATGAAATACTCACATGGAAATACGTATCGAGAGATGAAGATAGCACGGAGGATGAAAAATGACTAATCCCGATGATTACCTAAACCGAAACACTATAACCAACATAAAGGATCGAGTCGATTAAGTTTAAGGTTTATATTTAATTGGTGAATATTAATGTGTCAAATGAATAGGTTTTAATAAAATTATTATCATGGACTTTAGACATATACCATAAAGCTTAGGGTTTTATAAGTAATTACTAAAACTTAAGTTTAAATATATAAAATTCAAAACTACAGGGTTTACTTTGTATTTTACAAAACTATAGGGTATAACACAGAAATATAATAACTTTAGTAAGATTACAATCTTTCCCCTAAAGTTTGATGATTTACATAAATGACTAAAAAGTTTATAAAATTACATCATGGTCGTTTTCATGATTGCGAACACTTTAATATATGTTCATAACAAGTTTAGGACTGATTTGATATAATCATATTATGTTGAAAACATCCGATTGATGGATCCTTTATAAAAAGTCCATTTATTATTGGGTTAGAACTCAAAGATTTAATCTTTTTTTATTAAAAACGACTTTTGATGTTGTAGATATATCCTATTATACTTATAAAACATGTTAGAAGTGATTGACATCATTAAAACATGTTTGAATTGATTTTAAGTAAGCTTCCCCAATTATATATCTAGAACACAGAGTTGACTTTTTTATTCAACCATCATGAATAGAAACAGAGAGTATAGTCTTGAAGAAAATAGTAAAAGAACAACTTTCGTAAAGAAACTTACCTCTGAAAGTCGAAGGAAGGTGGTGATTTCAACTAGTCAAAGTCTGACCCGTTGACTTTGGATTTCACGAATTGGAGCTCAATTGCAGAAATTGAATGCTTGGGGATGTTGTGCGGGAGTTCTAAAGACGCATTATGGAGGTATATAGGTGAGGATCCGTATAAGGGTCGAATTGATGTGGATAATCATAATTATTCTTTGAGTAATTATCCAAAAATTTAAATTAATCAATTATAAATGGGTTCGGAAGTGTTTAAATCATTCCAGATGATTCTAGGTGATAACATATGATTAGGAACCATTAGGATAGGATTTGGAAGCAAGAAAGAACGAGTTTAGGTGGTTTACACACCCAAAAACGACAAAATAGTCGTGATGTTTAAAATACAGCACCACAGAACAACAGATATAAGTTATATAACTAGGATCATGTCAACTACTCTTAAGCTGGCGTAGTGGTTTGTTGCCAGTGTATCAACAGTGAGGTCGCCGGTTCGAATCTGGCTGCCACCAAAATCTAGTTTTTTTTTTTAAATTCCTTTCTGTCCTTCTTTTTTCTAGTTTTCTTTCTTTCTTTCTTTTTTTTTCACTTCGTTCGGTGCTCGTTTTACGTCGGTTTGGCCTCAAATTTTATACAGAAATACACTAGACCCATATGAACATAATGGAATTGAAAAATATGAGTTTTGAGATTTACGAGCCTCCCGATTACGACGATTCACGAACCGAAACTCGTAAAAATTACAAAATGATAAATTATCGTTTTGAATCACCAAATCCAAACTACGCCCATACAAATCAATCTTTGACTTTGTAAAATAACATTTGATCATTTAAAATATGATTTTTAAGTTAAACGAGACTTTTGGTTAAACATCGAACTTACGCGAAAGTCCATAAATTGTTTTATATTCATTTTCAACAAACCAACTCATATAAATATTAACCAATTAAATGTTTTATATCGAACAATGATTTTGGATTCTTTAAAATATTATTAATTTAGAAAATAACCAAAGTTCTTTTATAATTATTTAACCATAGATCGAATACGCGCGAAGTTTCAAATCGGGTCGGGTTTTTGCGAAACGAAAAGAGATGGATGTTACAGTCTCCCCTACTTTAGGAAATTTTATCCCGAAATTAGTAGAGACCAACAAGGTCAAGAGAAGATAGGTAGGTAGGAACATCTCAACAGAACTACAAATACAGTTTAGACTACTACAACTGAGGATTTGTGATGACATACGTAAGTCAAAAGATAAATAATTGATTACTAACCAAGATATGATGTTGAGGTATGAGATGTGAATGCAAAAGTAGAGACATATTGATGACGTAAGAGATTTCCCCGAAAATAAGAATACATTTTCGATTACTAAATCAATCACATCGAAACCGATTTTCCACCTGACCACAATGGCTGAGTTTCAAACGGTGACTGAGAAGCTGATTTAGATTTTTATGCAACTAACAACCAGGGCCAATTCTCGGTCCAAATCCTAGTCCACCCTTAAGGCACCATCGATGTTTATATATAGGTTGTACCACAGCTAACCCACCACATCTTTGATACTCTAAAAATGCACTAGTTGCCTACGAAGAACCACCCATTCCACAAAAATGAACAAACCTTTGATATTTGAATACAAGATTACGGTAACACGATATAGCTTGAGAGACGGTTATTTGTGTAAGATAAGTACAAGAACGAAGAGTCAAAATTGAAGCTTGAACCAACATCCAAAATTTTATTGTTTAACCAAAATGATTGACCAAGATTGGAAGCCATAGTCTCCCCTACTCTAGGCACGAGACTGGGAAAATTGAATATGAAAAGAACGACAACAACGAGTGGAATGGAATATGAAGATGACAATGTCAATAGGTGCAACATGCATATTTTTGAAACACACATTATAGTAGATTGCCTATGAATTAGAGAAATCATTCCATAGCTTAAACATAAATTGAAACTTTACGGGTTTTCTATTTAGACAACGCATCAAGTACTAGTGAGCTAGATGGGTAGCGACCCACATCCAGTCCACCTACGTGACGTGAGATCTAGAAGGAAAATCAAAACAACCCTTGCTAAAACCTAAGACCAACGCCTTTGGCCAACCCGATCGCATGCTAAGCTAGCATCACACACAAACGGGTGGTAGCACGTATAAGTCCCGTTTTAGCGAGAGTAATAAATGATTGAAATACAAAATTTTAAAATGACATGAGATTAAAACGTGAGGTAATGTATTTAGCTTACACCACAAGTGAGAAAATCCACATAGAGAATGTCGAATGAAACGCGTAAATAGATTTTATCCCAGATTGACCATGATTGAAAGAAATGTGAATGTAGTCGAATCGAAGGGCTTTATTTGAAAAGCATGAATCCAAAAATGAAATTTGATTTAGCTAATTAATTACTAGTTAACATTCGATTTTTTTATCCCTTGATCTAATAAGCTAAGGTTTAGATGCATCCACGGGTTAAGGTTAAAAGTCTTTCCATAATGATGCGGCCTAGGGGTGAAATGCAAGGTTTACATGGTAAGTACTGAAAACGGGTTTAGTGTATCTCCGGTCATTGTTGATGAAGTCGATAACGAATTGAACTTACTTCTCCGAGTGGCGCGGGACGAGAAGGTGACTTTGCAACAGGAGTTGTATTGGACGATGTAGAAGTCATCTTGGCGAACGGGAGGAAGACCCGTTATATCTTCAGGAAACATTTCAGGGAAAATCCCAAATGAACAGGATGTATGCGGTCCCCTTTCATTTTCACCCACTTCCACGATACGGGCCATGCACTCCTTGCATAAGTACTTACGGGCTTTGGTGTGGGACATGAGCCTTAGCCCATTGGGTGGTTTATCGCCATGAATAACCAAAACATGGCTATCCAGACGAGGGATATGAATAATTTTTGGTTTGAAGCAAACGAGTTCTGTATGATTTTGGGATAGCCAATCCGTGAAGGTATCAATGCTCCTAAGAAGTATAGGTATGAGGTTTTCGAAGTAAGTGTTATTTCGTCGAAGTTAAGGCGCAATTTAAGTATAATGGAATCAAAAGGTGTGTGGTCTTTCCAACACTTTGATCAAGATAGAAAATTTACGGGTAGAACAATCAATAGAAGATAATGACTTAAAACTAAAAAGATAAAATCCTTTTTTTTAAGAAAGACAAACAGAATAACATAGTCAATCCAACATCATCATCAAAATAAATGGTTTCTTCAAGTCTGAACTCAGCCCAACCAATCCTAGATATCTTCTTGACGTTCTTCAAATGGCTTCCATGTTGAAAACTTCGGCAGGGGCTCTGTGGTTACCATTGTTGTGGCGGGAGCGTTAATAGTGGCTAGTAGAGGACATGTGTTTGGGAGGTGGCCAAGGTTTCTGCAATGATAAAAATAAAGCACATGGGCAAAAGTAGTCTGGAGGGCAGTAGAGGCTTGAATAGGCATTGGTGCCAATGGTTGGACCATTTAAAGTTGAGCTCGAATAGGTTAACGACAAGTGTTTAGAGGTGGCCAAGGCGGCCACAATTGAAACACTGCCAACAAGTAGCGGTGTCAGGGTGATGTCGCTTACATGTGTTGCATTGGTGTTGAGTCCCAATGTAACGTCTCTTAGCTGGTGGTCTAATAGGGGTTCCAGGAATAGCAACATTGGTAGGTGTGGTTATCGCAGCAGGATATTTAGCCTTCCTTTTCTTCTGATGGAGTTTGGTAGTGGAGAGCTTGATGTCTTGCGGTATACCATCGGTGTCTTCAGCGCCATTGAACTTCGGTAGGTTGCACGATTTGCAGTGTTGAGAAGAGTAACCAGAGTTTGCAGCAATACCATTGAGAGCTTGTTTAATTAGGTTAGGGAGGACAACCGACACTTGCTGAGAGATATGTTGATCGATGCGGCAGTTGTTGTGACGTGCCATTATGAAGAGAGGGAGAGGGAGATGAAAAGGTTCATGAGTTTAAAATTATTGATAATCAATTGGGAATACAAAGTAGTCATACAAATTCTAGAATCACGAGATTGCAAAACCAACATAACATAGTATATTGAGAGTCATGAGGATTCAAAACCAACAAAACGTTGAACATTGTGGATTACTGAAAATCATAGAATTTAAAATTCATGTAAAACACGAAATCATGTTGAATTTATGAAAACGTTATGGAGTGGCCCTCATTTCCCGATTGGAACTACGACCGTGACTAATCAAGGTTAGTATGGTTCTTAGCAATATTGGTTACAACATGCTTTGGCCTAATAGGTTACGACACTCTCATCGGGACGTCCTAGGTAAGCATCCAAGTCCGACGGAAGGTTCGAATTTATACGCAACACTAGCTTTTTGACAGAGACCCCAACTACCGGTATTTTCACCCTTCCAGTTACTACATGCCATATTACTAAGAACCTAACCCTGACGAGAATTTAAAATCAAAAATCAAGACCTAAAATGACACGTAAGGCACCATTACTAAGGATAGGCTATGAAGCCTCAAGAGTTCGTGTATTAGTTTGTCAAGTGTTAAGAAAAAGATAAGTTTGAGAATGGCAAGCCTAAGTAGCATCTAAGGAGATACAATTAAATAAGGCATACTAACATGAGCTAGTCATGTGGGACTCCTAGGGTATAGTCTAGGTCATCCAATTCTAATAACCTAGATCCCAATAGCCAAGACTCTGATACCAATCTGTCACACCCCAACCGACGGCGGAAACGCCAGGGTGCGTTGATTGTCCAGATGCTCATGACAACTAAATATGTTGCAATATACTTAAACATGCCAAATTTCATTACATGATAATAGTATTACATGGAATCGATCAAATACAACATAACACATAAACAATATTAAATTATTAAACTAAGTCCAGTAGTCCTATCGTGATCATATAAAGCCTCAAATCATGCTTGCAACATGTACAAGATAAAGTATCAACTACAAAGTAGTTGGTGAGTAAACATAGGTTTATAGCATACATATAGATTTAAAACATGCGATTATATGTCAAGTGAAACATTCATATGATATGATCAACAAGTAAACGATTAATGATTGTCATGTATCAATCCTCTGACGATATAGGGAGCAATCACCCAACGAAAATTAGTTCATTTCGACTTCGTGGGTGGGTCATCAACCAATAGCTATTATTGTTACCATAAGCACGGGGTCGTTAATGATACACGAGCGACTAACGATTAATGACTAACGAATACCAACTTCCACACACTTTCCATCCACACACAAGTTTCACACACACATAGAATTAACACATTGAGCACATAAGATCGCACAATTTGTTTAAAGGATAATACGTTTGATGGTTTGAAATATAGATACAAGTTGCACCCCAAAATAGAAAACAAAAAGGGGCTATGAAATACTCACATGGAAATACGTATCGAGAGATGAAGATAGCACGGAGGATGAAAAATGACTAATCCCGATGATTACCTAAACCGAAACACTATAATCAACATAAAGGATCGAGTCGATTAAGTTTAAGGTTCATATTTAATTGGGGTATATTAATGTGTCGAATGAATAGGTTTTAATAAAATTATTATCATGGACTTTAGACATATACCATAAAGCTTAGGGTTTTATAAGTAATTACTAAAACTTAAGTTTAAATATATAAAATTCAAAACTACAGGGTTTACTTTGTATTTTACAAAACTGTAGGGTACAACACAGAAATATAATAACTTTAGTAAAATTACAATCTTTCCCCTAAAGTTTAATGATTTACATAAATGACTAAAAAGTTTATAAAATTACATCATGGTCGTTTTCATGATTGCGAACACTTTAATATATGTTCATAACAAGTTTAGGACTGATTTGATATAATCATATTATTTTGAAAACATCCGATTGATGGATCCTTTATAAAAAGTCCATTTATTATTGGGTTAGAACTCAAAGATTTAATCTTTTTTTTTATTAAAATCGACTTTTGATGTTGTAGACATATCCTATTATACTTATAAAACAGGTTAGAATTCATTGACATCATTAACACATGTTTGAATTGATTTTAAGTAAGCTTCCCCAATTATATATCTAGAGCACGGAGTTGACTTTATTATTCAAACATCATGAAAGAAACAGAGAGTATAGTCTTGAAGAAAATAGTAAAAGGAACAACTTTCGTGAAGAAAGTTACCTCTGAAAGTCGAAGGAAGGTGGTGATTTCGACTAGTCAAATTCTGACCCATTGACTTTGGATTTCACGAATTGGAGCTAAATTGCAGAAATTGAAGGCTTGGGGAAGTTGTGTGGGAGTTCTAGAGACGTATTATGAAGGTATATATAGGTGAGGATCCGTATAAGGGTCGAATTGATGTGGATAATCATAATTATTCTTTGAGTAATTATCCAAAAATTTAAATTAATCAATTGTAAATGGGTTAGGAAGTGTTTAAATCATTCCAGATGATTCTAGGTGATACCATGTGATTAGGAACCATTAGGATAGGATTTGGAAACAGAAAAAACGAGTTTAGGTGGTTTATACACCCAAAATGACAAAATAGTCGTGCTGTTTAAAATACAGCACCACAGAACAACAGATATAAGTTATATAACTGGGATTATGTCAACTACTCTTAAGCTGGCGTAGTGGTTTGTTGCCAGTGTATCAACAGTGAGGTCGCCGGTTCGAATCTGGCTGCCACCAAAATCTGTTTTTTTTTTATTCCTTTCTTTCCTTCTTTCTTTCTAGTTTTCTTTCTTTCTTTCTTTTTTTTTCACTTCGTTCGGTGCTCGTTTTACGTCGGTTTGGCCTCAAATTGTATACAGAAATACACTAGACCCATATGAACATAATGGAATTGGAAAATATGAGTTTTGAGATTTACGAGCCTCCCGATTACGACGATTCACGAACCGAAACTCGTAAAAATTACAAAATGATAAATTATCGTTTTGAATCACCAAATCCAAACTACGACCATACAAATCAAACTTTGACTTTGTAAAATAACATTTGATCATTTAAAATATGATTTTTAAGTTAAACGATACTTTCGGTTAAACATCGAACTTACGCGAAAGTCCATACATTGTTTTATATTCATTTTCAACAAACCAACTCATATAAATATTAACCAATTAAATGTTTTGTATCGAACAATGATTTTGGATTCTTTAAAATATTATTAATTTAGAAAATAACCAAAGTCTTTTATAATTATTTAACCATAGATCGAATACGCGCGAAGTTTCAAATCGGGTCGGGTTTTTGCGAAACGAAAAGAGATGGATGTTACAGTCTCCCCTACTTTAGGAAATTTTGTCCCGAAATTAGTAGAGACCAATAAGGTCAAGAGAAGATAGGTAGGTAGGAACATCTCAACAGAACTACAAATACAGTTTAGACTACTACAACAGAGGATTTGTGATGACATACGTAAGTCAAAAGATAAATAATTGATTACTAACCAAGATATGATGTTGAGGTATGAGATGTGAATGCAAAAGTAGAGACATATTGATAACGTAAGAGATTTCCCCGAAAATAAGAATACATTTTCGATTACTGAATCAATCACATCGAAACCGATTTTCCACCTGACCACAATGGCTAAGTTTCAAACGGTGATTGAGACGCTGATTTAGATTTTTATGTAACTAACAACCAGGGCCAATTCTCGGTCCAACTCCTAGTCCACCCTTAAGGCACCATCGATGTTTATATATAGGGTGTACCGTAGCTAACCCACCACATCTTTGATACTCTAAAAATGCACTAGTTGCCTACGAAGAACCACCCATTCCACAAAAATGAACAAACCTTTGATATTTGAATACAAGATTACGGTAACACGATATAGCTTGAGAGACGGTTATTTTTGTAAGATAAGTACAAGAACGAAGAGTCAAAAGTGAAGCTTGAACCAACATCCAAAATTTTATTGTTTAACCAAAATGATTGACCAAGATTGGAAGCCATAGTCTCCCCTACTTTAGGCGTGAGACTGGGAAAATTGAATATGAAAAGAACGACAACAACGAGTGGAATGGAATATGAAGATGACAATGTCAATAGGTGCAACATGCATATTTTTGAAACACACATTTTAGTAGATTGCCTATGAATTAGAGAAATCATTCCATAGCTTAAACATAAATTGAAATTTTACGGGTTTTCTATTTAGACAACGCATCAAGTACTAGTGAGCTAGATGGGTAGCGACCCACATCCAGTCCACCTACGTGACGTGAGATCTAGAAGGAAAATCAAAACAACCCTTGCTAAAACCTAAGACCAACGCCTTTGGCCAACCCGATCGCATGCTAAGCTAGCATCACACACAAACGGGTGGTAGCACATATAAGTCCCGTTTTAGCGAGAGTAATAAATGATTGAAATACAAAATTTTAAAATGACATGAGATTAAAATGTGAGGTAATGTATTTGGCTAACACCACAAGTGAGAAAATCCACATAGAGAATGTCGAATGAAACGCGTAAATAGATTTTATCCCAGATTGATCATGATTGAAAGAAATGTGAATGTAGTCGAATCGAAGGGCTTTATTTGAAAAGCATGAATCCAAAAATGAAATTTGATTTAGCTAATTATGTACTAGTTAACATTCGATTTTTTTTTATCCCTTGATCTAATAAGCTAAGGTTTAGATGCATCCACGGGTTAAGGTTAAAAGTCTTTCAATAATGCTGCGGCCTAGGGGTGAAATGCAAGGTTTACATGGTAAGTGCTGAAAACGGGTTTAGTGTATCTCCGGTCATTGTTGATGAAGTCGATAACGAATTGAACTTACTTCTCCGAGTGGCGCGGGACGAGAAGGTGACTTTGCAACAGGAGTTGTATTGAACGATGTAGAAGTCGTCTTGGCGAACGGGACGAAGACCCGTTATATCTTCAGGAAACATTTCAGGGAAAATCCCAAATGAACAGGATGTATGCGGTCCCCTTTCATTTTCACGCACTTCCACGATACGGGCCATGCACTCCTTGCATAAGTACTTACGGGCTTTGGTGTGGGACATGAGCCAAAGCCCATTGGGTGGTTTATCGCCATGAATAACCAAAACATGGCTATCCAGACGAGGGATATGAATAATTTTTGGTTTGAAGCAAACGAGTTCTGTATGATTTTGGGATAGGCAATCCGTGAAGGTATCATTGCTCCTAAGAAGTATAGGTATGAGGTTTTCGAAGTAAGTGTTATTTCGTTGAAATTAAGGCGCAATTTAAGGATAATGGAATCAAAGGTGTGTGGTCTTTCCAACACTTTGATCAAGATAGAAAATTTACGGGTAGAACAATCAATAGAAGATAATGACGTAAAACTAAAAAGATAAAATCCCTTTTTTTAAGAAAGACAAACAGAATAACATAGTCAATCCAACATCATCATCAAAATAAATGGTTTCTTCAAGTCTGAACTCAGCCCAACCAATCCTTGATATCTTCGTGACGTTCTTCAAACGGCTTCCATGTTGAAAACTTCGGCAGGGGCTCTGTGGTTACCATTGTTTTGGCGGGAGCGTTAATAGTGGCTAGCAGAGGACATGTGTTTGGGAGGTGGCCAAGGTTTCTGCAATGATAAAAATAAAGCACATGGGAAAAAGTAGTCTGGAGGGCAGTAGAGGCTTGAATAGGCATTGGTGCCAATGGTTGGACCATTTAAAGTTGAGCTCGAATAGGTTAACGACAAGTGTTTAGGAGGTGGCCAAGGCGGCCACAATTGAAACACTGCCAACAAGTAGCGGTGTCAGGGTGATGTCGCTTACATGTGTTGCATTGGTGTTGAGTCCCAATGTAACGTCTCTTAGCTGGTGGTCTAATAGGGGTTCCAGGAATAGCAACATTGGTAGGTGTGGTTATCGCAGCAGGATGTTTAGCCTTCCTTTTCTTCTGATGGACTTTGGTAGTGGAATGCTTGATGTCTTGCGGTATACCATCGGTGTCTTCAGGGCCATTGAACTTCGGTAGGTTGCACGATTTGCAGTGTTGAGAAGAGTAACCAGAGGTTGCAGCAATACCATTGAGAGCTTGTTTAATTAGGTTAGGGAGGACAACCGACACTTGCTGAGCGATATGTTGATCGATGCGGTGGTTGTTGTGACGTGCTATTATGAAGAGAGGGAGAGGGAGATGAAAAGGTTCATGAGTTTAAAATTATTGATAATCAATTGGGAATACAAAGTAGTCATACAAATTCTAGAATCACGAGATTGCAAAACCAACATAACATAGTATATTGAGAGTCATGAGGATTCAAAACCAACAAAACATTGTGAAAGTGACTGGATACGGATCGGTTTGGACGAATTGATCGAATGCAAACGTAATCAAGTGAGAATCAACATACAAAACGTAAATAAAACTCAATCTCTTATTGATAGAGAATCAGAGTTACAGAGAATTACACAGAGATAACTCACAGACAAGTTCGCTCAAACTCTCTCAGAAACTTGCAAAATACAAAGACACAAACATATTTATAGACCTACGGACGTCCGAACTCCATGGCTTGTCCGAACCCCAGGTTCGGCCAAGGCTCGGCCAAGGTTCGGCCGGAGTTCGGCCAACAAACCTAAATCAAAACTTTGTGTCTTCGATCGATCCAGCCCATTGCCATTTCGTGTATCAACATACTCCCCCTTGGCAACAGCTGGACCGTTCTTCATCAGACTCGAGCATCTGTAGTAGCCTCATCACCTTTCCTAACCAAATCATGGTTGTTTCCAGCAAAAATGTTGAACGCAAAACAAACCCTTATCACCCTCTAGAACTTCAGCGCTTGATCCATAAAATCAGGATGATACAGGATAGGATTGTAATACAACTCATCAATATCAGCCTTCGACAAGTTGATCAGCAACACAGGATCGTAGATCTTCACAACCCGATTCTCTTCTTTCAAAACAATAACTGCTTCACCCGTCTTTTCATTATAATACCACCACCTCAGATCTTTGATAAAGTCTTGTTGCATCTTCATCAGTGGTATCTTTTTCATAACATCAGGCTTCTTTGGAAAAACCAGAATTATCAGCTTCTTACCAGTTAATGCATGAACTCTTGTCGTAGATCGACGTCGTTTAGGTCTTTGAGGATCCAAAAACTGAAAACCCTCACGACATTCTTTCTCGATAACCTTCTTAAAATGCATACCTAACGCATCATTGCCATAACAACAAAAAGGTTTCCTCGTCAGTTCACGAACATCCCAAACCGGTAGACTACTGAAATCCTTGGCTCGCTTGAAGTACTGGATCCCGTTTTCACGTTTAATTCCATAGCACCCCAAACTTGAAGCATACATCCAGCTGATAATTTCTCCTGAAACTCGACCCTTAAACTTGAAAGACGATCTTTGTTTAACTGGTTTCGGAGGCGGGACATAGTTTGCATAAAACGCTTTCATAAATTCTTTAAATGTCTGATTCTGTTTTTGAACCTGTGCCTCTTTAACCACCGGGTCTTCAGGTTTCTCAGCTTCTTTCTTTTTCAAAACCTCTTCAGCTTCAACATCTTTCTCTTTTGGAAACACTTCAAACTCATCACCAGCTTGGTTGTTATTAAAGTTGGAGTACAGATCTGGATATTCCTCCTCTGTAATATCCTCCACTTCAACTTCTTCTTCAAATATACCATCAATGTCTTCATCAGACTCTGGTTCTGGTTCGTTGTATTTCTCTGGTTCTTTCTTAGCTGTCTTTCTAAGCTCTTCTTCATTTAATTCAAAAACTCGCTTTAACTCCTCCACCGTCAACTCACCAACAAATTTCCCCTCTTCAAGCGTCTGTAGCATTTCAGCAAATTCATTCAGACTTTTTGCTGCTTGACTAGATGGAATCACTGAGATTGGTGTAACATTTGCAAATTATCCGATTGAGAGGTCCGACCCATTTTGAGAATTCACGATTTACCGATTTGCAAATTATTGAGAACCCGGAGAATTTTCGAGTGTTTACACCCCAACTAATGAATCTAAATAATTTATAATCGATTTTCGAAACCGGATACTTAATTTCAATCAATTGGAACCAAATTGGGTGTCTCGAATTGAAAATAAAGCAATTTCGGGTTTTTACGCAATTTCGGTACGCGGTCCGTTGTTTACCGGGAACCTCGTAATTGGTCACCATATATCTAATTAAACATTTTTATGTGTCTAATAATCAATTATTATGTCATGAGTCATCACACACTTGATTGAGTCGCGAATCGTTGGTGAATTGCCCAAAATCGATACGTATGTCAAAACCGACCAAAAACGTGTTATGTTTGATTTATTGTTGATAGTAATTCATTATATGACATGTTTATATTCAATTTTATTGGCTTGGATGTGTTTTTTATGATGGGAAATAAAAAATGGAGAAAAACAAAAAAAACGGGACTTAAAAACGACGAAAAACGAAGAAACTGGAGCGAAAACGGTGAAACTAGTAAGACCCTTGATTCGGGTGTGCTCCAAGCGTATGGCTTAGAGCCACACCACTTCCAAGCGATACGCTTGGACCTCTTTTTCCCGAAAAAAACCCTAAAAACCCCCTATTTAAGCTCATTATGTTCCCATAGCCTCCCATTTTCCCCCAAATCACTCCCAAACGGCCATGAACGGCTGAAACCCTTGTAGATCACCAACTTTGAAGGTTTAAGGCCCAAGATCAAGACTTTATCACTTAGGATCAAGCTAGAATCATCCCTTTCGGTATGTGATCTTCAAACTTTGTTGTTGCAACTTGAATCTTCTCTTCTACCCTCATCAAGATCTGAACTTTATGTGACTTTTGGCATGAATCCATGTTGTATTTGATAGATCTAGGTTTAATATGAGTAAAGGTCTCACCTTTTTGCACGATTTTGCCATTTCACTTGAATCCATGATGAGATCTCTATAGATCAAGGTTTTTCAAGCAAATTGATGTATGGACCATCATGAAAGTTGTGATTTTGATTATGGATCTGAGATTAGAACTTGATGAATCATTGATATGATATAGATCTAGGGTGTTATTTGATAAAGATTGGATTTTCATGTGTCAAAATGACTAGATCTATGGAAAGCATGACATTTAGGGTTAGATCTAGAGATTTTCTCACCAAGATTTCATTTTTACGTTTCAAATGGACTTGAGCTATCCCATGAATGTTGTTTAGGACCAGATCCATGTATTATGATCATCAAGGTTGGGTGTTATGTGTTAAAATAACTAGATCTCAATATGTGTGTCATCTAGGGTTAGAATTGTGTGTCATAAACTTCAAAAATGACATTTTTACCTCCTAACATGTTTAGATCTATAATATTCTTGGCATGTGAAATTAGATCTGTATGTAAGACTATCAAATCATGAACTTTATGTGTTTAAATGTTAAGATCCACCCATGCATGCTTAGAAGGGTTTGTTTTGTGATCGAAAGTTAAGTATCATGCTAGATTTGACTAGATTCATGCAAGATTTGGCTAGGTTCATGCTAGATTCAATTAGACCTATAAAAATCCATGGTAGATTATGTTGACCTGAGCTTGTATGTTAAAATTTGATTTACCTAGATTAATTACCATGAAAGGTGACCATGATGACTATGTTCGACTATGTTGACTTATGTTTTACCATGTACGGCCACGTTTGACCATGTTTGACTTTTGTAGAAATAGTCTAATTAGGATCCATTAATCTTACCTTTAGTTTAGAATTGGACCCATATCGTACATATCACCTCACCAAATCACCAACGAGTCGTCGAGTCAGTCGTATCGTGAAGATAAGCTATTTAACCATTTAATTAATTATTTATTTATTTCTCCCTCTATCTCTTCTAGTCGTTAAGATTCTCATCGAGTCTATCTTCCCTCATTCGTGGTGTCATTCAATCAGACTGTGTCTCCGTATCAGGTGAGTTTTCATAGCCCCTTTTTACTTAAATGTTTTTGGGGTGCAACATGTATCATGTTATCAAATTCTATTTTCACATGCGTATTCTATGTTCGATGATTACTTGAAACATGTATGTTTGTCTTGATTGTTTGGTTGAACGATGAACGATGGAACGATGAACGATTGAACGATGAACGTAATTATTAACAATAAACATGCCGGGGTTACGATAATAGATCTGTTGGCCTGACAAGCCCACTTGGCCTGCCTCGCGTGTGGCGCCTTGTGATTGAAAGCCTAATTGTCAAGGGTTGGATTACGTTAACTTATCATTTTTATCATTAATCATTTTTATCAATTATTATCTTATTTAACTTGTACGCATGTTTTTGAACGTTATCACTAAACCTATGTTTACTCACCAACTATTCGTAGTTGACCTTTATTTTATACATGTTGCAGGATTTGCTGTTAGTTGATGACTTCTTGCTGTTGACACCATAGGATCGCATGCGGACTTAGTGTGACCAAATTAATTAAGTTTAATTGTTCATTATTGTTGTATTATGCCATGCATTGTAAATAATTTATGAATTATTTTTGAAATGGGTTGATTAAGAATATCGCAACATTAAATAGTGTTGTGTGCATCTGGACAATCATCATGCCCCGACGTATTCCGCCGTCGGTTGGGGTGTGACAGATTGGTATCAGAGCCACGGCTATAGGGATCTAGGTTATTAGAACCGGCTTGACCTAGACTTATGCCTTAGGTGTCCTGCATGAGTGCCGCATGCATAACATGCCTATATGATTTATATGTCCTATATATGCTTCTTAATCATGCCTGTTTAAATGTTGCCTTTATCAGTTAGCACACACTTATAGACTAACCACTTGAGGCTTCCTAGCCTCCTTCCTTAGAAATGGTGCCTTTCGTATCATTTAGGAGGTTGATTTTCGATTTTATGATCTCATCAGACACGGGACCTTAGTGATTGACATGTAGTAACTGTAAGGGTGGAAGCACCGGTTGTTGGGGTCTCTAACTGGAAAAGTGTTGCGTACAAATTTGAATTGACGGATTCGGACGCTTACCCGGGATGCCCTGATGAGAGTACCGAAACCTATTAGGCCAAAGCATGTCGAACACTAGGATCTTACTCTGATTTGTCACGGTTGTAGTTTCCCCCTCGGGAAATGAGGGCCATTCCGTATGTTTTTCAAAATATCATTCGATTTCGTGTTTTACGCGGTGTATGTAAAATTTTCAATAACCTATGATAATCTGAGTTACACCATCTCACTATCACACACTTAACCTTTTATGACCTAAATGGATTTCAATCTAATTTCTCGTTTTATATATCGATGGTTTTATGGTTTTCTCCTATGATTCTCGATAGTCTATGATTTATCTATTCAGTTGTCTCATGATTTTAAATCGGTCACTCACCCTAATATACCCATTGCCTCATGATTGATCCTTCATCTTTTCTTTGCTTGAATCGTTGTATTCTTCGCCACAACCGACTGGTGGCTCGAGGGGTTGTGCATTGTGTGACGGTTGTCCTCCCTGCTTTAATCTAATAAGCTCTCAATGCCGATGCTACCGCCTCACAGAGCCCTCATGTCCTTCCAAACGCCATAAGGTGTGCGATTCTTCTAAGTGCAAGGACTCTGGGAACCTTACTGACCTAATGCAAGGAAACTCGGGTGTTGGGTCCTCTTCTGCCTGAGTCAGCAAGAAGAAGTGGAAGGCCAACCTATACTAGGGCAACAACTCATGTTGCTCCACTTGATGCTGCTATCCCCACACCTCTTATTGTTCAAAATGTTCCCTTCGTGCCGAAAGCTAAGAAGCCCTACTTGGGACTTCACCCTTTATGCAATCGGTGCAGCCATCATCACCCTACCCACTTCCCATGTTGGCAATTCTCAAATTGTGGCCCTCTTGGCCATCATGTGGGCATCTGTCGCCAACCCAGCCATCTCGGGAGCACCAGTCACCAGCCAGCTCGAGCTCGACCTAAAATGTTTCAGCCTGAGGTACCTATGCCTACTCAAGCCTTTGTTGTCCACCAGATTGCCTTTATCACCACCTATGATTGTTATTGCTATGGTGCCTCTGATCGTACCTCTCTAAGCGCATCCACTGTTAGTTACCGTTAACATTGCCGTCAACGGCAAAATTGACCGTGGACCCCATGCTGGATCTTCCCACTCGGATGTTGTTTGATGTGTCTTATGTTGACGCTTTGTACGCTTTGTAATCATTTGAAATCATTGACTTTCTATGTACTGAATTCCTTCATATTGATGTCGTTTGAAACCTTATTGCTCTATTTCTTTTATGCACTTATGCACCTAGATATGCGTTGTCTCGTTTGGATTTCTGAACCATTTGTTCCTTGTACCGCCCTTTTTGTTGTGTGTGCGTGGGGTAAATTCTCGTTGATGGGTTCGAAAGTTTACAGGTTGTGTGGTTACGGGATTACACGCATACATGCAAACAAGCGGGCACACAAACGGGTTATGAGCCTACGCATTCATGACTCTCCTGTGTTGTTAAAATTTTTAAGTTGAACTTTTTAAAATACCTTCGTTTGATTTATCTCGTGTATCCCCTAGGTATGTGTGTTGGGGAGTCTACCCGATTGGAAATTTACGAGTTTACAAGTCCACATGTTTACGGGATTGCATGTGTATGAGTTTACGATTTTACGACCCTTCGAGTGGATAACCTTATACACGTACCGATATGAGATCTATTATTTGAAGTTTAGTCTCTATGACCATTGAGTTACGTCTGCCTTGCGACCTAACTCGTTGATGTCCGTTCTTCAGCATTGTTCACCATTAGTATTTTCAGATCCTCTTATCTCAGCGTACCTTCTTGGTTATATTTCAGTTACCATTATGCTTCATGGAGATTATTCGTATCTCTCTGGACACTCAGAACCCGACAATCCTTGACGATAAACCAGTCTGTGGGCTCATGTCCAAAATTACTTGCGTACGGAGCGCATGCATTTAGGACCCAAGATTGTGAGAGTTCATCATAATGAAGTGGGAATCGGAGACATCCGAAGATACGTCGGGTCTTCCTCCCGTTCACCAAATCGACTTTCACATTGCCTTTATGCTCGTAAGACTCCAGTTGCCAGTCACCTTATCGTCTCTAACCCTCGGGGAACCGTTCGCCTCTGCACGAACGTTCTTCCTTATGGGTTTAGCCTTTCCATTGTGTTAACCCTCCTCATTTTGTGCCCTTCATGCGCCTCAGCTTTTGTTTGTACCTGATTCACGATAGTGTCTGGTCCTGAACTCCATGTTTCGACCGTCACTTCGCGTCTCTTTTCCAAATTCGTGATCGCCCTCTTAGGTGATATATGAAATTGCTCATTTCTCATCCTTGGTCTCTATCATGGGGGAACTCGCTTATATTCAGACAAGAAACTGCAGGGTGTTTCGTCTAGTTCGGTTCGTGAAATCGACTCTTGATTTACTCAATAGTCGGTTTATGGAACCAATCTGTGTCGTTTCTACCCCAGATTTTTCCTGGCATTGCTTTACCATTGACTTATGAGTCTAACTTTAGACTTGATGTCCATAGTTTCATGGATTCGATCCCTCGATTCGACTCTCGTTTGTGCATGACTTTGATGTTTGTTTAGATTGTGGTTCAGTCTTTCTTCACACTATCATTATGTGATCGTTCGTTGGTTCATTAATCTATTTCATGTGGTGTTTTATTTGACTCTAAATCTTTGGCCTCATCTGGCGGGTACTATGGGTGGATGTGACCGGTAATCACTATTAATCAAGTTATTCTCATTTTAAGGTATATTTATGTTATCAGGTTTCTCGCATTTCAAGTTAAGATATTCGATTTATGCTATCAGGATTCTCGCATTTTAAATTATGTTTTCGGTACGTGTTATTGAGTTCATGTACTTCGAGTCACGCTATCTGATTCGTATTATCAGGCTCATGTCCTTCGAGCATGTTATTCGATTAGTGTTATCGAGCTCATGTATTTCGAGTCATGCTATTCGATTCATGTTATCGGGCTCATATATCTCGTGTCATGCTATCCGGTCTATAACATCGGGTACATGAATTTCGAGTTATGATGTTTGGTTCATGTTATCAATGCATGTATTTCGAAGCATGTTGTTCGGTTCCAGCTATCGGTAGATGTATTTCGAGACATGCCGTTCGGTTCACATTATCAATACATGCATTTCGGGACATGTTGTCCGGTTCATGTTATCAAATTCATGTACCTCGGATCATGTAATTCAATTTGTGTCACCAAATTCTTACACCACGAACCATGCGGTTTATTCCAAGTCAGCGGAGGCATGTTATTCTGAAACGTACCGTTCGGATTACGCTAGTCGTGACACCCGGACGAGTACTAATCGGATCATGGCATCCAATGTGTGGTTTTCTGCTCAATTCGTGGGACTCGATTTCTTTTGGTATCATTGATTTCAAGCCTTTTTAGTGCTCATCACTTGAATTGTTCGGTTGCATATCGTAAATTCGAGTGCTGATCATTACTCTACTCTTGCTAAATCAGGGACTCATACGCGCTGCTACCTACGATTGTGTGTGATGCTAGCTTAGCATACGATCGATATTGGTTGTGGGGTATAGGTCTTAGGTTTTAGCGAGGGTTGATTCGGATTCTGTCCAGGTATCGTGTCTTGTAAGGTAAACCGGATGTGGGTCGCTACCCATTTGGTTCACCAGAACTTGACACCTTGTTTGGATAAAGAAGTCTGAAGCTCCAATTCTTTGTTTATCATTATTATCGATTTTGGTGTTGGTTAAATCTATATGATCAATGTGAATCTATGTGAATCTACGTGAAATCTATGCGTTTGAGTTGGGATACTTTGAAGAAATTCATGTTGCACCTATTTCCTCACCTGAGTCTCCTAAACCCCCCGGTCTCGTCCCTAAAGTAGGGGAGACTTTAGTCCATTACCTTTGGTTAGTCTCTTGGTTGTGACTGGACTTGTGGTGGTGTATTCTTCTGACGTATTTCAGTTTCTATTGGTCGCCCTATGTTGTCGTATCATGCTCGGTTGTTAGATATTGGTGATGTAGAATAGGATGTTCTCCAAAGACAAACAGTACTCACTAAGGGTATTAAAGATGTGGTGGGTTAGCTGTGGTACACCCTATATATAAGCATCGGTAATTCCTTTAGGGTGTATTGGGAGTCAGACCGAGAATTGTGTGTGTGTGTGGATTATGTCTCTGATCATCGGTTGTATCACTATTCTCCTCAGCCACCATTCTAAACCTAACCCTTGCGGCCAGGTAATGATTTTGGTGCCGATATAATTGATTCAGTAATCGAAAATATATTTCTATCTTTGGTGAGATCTCTTATGTCGACTCTATGATTGGTTTCAAAATTTCAAACGCGTTAAATTGGTAAACTCTTATAATTTGCTCAAAAATTTTGAGTCTTTTCTAATTTCGGGACGAAATTCCCTAAAGTAGGGGAGACTGTAACATTTGCAAATTATCCGATTGAGAGGTCCGACCCGTTTTGAGAATTCACGATTTACCGATTTGCAAATTATTGAGAACCGGGAGAATTTTCGGGTGTTTACACCCCAACTAATGAATCTAAATAATTTATAATCGCTTTTCAAAACCGGATACTTAATTTCAATCAATTGGAACCAAATTGGGTGTCTCGAATTGAAAATAAAGCAATTTCGGGTTTTTACGCAATTTCGGTACGCGATCCGTCGTTTACCGGGAACCTCGTAATTGGTCACCATATATCTAATTAAACATTTTTTATGTGTCTAATAATCAATTATTATGTCATGAGTCATCACACACTTGATTGAGTCGCGAATCGTTGGTGAATTGCCCAAAATCGATACGTATGTCAAAACCGACCAAAAACGTGTTATGTTTGATTGATTGTTGATAGTAATTCAATATATGACATGTTTATATTCAATATTATTGGCTTGGATGTGGTTTTTATGATGGGAAATGAAAAATGGAGAAAACCAAAAAAAAACGGGACTTAAAAACGACGAAAAACGAAGAAACTGGAGCGAAAACGGTGAAACTAGTAAGACCCTTGATTCGGGTGTGCTCCAAGCGTATGGCTTAGAGCCACACCACTTCCAAGCGATACGCTTGGACCTCATTTTCCCGAAAAAAACCCTAAAAACCCCCTATTTAAGCTCATTATGTTCCCATAGCCTCCCATTTCCCCCCAAATCACTCCCAAACGGCCATGAACGGCTGAAACCCTTGGAGATCACCAACTTTGAAGGTTTAAGGCCCAAGATCAAGACTTTATCACTTAGGATCAAGCTAGAATCATCCCTTTCGGTATGTGATCTTCAAACTTTGTTGTTGCAACTTGAATCTTCTCTTCTACCCTCATCAAGATCTGAACTTTATGTGACTTTTGGCATGAATCCATGTTGTATTTGATAGATCTAGGTTTAATATGAGTAAAGGTCTCACCTTTTTGCACGATTTTGCCATTTCACTTGAATCCATGATGAGATCTCTATAGATCTAGGTTTTTCAAGCAAATTGATGTATGGACCATCATGAAAGTTGTGATTTTGATTATGGATCTGAGATTAGAACTTGATGAATCATTGATATGATATAGATCTAGGGTGTTATTTGATAAAGATTGGATTTTCATGTGTCAAAATGACTAGATCTATGGAAAGCATGACATTTAGGGTTAGATCTAGAGATTTTCTCACCAAGATTTCATTTTTACGTTTCAAATGGACTTGAGCTATCCCATGAATGTTGTTTAGGACCAGATCCATGTATTATGATCATCAAGGTTGGGTGTTATGTGTTAAAATAACTAGATCTCAATATGTGTGTCATCTAGGGTTAGAATTGTGTGTCATAAACTTCAAAAATGACATTTTTACCTCCTAACATGTTTAGATCTATAATATTCTTGGCATGTGAAATTAGATCTGTATGTAAGACTATCAAATCATGAACTTTATGTGTTTAAATGTTAAGATCCACCCATGCATGCTTAGAAGGGTTTGTTTTGTGATCGAAAGTTAAGTATCATGCTAGATTTGACTAGATTCATGCAAGATTTGGCTAGGTTCATGCTAGATTCAATTAGACCTATAAAAATCCATGGTAGATTATGTTGACCTGAGCTTGTATGTTAAAATTTGATTTACCTAGATTAATTACCATGAAAGGTGACCATGATGACTTATGTTTGACCATGTTGACTTATGTTTGATTATGTTCGACTATGTTACTTATGTTTTACCATGTATGGCCACGTTTGACCATGTTTGACTTTTGTAGAAATAGTCTAATTAGGATCCATTAATCTTACCTTTAGTTTAGAATTGGACCCATATCGTACATATCACCTCACCAAATCACCAACGAGTCGTCGAGTCAGTCGTATCGTGAAGATAAGCTATTTAACCATTTAATTAATTATTTATTTATTTCTCCCTCTATCTCTTCTAGTCGTTAAGATTCTCATCGAGTCTATCTTCCCTCATTCGTTGTGTCATTCAATCAGACTGTGTCTTCGTATCAGGTGAGTTTTCATAGCCCCTTTTTACTTAAATGTTTTTGGGGTGCAACATGTATCATGTTATCAAATTCTATTTTCACATGCGTATTCTATGTTCGATGATTACTTGAAACATGTATGTTTGTCCTGATTGTTTGGTTGAACGATGAACGATTGAACGATGGAATAACGATGAACGATTGAACGATGAACGTAATTATTAACATTAAACATGCCGGGGTTACGATAATAGATCTATTGGCCTGACAAGCCCACTTGGCCTGCCTCGCATGTGGCGCCTTGTGATTGAAAGCCTAATTGTCAGGGGTTGGATTACGTTAACTTATCATTTTTATCATTAATCATTTTTATCAATTATTATCTTATTTAACTTGTACGCATGTTTTTGAACGTTATCACTAAACCTATGTTTACTCACCAACTATTCGTAGTTGACCTTTATTTTATACATGTTGCAGGATTTGCTGTTAGTTGATGACTTCTTGCTGTTGACACCAAAGAATCACATGCGGACTTAATGTGACCAAATTAATTAAGTTTAATTGTTCATTATTGTTGTATTATGCCATGCATTGTAAATAATTTATGAATTATTTTTGAAATGGGTTGATTAACAATATCGCAACATTAAATAGTGTTGTGTGCATCTGGACAATCATCATGCCTCGACGTATTCCGCCGTCGGTTGGGGTGTGACAGATTGGTATCAGAGCCACGGCTATAGGGATCTAGGTTATTAGAACCGGCTTGACCTAGACTTATGCCTTAGGTGTCCTGCATGAGTGTCGCATGCATAACATGCCTATATGATTTATATGTCCTATATATGCTTCTTCATCATGCCTGTTTAAATGTTGCCTTTATCAGATTAGCACACACTTATACACTAACCACTTGAGGCTTCCTAGCCTCCTTCCTTAGAAATGGTGCCTTACGTATCATTTAGGAGGTTGATTTTCAATTTTATGATCTCATCAGACACGGGACCTTAGTGATTGACATGTAGTAACTGTAAGGGTGGAAGCACCGGTTGTTGGGGTCTCTAACTGGAAAAGTGTTGCGTACAAATTTGAATTGACGGATTCGGACGCTTACCCGGGATGCCCTGATGAGAGTACCGAAACCTATTAGGCCAAAGCATGTCGAAACACTAGGATCTTACTCTGATTTGTCACGGTTGTAGTTTCCCCCTCGGGAAATGAGGGCCATTCCGTATGTTTTTCAAAATATCATTCGATTTCGTGTTTTACATGCTGTGTGAATATGTATATATATATTTTTTTTTCAATAACCTATGATAATCTGAGTTACACCATCTCACTATCACACACTTAACCTTTTATGACCTAAATGGATTTCAATCTAATTTCTGCGTTTTATTATATCGATGGTTTTATGGTTTTCTCCTATGATTCTCGATAGTCTATGATTTATCATATTCAGTTGTCTCATGATTTTAAATCGGTCACTCACCCTAATATACCCATTGCCTCATGATTGATCCTTCATCTTTTCTTTGCTTGAATCGTTGTATTCTTCGCCACAACCGACTGGTGGCTCGAGGGGTTGTGCATTGTGTGACGGTTGTCCTCCCTGACTTTAATCTAATAAGCTCTCAATGCCAGATGCTACCGCCTCACAGAGCCCTCATGTCCTTCCAAACGCCATAAGGTGTGCGAGTCTTCTAAGTGCAAGGACTCTGGGAACCTTACTGACCTAATGCAAGGAAACTCGGGTGTTGGGTCCTCTTCTGCCTGAGTCAGCAAGAAGAAGTGGAAGGCCAACCTATACTAGGGCAACAACTCATGTTGCTCCACTTGATGCTGCTATCCCCACACCTCTTATTGTTCAAAATTTTCCCTTCGTGCCGAAAGCTAAGAAGCCCTACTTGGGACTTCACCCTTTATGCAATCGGTGCAGCCATCATCACCCTACCCACTTCCCATGCTGCAGTAGACGTAGAAACACGGGTACGAGGTTGCAAAAC